>CM048839.1:91728913-92199208 GCA_026545765.1 Plantago major
TACATAAGCACTCCATAAAAGCATGATTTCTTTAGAACAATATGAGAAATCTTGGATGAGGCACTTAGATATTTCCCGGTGTGCAGAAAATGAAATGTGTGGATTTGTGGGGCCAATATTTCACCCGAAGAGCAGTACATGGGTAACCGCTCTAGCCAACAATAAGATGAAGTGTTACAAGACCACACATATACTAGTCTGATTTGCTATGACGATAAAGAAGACCCAGTGACAGTATCTCACTTTCACGTCGACATCCACCCTCCTCACCCGTATTCACCCAATGTAGTTATATGTTGTATTTTCTAGATACACTAGCATGAATTAACTTAAACTTTCTGGTCATAATGGGCACCCAAACCCTACTTAGAACATTTTAGTTGAACATGGTCCGCATCCGTACTGAATTCGAAAATGTAAAACCATACTTGGACCAAGATTTTAGGGTTGGGTCGAATCGAGACCCGTTGTCAGATATTTTTTTAGTAGAATTATACTTCTTTCTTGGATGCACAAATTAATATGAAACATATTACAAAATCCTAAAGACAAACACACATAGTATTTTAGTATTTCAATCGGGACGGGTTCTACTTTATTCATACCAACGTGCACAATCCTGTTTAAAATAATTATGTCTGGGTCGGGGTATCTGCTGGAAACTGCATCGTATCCATGTAACAAGACCCAAACACTACATGATCGGGTCGCAACATAGTTTATGTTAGTTTAAATGATAATTTTTTGGTGCCCTCTCTACCGCCCCCAAAAAAATCACATGTCCGGTCGTGATTCATTGAACTGTCGTATCCATGTAACAAGACCCAAACACTACAGAGATCGGGTCGCAACATAGTTTATGTTAGTTTAAATGATAATTTTTTGGTGCCCTCTCAACCGCCCCAAAAAAATTCACCAAAACATGTCAAGAATAATATTAGATTATTAGTGAAGAAAAAGTCTGGGGACCACTCAAAAATATTTCTACCGAAACATGTAAAGAATCATATTAGTGAAATTAAAAGGAAAAAAAAAAGTTTGGGGAGCCAGAGCCCTGGACCACCCGAAATATTTCCACATAAACATGTAAAACTCTATCCTCCCTCCGTTTGGGTTAAAGATCTCACGTTTCATTTTGGAAAGTTCCAATTTCAACTTCCCCTCCCTTAAATGGATAATCTCTCTACTACTTTATTAACTCTCTCGCTCTCATACTGTATTCACTATCTCTCATATTTTACTCACTTTCTCTCCTACTTTATTCACTATCTCTTCTACTTTATTCACCATTCTCTTAAAATTTGTGTCTAGATCCGCGAGATGGAGGGAGTGTATGTTAGTCAAATTAAAAGAAATTCTTTTTTTTTTTTTGGGGGGGGGGGGGGAAGAAAATTCTATAGAAACATGTAAACGTTGGGTTACATTTTATGATTGACGTCCTTCTTTGTAAACAACAGCTTTACAAGTTTACATGCTCCACTAAAATACTTTTTTTAGCATTGTGACCCATTTGCCCATTTATGTTCAGGGTTTGGACCCTGAACTATTTAAAATATTCAAATGGTATGGTCTAATTTGGAAAGGGTGGGATCTGAATCTGGACCCGCCTAATATGAATGAGTATAGACGGGTAGGGCCTCTACTTAAACTATTGATGGGTCAAATAGAGTGATACATATGGTATAAAGTAGATTATACAAATTATGAAATAATATTATGTTTTAAATATAATATAGGAGTATTTAATAGTGTTCACTTTCATTATAAATACTTCTTTTAATTTTTTACAAACCGTACGTAGGATGACTTTATACGAAATGGTAATAACTTTGGATCATGAGTTCTAACTCATTGTAAAATTAATATGTTTGTAAATTGAGATATATTATCGTAAAAGTTTTAGACTTTATAGGAATTCCCCGTCGAGTATCGACAAGTCATTTACTAGTTCAGACATTATAGAAAAATGAAAGTATCCCCACACACAATAAATAATAAAATTCTTATATTTACACATTTTTAACTGAAATTATACAATTTTATTACTTTTCAAATTTTATCATTTACAATATTGATTTTTCACATAAAACTACATAGCAACTCTAGTAGTCTGAGCACTAATGTTTAAAGAATTTTGGGAATGAGGAAGTAGTATAAAACCAGGTGGACAAATCCGTTGTTAACAAAAGTATTTCCAGAACATTGAAACAAAATAAAACGAAACAAGGCCAACATTTTGTCCTTTACAAACCGAATAAGTTGTAGTTTGCCGTTTGCGTCTCCTGTCGTAGAAACATGGCAATACAACCTTTAAAGACTGGAAAATTACTGGAAAATTATTACATAGACCCGGTTTATAAGTAAGTTGTAGATTATGTGGGTGAAAATGAACCACGTGACTTGAAAGAATAATTTTAAATTCATTTTCCAAGTGATGTTGTTCATTGTGAGCCACAAGATCTACAACTTACTCATAGACTCGGTCTATGGAAGAACTTAAAAGACCTGAAGTCACAAATGGTGTAATGTAGCTATTCATCCTCCCAAACTTTTTTTTTGGCAATATGTTAGTCGTTAGATTGTTGGATTACATTTGGGTTGAAAATTTATTACGGGACACATATAGTTTGTATACGCGGAGATTCGAATTCATGAGCATGTGTCAAATGATATAATATCATAATAAAATTTCTATTTCATCTAAAATATAGAATCTTTTAGTGAGTTATGGAATTTAGTTATGTATATTAATTTTCAATACTCCACCCCGCAAGATTTCATATATTTGCAATTTTAGTTTTACCACATAACTTCATATATTACTAAAAGAACAAGTTATCTCACACCCATCAAGTAATATACTTCATCCGTCTCAAGAGTAGCTCATGTTTACTTTTGTAGTGGAAAATAAAGTACGTATTGCATTCGTGGAAGATTTGTAGAAGTGGAAGTAGTTGTTGCTGTGTATTGCGTACATTGATTATCTTGAATAAAAAAGCTATCTTTATTTAAAAAAATATGTATTACTTTTAAATAAAATAATATTAATGACCCCTTAAGTTGATTTTTAAAGTTGGAATTAATTATTATAAAACAATGTTATTGGGTTTTCTTTGAATATACTTAATGTTAAATTTGAAGTAGTGATTGACGAAAAAAAAAATTTGAAGTTTTATTTGGGACGTAAAAAATGGTAAAATTGAAAGCTACGTATTTTGCCACTAAATTATACTTTCTACAATTATTTTTTTTATCTATGGATGGATGTATTGTCAAGTAAATCATCGATATTATTAATCAAAACGTTTATGTTCTGTGTTTTTTTTTCATATTACAAAATAAATGGATTTCGTTAACAACATAGACATTTTGATTAATCGCATTATGATTTTCCTAAAAACACATATCGTTTCTAGATAAATTAGCTAGATATCGTCTTTCATAAGACTTTGCACATTTATTTTAACTTTTTACCAGACATTATACGTCAATGCTAATTTACAAATTTTTTTGGAATAGTGTGACAAGAAATCCTGGTACTATAATACATGTAATATTCATTAAAGCGAAGAAAACATAAGATGGAGTATCTGGTTGTGGAGCTCTAGGAATAGATAGCTGTGCAGAGGTTGAACTAATCTTGCATAATCATTTTCAAATTTCATTTTAGTATCCGATCACAAAATAAAATTTGAGATTGGTTTTATGTAGTACTCCATCCCTCCGTCACGGAGAACTTCATACGTTAGAATTAGCGCGCAGTTTTATGTGAAATAGTAAATTGAATAAAATAATAAAAAAATAATTAAAATAAAGGAGGTAATCAACATCTAATCTGAATACTAACAGAACCATATTAAAAACTAAATATGGGGGGAGAAAATTAAAAAAATAAAAATAAAAACTCAAAATTACATATTACAAATCCCTGTCAATAAAATTACATTCCATTCAGCTCCAAATTACAACACCAATTTCTATCCAAATTACAATACAAATTCTAATCCAAATTACAATATCACTTCCATCCAAATTACAATATCACTTCCTCCGACCCCAAGTACGAATTGGAGAACCTCGGCCTTTCATATTCCCCAGCTTCCCCATAACTCTAAGTTACTGCGAAAACAAGAAAATGTGAAGGTAAGCTTCAAATCAAAATAGGTTTTAATCTTATGGAGCCCAGCCCATTAGGTGGAAGACCGGCCGATCCGTGAATATAAAATTGAGTATTGTAGATATTGGACCTGTGAACCCATGACTTCCTCATGGGCTGGTTTGCAATGATTGCTGAAGCCTGCCTGAAGGTGAGAAGTTTGTAACGAGAATCCGACGCTACCAACTCTCAGACATGGTCTTACCCGCAGGAGTGAAGTGTTTTGGTCAATTCGATTGTTCGCTGCATAGTTGCCAGTCTGGTCGGTAACATACGGACATTCAAAACATTAACATCGGAACTTAAAACAGTAACTAGCCACGAAGGATAATCGTCCCATATTATCGTAACACTAGTAGAATTAAAAGTAGTTTGGAAATGTAAATGGTCTTCATAGTAGTAAAACACAAGTTGAATACTTTCATATTCTGTCAAGGCTTCAGCTGCACCATTACATTCCATTTTTTATTTTGTTCTTTTTCCTTTTGTTTTAGTTTTCTTTGCGACCAGAACATATTGAGAATACCAGTCAATGAAGACTTAAAATAACTGAATAAGTTATCTAAGATACAGAGGGAATCTTTCAGCGAGTAATGCCTCAGCAGTTACTTGGTCAAGTGAAAATATGTAAGGCATAGTAAGTTGACCAAACTACCTACTTAAAATTATTACTTTTTGATTGTATTCTCTTAAAAGACGTAAAAATGGTCACTTAGTTTTTCAAAACAACCAAGTAACATATTCGTTACAAAGTATATTTGAAATTTGTACTATGCTAAAGCTAAAGTCAAAGTTTTAACTTGCCATAAAGCATGTCCGCTGAAGATAATTAAGGACAAAAACAAAGTACAATTGATAGTGACTTTTCAGCACCTAATTTAAATTTGTATCAAACGGATTCAAATCACAATGGGACTGATTTGGCTATAAATAGAGGTACTAAGTAGCTGAGAAAATAAACCAACACGAGATAATTCAATCCTAGCACACTCAGGTATTCCAACTTTCTCAACAATTTAAGTCTCAAAACTCCTACAAGACTCAAGCCGAAGCTACTTGTAAAGAAGTAGAACAAGCTTTAAAGTTGCGACTACAAAGTGTTCTTTTCTTTAAACGTCTTGTTTTTCAGAAAAATCTTACTTTTTCCTTGAAACATAGGAATTTAAGAAGAAGTTTCTTTGTGTACCAAAGTCACTGAAACATTGTGATTAAGGTACACACTGTTTTGACAAAGCCAACCACTACTCAACCACTCAACATGCGTGTTAAATGGAGGAACCACTTAGTTGGATTACTAAGGAAATCCCCTTGGAATAAGGTTAAGGGAGAAACTATTTAACTTGAAAAATTATGGAAAACCACTTGGAGGAACCAGAGTATTTGACTTGGGTTAGTCAAAGAAAGAGGGTTCAAGGTTACTAAGTTGGGAACTTAGGGTGGAGTAGTTGAAGCATTACGCCACTTTCAGATACATACTATAAACAAGTGTTATTTACTTTTAGCACCTTATTTGTTTATCTGTTTAAAGTAGAATTGCTCACTGATAGCAACTACAATCAATTAATTGTAAAAGACTTCCACACTTCGAAAAATATAAGTATCAACAGATATTTGTACCCGTTGATAAATTAGTTTTAGACATGAAAAGTTTTAAAGTACAGCTAAAACAGTTTAGACTAGTCAATTACTTATCGTAACCTTAATCTTAGTCTAATTCATTGGCGAACATGTAAGATAATATTTCCCTTGGGGAAGTTCATTCATAACAATGCTATTTATACAATACAATAGAGAGGAATTTTAAGCCTAAGTCTATTCTAACTAGAATACTAATTCTACTATGTGTCTACTTCTAGATTATTCTACTACATACATAATCTATCACACCCCCGCAGTCGAAGCGGGAGGCTTGCGAACACTTAGACTGTCCCTAAAGTCATCAAATAAAATTCGTGGAAGTCCTTTGGTGAAGATATCCGCAATCTGATACCGAGATGGAACATGTAAAACCCGAACCTGTCCACGAGCGACTTGTTCCCGAACAAAGTGTATATCCATCTCAATATGCTTGGTTCATTGATGCTGAACCGGATTTCCGGAAAGATATACTGCACTAACATTGTCACAGTATACAATTGTAGCCTTATGAATAGGATTCTGCAGTTCAAGCAGAAGATTGCGAAGCCAACATGACTCAGAAACCACATTTGCGACGCCACGATACTCAGCCTCGGCCTTTCGAACGAGACAACGTCGGCTGACGTTTGCTAGACCATGAAACCAAGTTATCACCGAGGAACACACAATACCCAGATGTCGAACGACGAGTATCCGGACATCCTCCCCAATCTGCATCAGTGTAGGAGATGAGTGTGGAAACTGAAGAGGGATAGAGATGAAGACCATACTCGAGTGTGCCCTGAAGATAGCGTAAAATACGCTTGAGTGCATGCATATGATCGTCATGTGGAGAATGCATATGTAAGCAGACCTGCTGAGCAAAGATATGAGATATCTGGCAGTAAAAGTCAAGTACTGAAGAGCACCTGCTAACTGGCGATACTGTGTGGGATCAGAATATAAAGAACCCGAGCGATGACCGAGTTTCGGTTGCGTGTCGACCGGTGTTAAGGCCGATTTGCAGGAAGCCATACCTGCACGCTCGATTATCTCTTCAGCATACGTACGTTGAGATAAAAACATCCCATTAGCATGTCGAAATGGAAATACCCAAAAATAATTCAAGGGGCCGAGATCCTTCATTGCAAACTCCGTAGCCAATTGACGCATAATCTCACACCGAAGCGAATCCGAAGAAGTAGTTAGAACAATATCATCAACATAAAGTAGGATATACGCCATATTGGAACCGTGTTTGTAGATAAACAATGAATTGTCACACTTATCGCTCACAAAACCAAGGAAGAGACATAATCCATAAGCTCTTAGACCAAGCCCTCGGAGCCTGTTTAAGACCATACAATGATTTGCGTAGCAAGCATACATAATCAGGATGAGCAGGATCACGAAATCCCATAGGTTGATGCATATAGACTGTTTCTTTGAGGTCACCATGCAGGAATGCATTCTTAACATCGAGTTGATGAATTGGCCACTTCTTGGATAAAGAAAGGCTGAGAACAGTACGAATTGTAGCTGGTTTGACCACCGGACTGAATGTCTCACCACAATCAATCCCGACCTGTTGAGTTTTACCATCACCGACAAGACGAGCCTTATGCCTCGCAAAAGAACCATCAGAGTTGAATTTATGAGCAAATATCCACATAGAACGAATAATATTAGCATGCGGTGGACGAGGTACTAATACCCACGTCTTATTTTTAATAAGAGCATCATATTCATCATTCATGGCCATTTTCCAATTTGGATCACGTAAAGCATTCACCGGAGTGCGGGGAATGGACGATTTGCTAACAGTGGTATGTAAATCCAAGGGAACAGAGGGTTTAAAAATACCATGCTGACTACGTGTAACCATCCGAGAAGGGCTTGGAATACGATGAGTGTGGATCGGAGGCCGATGACCAGTGCATGGGTCGGGAGAAGGGGACCGGGCGGGAGGGGATTGTTGGGCCAGAGGAGAGGCTAAAGGGATTGGGCTTTGTAGGGGCGGTGGCCTGTTTTCCGAATCAGGCCGTGAGAGTGGTGTATGGTGCTGGGCCGGTTACGTTTGGGCCTGGGGTGATGCAATTGCACGTTGGCCCAGTGGCGGCAGTCCAGGAAGGACAAGGGGAGCAAGTTGGGTAATCCCATGGGGAGAGAAACCATTATCCAAAGAATCATATGTAGAGGAAACCGGCTTGTGCATATTGAAAAAGGGGAATGTATGCTCATCAAAAATCACATGTCGAGATATAATGATTTTTCTGGAGGAAATATCATAACATTTATACCCACGATGATCACTAGGATAACCCAAGAAGACACAAGGAGTAGCTCTAGGTTGAAGTTTATGGATAGTGGTGGATGGCACAAGTGGATAACATAAACACCCAAAAACCCGGAGATGAGAGTAAGAGGGTAGCTGGGAGTATAGCTTTTGTAAAGGAGATGTGTTATGCAAAAGCTTCTTTGGGTAGAATGTTAAGAATATGTGTAGCCATCTGTAAAGCATGATGCCAAAACGAAGGTGGAAGAGATGCGTGTGCAAGCAAGGTGCGAATGATATTATTTATGGAGCGTATTTTTCGTTCAGCTTTACCATTCTGAGAAGAAGTATGAGGGCAAGATAGTCGAAAAGAAAGACCATTATCATTGCAAAAATTGCGAAACACTTTATTATCATATTCACCCCATTGTCACATTGAATATTTTAATGCGACATCCGAATTGAGTAAATAGATGGTTATGAAGGGTGTAGAATTTGGAGAAAACATCAGATTTTTTTGCTAAGGGAAAGGTCCATAAGAAATTCGAATAATCATCCAAAAACAGAACATAATATCGATGACCAGCAGAACTCAAAACAGGGATGTCCACACATCACTATGTATAATATCAAAAGGTGACAATGTTTTGGTAATGTAAGAATAAAAGGCAATTGAACATGTTTGCTAAGTACACAAGAACGACAAACGCTAGAAAGCAATGAGTTAGCAACATGAATGCGTTTGGCTAATCTAAGTGAATCTAGCACATGTTTCCGGGATGTCCTAACCGAGCATGCCAAAGTTGAAAAGAGTCCGCAATTAACACGATTGGGTGGGTCTTTGGCGATTTTGGCTAGTGGTGGTTAGTGGGTAAAGGTCTCCCCGCTATTGCATCTCATTATGGGTATCCCGTCGAAAGTCCTTCACGGAAAAACCAATGGGGTCAAACTCATCGACACAGAGTTATCGGTAGTAAATTTACGTCGATATTAAGTTCTTAATTAAGCGGGGAGTGTAAAGCGTTTTTCAAGTGGAGAGGATGAGATGGGGAAGCGAGGATGTATGACCAAAGCCACTAACAGAATCGAATGACCATTACCAACGATAATACCGTAATGATGAGTGCTCGAATTAAAATAAGACGAGGCGTACCTTTTGAAGATGTCATATGCGATGTAGCACCGGTATCCATGTACCAAGTTGGATCCGTGGATTGGACCATATTTTGCATAAATGCATTGACATCTCATAGGCATAATAACCGGAGGAGAGGAGTAGCGAGAAGGCTTGATGCGGTCATCACGCCATGCATGATGGAGTCTGGGTAGGTAGGATGGAAGCGGCCGCGACAAATGGTAGTAGTGGGTGGGGCGGCGTAATAATAAGTGAGGAACCCGCCAATGTCCGGTGGTGCAACCTGTGATGGTGGGGCGAGTTGTGCCTGCGTGTTACCTTAGCTGCGATGTTGTCCACCCCGCTTGTTACTGTATTTTCTTACGGTTTTGTTGCGAGGTTGTCGACTGGAAGAAGCCAGCGGAGCAGGTGGAGGAGAATCACTAGATGCGATCAACACGGAGCCAGAAGTATTCACCGACATAGTTGCAAGCTCTCGTTCTTCAAGACAAAGGGAAGACCGGGCCTGAGAGAAGGAGGGAAGCGGTTTTGCATGACGAATTTGAGTACCAACCCCTTTGAAAGGTTCAGAGAGACCTGAGACGAGCTGAAGAACAAGTCTAGTATCAGCAACAGTAGCACCAACATTCTTGAGTTGATCCGCAAGACTCTTGAGACGCTGGCAATAAGCAGAAGCAGAAGGAAAGTCTTCCAGTCGAGTTGATGTAAATTCTTGTTCGAGAATCACCGCTCGAGAGGTTTGATGATCTTGAAAGATATCTTTCAAGCGATTCCAGGCTTCCATAGTTGTAGCATCCGGCTCAATGATGGTGTTCAATAAGTCATTAGAGATGGTCGAATAAATCCATTGAAGAACCGTGGCGTCAATGGTCGACCACAGCTCAATCTCCTCATCTGTTTTGGGCGGGGGAAGGTTCTTGCCGGCAGGAGGAGGGATGATGTGATGGAGAACTCGATTGGAGCGAGCGTGAATTTTAAAAAGTTCAGCCCATGTGCCATACTGAGAATTCTCGAGTTCAAGAACCACGGAGACGTGATTTTTGATGTTGGAGACGGCAAGAGCAGGGTGGAAGAAGGACCTTGTTGGTGTTGCCGCAGCTTGGGGGGAAGATCCGTCAGCGCTATCGTGTCCTGTCATGGTGGCGGCCAACAGAATCAAGAAGAGAAGATTCGGCGTGGAGGCTGCAAGACAGGAGATCGATCCGACAAGCGGTCGAAGGGACGGTATTTGCTTGAATTGTTCTTGCCGCGGAGGCAATGAATAATGGACGTGAGGACAGAACCGGATCAGAGGAGGGAAGTAAATTATGATCGATTTGCACAAGAGAGGAAATCGATGAATGTGGCAGCGGAACTTGATACCATGTAAGATAATATTTCCCTTGGGGAAGTTCATTCATAACAATGCTATTTATACAATACAATAGAGAGGAATTTTAAGCCTAAGTCTATTCTAACTAGAATACTAATTCTACTATGTGTCTACTTCTAGATTATTCTACTACATACATAATCTATCACAAACTTCAGGAAGTATATGTTGATATTAATTATTTATTTCATAATTTTAATCTAATTTAATATCGAAATTTGTCGTGATAAAAGATCCAGGCACAATTGGTCATGTGAAAGTACATAACATGCTATCTGGGATGTGTATATGATGTTCACTTGATAAGATGGTGTGATTATTTGTTTGATCCCAATCATTTTGTCTGGAAAGTTAAAGTTTGGACTTTAAGCTGGAAAAGTGGGAGTTTTGATAATGATTATTGCGCTCCTTACTAGTACCATTTTTGCTAATTCTTAGAATTAGCAAAAATGGTACTAGTAAGGAGCGCAATAATCTTTGCCTATGAACTGAACCTACAACAAGTCACAATTGAAGGAGATTGTCTATCTGTGGTGAAAGAACTCTAGGATGTGGATCACTCGTTGTCATCAGCTGGAAACATCATTCTTGAAGCC
Organism: Plantago major; assembly: GCA_026545765.1. Lineage (NCBI taxonomy): Eukaryota > Viridiplantae > Streptophyta > Magnoliopsida > Lamiales > Plantaginaceae > Plantago > Plantago major. The sequence continues at coordinate 91,740,065 of CM048839.1, forward strand.
AAATCTTTAGCTTTGTCTTTTCTTTTTATTTCGTTTAATTACTTTGACTAGACCTTATTCGAATAAGTTGGCTTATGTCTTAGCCATGATTGTTCAAACCGATAGTATTGGCTTCACGGATGTCCTTTATGCGAATACTAATTTATTTTGATATCTCACAATATGTATTTTGATATTATTAAAAAAATTATAAGACTTGAGCTATTAAAAGAAAAGATTTTTAAAAGTTGAAAATAAGCTGACTTCTCACAAACTTCTTTTGATTAGAGTGGAAGGAATATAATAAAAAAGAAAAGTAAAAAAGGAGGGGGAAATCAAGAATGACATGAGGTCACCATGTCCACAGTAGCAATTTAATCCAGCAAAATTTGTGACAAATTATACAGCTGGATAGGGTGATTGGTTAGTGTAATTATGCACTTGGTCTACCTGAATAAATGAAGTTCCGAGGGGTTTATACTTATATTAATTAAGTTATACTGGCCCAGCAAAACTAGCTGGAAAGCTAGCTGCTAGCTAGTTAGGTAATTTGGAAAATTATTTAAATTTCAGTATTTTAATAAAATATAAAAGGTCATTCTTTCTTATTCTTGTCTTTAACCTTTCTTATCGTATTATTAGTCTATAGTTTTTTAAATAATAATATATCATATTTTGTCCAATAATTATAATATATATTTAATGTACTTTACATCGCCACTTTAATAACATCATCAAAATTATCAGAAGTTGAAAGAAATAATCGTTGAACATTTTAACTTAGTAATGAAAAAAATCAGTATTTCATGTGTACTACATGTATGCATTTTAAAGAGGTGCGGATACATTAATCCTTATGCTAGTTGCAAAAAAGTACACAAAATGTATAACAAATGATCCAACAATATAAAATATATGTTGAGAATTCTAATGACCTTCCGGTTTACAAAAAGATGGTTTCTTATTTTCTTTATTCTAATTTAGGTTAATATAGGTTATGGATATTTTCGGAATGAAAAAGATAAGAAGCTCATTCTTTAAAAAAAAAAAAAAAAAGCTACATTGACTAGAGCTAGCTGGTTAAAGAAGCTGCGCGTTCACGTAACGAGCTTTTTATTAGTCAATGGTCAAAAAAAGCTCATGGAGCTGGAAAGCTAGCTGAAAAGCCCACTATCAACTTCTTTACCGGGATTTATATGTTCTTGCAATTTTTTTTTTTTGATTTATTAGCAGTAAAAGTAATACTAGCAAATATCTGGATGCAAAATAGTTTTTATTATAATAACATGAAATCATTTCATTAAAAAATAAACATAATTATTGTTAGTTCAAGTTTAAATTTTGATGAGCAAACACGCGGCATCTTTAATCTCAGCAAGTGATTAGTGCTCTTAGTCCCTAGGAAACTTTTTTAGTGTGGACATTGTAAAAAGTAACCTAATTGACTGATAGTTAGTGACTTGTATAAGTGTTAGGTTTTTCAAGAGCATGTAATTTTTATTTTTTATCGAACATGCTGAGGATCTACGTTTTGACGTTGCGACCAGAACATACTGAGAAGACTTAACATAATTGAATAAGTTATCTAAGATATAGATGGAATCTTTCAGCGAGTTACTTGGTCAAGTGAAAATATGTAAGGCATAGTAGGTTGACCAAACTACCTAATGAAAATTATTACTTGCTGATTGTCGTCTTTCAAAGGACGGAAAATGGTCAGTTAGTTTTTCGAAACAACTAAGTAATAAATCCATTACAGAGTATATTTGAAATTGTACTATGCTAAACTAAAGTCAAAGTTTTAATTTGCCATAAAACATGTCTGCTGAAGATAAAGACAAAAACGAAGTACAATTGATAGTGACTTTTCAGTGCATAGTTTGAATTTGTATTCAACGGATTCAAATCACAATGAGACTGGTTTGGGCTATAAATAGATGCACAGTTGAGAAAATAGACCAACACCAGAGAATTCAATCCTAACACACTTGAGCACTCAAATTTTCTCAACAATTTAAGTCTCAAAACTCCTACTAGACTCAAGCTCTGTGAAGCTACTTATAAAGAGGTAGAACAAGTTTTAAAGTTGCGACTACGAAGTGTTCTTTTCTCTAAAAAAGAAGGAGTATTGTTTTTCAGAAACATTCTACTTTGTCCTTGAAACATAGAAATTTAAGAAGAAGTTTCTTTGTGTATCAAAGTCACTGAAACATTGTGATTAAGGTACACTGTCTTGACAAAGCCAACCACTACTCAACCACTCAACATGCGTGTTAAATGGAGGAACTACTTAGTTAGATTACTAAGGAAAACCTCTTGGAATAAGGTTAAGGGAGGAATTACTTAACTTGGAAAATTATGGAAAACCACGTGGAGTAACCAGAGTATTTGACTTGGCTTAGTCAAAGAAAGAGGGTTCAAGGTTATTAAGCCAGGAACTTAAGGTGAAAGGGATTTATCTAAGGATATGATCTTGTAACGGATCTCATTATCCTGTCTTAGTGAATTCAAGTGTATGTGAAGGGCGAAGTGGATTAGTTGAAGGATTACGCCACTTTTAGATACATACCATAAACAAGTGTTATTTACTTTTAGCACCTTATTGTCAATCGGTTTAAAGTAGAATGGCTCACTGATAGCAAACACAATCACTTAATTGTAAAAGACTTCCGCACTCTGAAAAAGATAAGTATCAACATATACTTGTACCCACCGAGAAATTAGTTTTAGACGCGAAAAGTGTTAAAGTCATTTTACACCCCCCCCCCCCAAGCTTAATCTTGTTGTCTAAGGGACCAACAGGTGGCCGAAGGTTCTTTAACCTTTGAAACTGAACCTATATCCCCTTTAAGTGTTGTTTATTGTACTCACCAAATACACTTTATATGTTTGTTTAGCGTGTATCTGTTGCAGGATGTATCCCAATGATTCTCCAATGCTCAAACCAAAACATTATGAAGAATGGAGAAACAACATGATGCTACACCTGGAAGTGGAAGCTATAAGTGATGAGATGATCACATTGATTAGAAATGGCCGAATCACACAACCTAAAGGCACTCCTCGTCCGGTCTCAGATGGAAAAGCTAACAAGGATAACTTGGCGTTGAGGAAGACAAACAAAATTCATAATTAAATCCATAAAATAATACTCCTAATAAATTGTAGAACTAAAATACATGATGGAGTGGTGAAATTTGAAGTGTTCCAAACATAATCAACACTAAAATCGACTGGTCGTGTCATGGGCAGTCCCACGACTAAAATCTGCCATTGTGGAGTGGTCGTGTGATTTTTTTTCAAATTTTATATTGTTTATAATAGTAGGAATATTGAAATAAAATGTTAAGAAAATTCATAATAAAATTAAGAAAATAATAATACATTTTAGAACTGAAACACATGATAGAAGGTTGGAATTTGAGGTGTTCCAAACATAATCAAGAATAATCTCTATTTACAGAGGATGAAAAAAATATAACTGCTATCATAATCTTTTATATCTTTTTCAATAATACTTAAGATAGTAACAAAAACATACAGACCTGTCCAAAAGCATGTCACCATCCAACTCACCGATCACCCATCAATGGACGATTTGGTAAGTTTTGACTAGTCGACGTTGGGTCTCCTACGGGATGTCTTGTAAAGTAGTTATGTTGGAGTTTCTATTGTAGTATCGTACTAGTACTATAGTATATTACTACTGCATGCCAGCTAATATAGTGGCGGAGTGAATGCTAAGTTGGTATTTTCTTTTGTATATTACTTGAATGTTTTGGCAAATATCGGGATCTCACGTAAAAGTAATAAAAGAAACTACCTCCCAGTTGGTTGCATACATGAAACAAAAACAGTTTAAAAGTGGAGTATTTGGGAGGCAAATTTAAAATGAAGTAAATATAGCTAGTACCGCTACTCCAATTGACTGAGAGTTTAATAATGTAATTGGGTCCAACAAACAGGCACATGGTACAACCTGGTCCAGCCAAGTTGACAGGGGCAGTAACGTCATTTCAGATGATTTACAGCAGGCGGGCCAGCATTATTATATTATATTATATTAATTTAGCCGGATTCCAAACCATTTTATTAAATCTCACTTTCTTTTTTCTCATTTCCTCCCTTTCATTTTCACCACTCTTCTTCTTCTTCCTTGTACAATTTGAATTTCTCCAAACCCTAGTGAGTGACAGTCAGTCGAATCAAACAAAAGGAAAATGAGAGAAATTATCAGCATACACATAGGTCAAGCTGGGATCCAAGTCGGTAATTCTTGCTGGGAGCTCTACTGCCTCGAACATGGCATTCAGCCTGATGGCATGATGCCTAGGTATCATTTTCCATTTCCTCCTCCTCTTTTTTTTCATCATTTTACTTTCTGTTATGTGAGTGTTTGTGTTTCACCTAATTACTTGTGCTGATTTACTCTCATTCACTGAGAATTAAATTTTGTGTTGAATTTCCTGTTTGATTTGTCTGTATGTAGAGGAATATGATCAACGGTTGATTCATGATTGTGTTAAACACCGTCAGATTTTCAATCTAAGTACTAGATGCTACTGTGATTTGGATCTTATAATATTTTTTACTTCCTGTTAAGTTCAGTTTAGTTCAATTCATTTTAGTGTATTAGTTATTGTACATTTGGAGAATCTCGAATCTGAAATGTGAATTGGTTTACTATCTGTTGCAGTGATACTTCGTTCGGTGTTGCACACGATGCTTTCAACACCTTCTTCAGTGAGACTGGATCGGGGAAGCATGTTCCTAGGGCTATTTTTGTTGACCTTGAGCCAACCGTCATTGATGAGGTCAGGACCGGGAATTATCGCCAGCTTTTCCACCCGGAACAGCTCATTTCCGGAAAGGAAGATGCTGCCAACAATTTCGCCAGAGGACACTATACCGGTATATATTCAATTAGAAGATTGCGATAGATTATTATCATGTCTCTCTTTCTTGTGGCTAATGTTGTGTGTATGTAATTTTCAGTGGGAAAAGAGATCGTTGATCTGTGCCTGGACAGAGTGAGGAAGTTGGCTGATAACTGCACTGGTTTGCAAGGGTTTTTGGTTTTTAATGCTGTGGGTGGCGGTACTGGTTCTGGATTGGGTTCATTGCTACTGGAGCGCCTGTCAGTTGACTACGGAAAGAAGTCGAAGCTTGGGTTTACAATCTATCCTTCTCCCCAGGTACTTAAAATTCATTCTCAGATAATATGGATGATCAGTATGTTTTGAAGTACAATGCGCTAATCTGGTATATTGTGTTAATTTTGTGAAACGTGTTCTTTCCTTTGTTGCCTTAGTGTCTGTTGAATTCAATAAAGTTGACTGGATGTTCTTAGTGGTGAATGGTTGATTCATATTTGCCTTAGATACGTAGCACATATTCAGTGTGGAATGTAGCTGACTGTAGATTTCACTTGCAGGTGTCTACTGCAGTTGTCGAGCCTTACAACAGTGTTCTGTCAACACATTCTCTTCTTGAACACACAGATGTTGCTGTGCTCTTGGATAATGAAGCCATCTATGATATTTGCCGGAAATCTTTAGATATTGAGAGGCCTTCATATACCAATTTGAACCGATTGATTTCTCAAATCATATCCTCATTAACTACTTCCCTACGGTTTGATGGAGCCATCAATGTGGATATTACAGAGTTCCAGACCAACCTTGTGCCATACCCTCGCATCCATTTCATGTTGTCATCCTATGCCCCCGTGATCTCTGCTGAAAAAGCATACCATGAGCAGCTGTCAATACCCGAGATTACAAATGCCGTGTTCGAGCCTTCAAGTATGATGGCAAAATGTGACCCAAGACATGGAAAATACATGGCATGTTGTTTGATGTACCGTGGAGATGTTGTTCCCAAGGATGTCAATGCTGCTGTTGGCACCATCAAAACCAAGCGAACAGTTCAATTTGTTGACTGGTAAGTGACCCGGCTAAATTTTCACAGTATCAGTTTATTTTAACCAAGCAAAAATTCACTCAATAATCTTGTTGAAGATTGACAATTATCGTATGAGCTATTCTTTGCAATATTTCTGAGTATCAAATATGGGTTGAAGTTACATTCTTTTGGTCTAAAATCTGAAATTGTTTCTTTGTCAAAGTGATATAAATTAGACTGGATGATGTGTGTTCCAAATTTCATTAAAAGTCGAAACAAAACTCTCTTGAGAGATTACCTGCTTGTATAGTTGGTCACACCTATAATTAAAGCTTCATTCCATGTGAGTGTGAGTCTGTCATTCTGTACGCATCATTATTTTAAACAGCACACAGATGAGCATGTTTAGCTTCTAGCAAGTACATGTCAGTAACTGAGGTCATAACTCATAAAGGAGCACATGTTTAGATCCTGGCATTCAGTTAGTACTGCATTTATTTTAACTTGCTGGTGTTAGGCCACTACCAGTTGTTGGACTTTTTGAAGAGTGTCATAGTATTATTAGATATGTAATTGTACAGCCTCAATAGAAGCCTTGATCATTTCATTACCCCCACACACACCAAAAAAAATAAAATAATAATAATAATTAGAAAAAAGAGTAAAGTCCAAAAGTAGGCTTTACATACACCACTTTATTATTAGAAGAAAAGAAAATTCGTTGTTTGCACACTCACAACGAGCTTTCTGATCTTCTCCGTGGGCTACAAATTATCATCTCATTTACATGGACTAGTGCCCTTAATATTGGCTGTTGATATTAGTTATTTTCCATGTATATTTTATACTCTGAAATTCATTATTCTGAGAGTTCCCTCCTTGCCACCTAACAGGTGCCCAACTGGGTTTAAGTGTGGAATCAACTATCAACCTCCAACAGTGGTACCAGGCGGTGATCTTGCCAAAGTGCAGCGAGCTGTATGCATGATCAGCAACAATACTGCAGTTGCTGAGGTGTTTTCACGAATTGACCACAAATTTGATCTCATGTATGCCAAGAGGGCATTTGTTCACTGGTACGTCGGTGAAGGCATGGAGGAAGGCGAGTTCAGTGAAGCCCGTGAAGATTTGGCCGCCCTTGAGAAAGACTACGAAGAAGTTGGTGCAGAAGGTGTTGATGATGAAGAAGATGAGGGTGACGATTATTGATTGATTCAAGCTGTACAAGTCTGTCAAATTACTGGATTTTTGCTGATAATCAACTTTATGCTGTGTTTTTAGTTTTTGTATTGCATCTCAACATTTTTGTTGAGGTTTATCGTAATTGTTTCTTCAGGGTGTTTATATTTCTAATATGATAACATCAAATGATTCATGTGTGTGCATATATCAGTTGGATCGTGTATCTGTGGTTTCCTAGCAGTGGAACAGGATCGAAGAGCTATTTGTGACTTGGTGTTCATATATTACGTCTCATTTGACATTACGAGCTTGGCTTGTATCCTGTGATGGCAACACATTAAAGATAGTCACAAGATCCTCAAACTCGCAATTAATGAATTTGTGTGTCAATTATGAAGTTAATTGTACAGTAAAAACTTTATACAGTCATATTGTCGAGATCGGTAAAAAATATTCCTATAAAGAGTTTATTCATAACTAGAGTTTTTGTGGTAAAAATATCTTTTTGTAAATAAAATCCAGATGGATAACTTAAATGTCATATTTCTTGAAAAGTTTTATAAAATATTAACAAATAAGTAAAAAATATATATTAGACAAGAATCGGAGGTGGTTGGAAGATTGTGGATATTTTAATTTAATACGAAATCATCAATATAATTTAGATAAGAATTGCAGGGCGATAATCCGGAAGACGATAGCACATAAGTAGCAAAAAAGTTTCGAACTTAATTGACAAGTTAGAGATGTTTTGGGTGCAACAATAAGGTTCACATATAGTAGATCATTTACTGATACACAGAAGATAAAAGTGCTTATCACTCAAAAGTTTAAGTCAGTATCATATACAACTTTAAATAAGTATTTTATATCATAAACTTCATGCAATGAAAAAACATATATATAATTATTTTTATCGAATAGTATGTCATTTATTACTATATGGGAGTATAATTACTTAAGACGGGACCTGAAAAAATCATGGAATATTATAATGTGGAGTTTATTCTTATTTATAACTGGTCCCAAGTTGGGACCGGAATATTTTATTACTATAAGGAGTTTATTATTTTATGGAGTATTCTTCTAAGGAGTTTTTACTGTACTCTGTTCAAACGCTTTTGGTGACACTTGGTTTTGTCTCAATAATGTGTTTGACAAGCAGTTACAACAATGACCCCAATCGAGTTGTCATCTCTATGCCACATTTTAGTTTGGACATAGAGATTAACTAAGATATAGAGTGGAATTATTTGGAATAAATGCATATTGTTATATAAATGCAGTATGCGACATATGGATTAGAAGTATAATTGTTGGCTCTGAACTAGAGTACCAATTTTCCTCAAGATTAAGTTATCTGTGTTTATGGCTTGAGTTATATTGTATTTTTGAGAATTAGACAATTTTGAGCTTTAGATGACATGTAACTCTATAGTATTCAGTCTTTGTTTCACTCCCTGACCCGCGTATGCATGGAGTATTGGAAAATTAGTTTAGACTCTATTCATCCAACAAAACTCTATACATTTGTCATTTTTTGGTCACATATCATATAACATAATACTACATTATTACAAGAAGAATTTACTCCACACTCAGTAAATAGGAAAGTGTTACGACACTTAAACTACACCCTTTACCATTATTTTAATTTTTAATCTAAAACTTTGCCCCATTCTTATGAGGTTCTCATAGACAGAGGGAGTACGTACTAGTGATTTTTTTTTGATACGTTAGAACACTAATCATGGCAATCTTAAAATTTCTCCTGTACTCAAATTTGAGGTATAATAATCAATAAATTTATAAAACTCAGCAACCTTAGGAATTCTAAAATATTATGGCCCACCAATGTTTAATCCTATACTCAAGGACACCTTAAAAGAAGTTGTCAAATATAGGAAGTGTGTATGATATTCTGAAGTGTAACATATGTGGGCCAATAAACTATTTTGGTTATTTTAAGCTTAAAACATGATTCTTACAATTATTTTTAAAAAAGCAAATAATGAGCATAGATATTACTCCTATATAGGAGATGAATTACAATGTGATTTGAAGATTTCTTTTAGTAGTCTTAGATATTACTCCTATATAGGAGATGAATTACAATGTGATTTGAAGATTTCTTTTAGTAGTCTTACAACTAGTGCTCTTAGAATGCACTCTCTCAAACCGACTCTAAATTACATGAATTTGCAACATTTAAGAAAATATTAAAATTACTTCCTCCGTCCTGCTAAATTGGATCTAGATTGACTTTTTCGGCCAACCGTCTACAACTTACGATTTTATATCAAACCGCAAATGTGAACTCTTCAAATAAATTATAAATGTAACTTTGGTCCCTAAAATTCATGGGCTAAAGTTTCATTATATTATAATTTAATCGAACTTATATATTCTTGGTTTAAAATTAATTTGTAATCAAAATTAGAGACGGTTAAAAAAAATCAAAATAGTCCCATATTAGCGGACTAGAGGGAGTGTATATTTTTGATAAAAATCAAATTAAATTGCAACGCGAAAGGGAGTATTGATGGTCATAAATATGTGTACCAACCGAATTAGCCTCTTTAACATTCACTTGAATACACTCATTGCTCATTCCCCCTCTTAACCCAAACAACTAGTTAATGAGTTTTGAACCAAACATGAGTAAATTAATTTGAGAGTGTTTCAATCAGGGAACATGAATAGTGTATGGAAATGTCGGACCATGTATGCAAAGGAGACAGCAGAGCAGAGAATGATTGCCAGCTCCATCATGTACTATGATATGAATGATTGATAGACTCCTCAACTTGCACAGCCAGAGAAACAACTAACTCAGGATGACGATCACACGCAAACACGATCCGATCCATACGGACTGCACACGTATGTCCCGCATATTTGTGCCTAGTGTGTCAATTGATCTCACCCTAGCTTAGACGAAACATGTAGTATAGTAACTTACTAGCTTCCTCTCTCTATTACAGAACAGACACACTACACTGAAATAAGTTACTAATAACATAACATACTCCTACAAAGAAGAGAATAAATATGTACAGACAAAAAAACCATCAAATGCAGTGGTCTACTACTAGTACTACTCGGGCTTTATAATCCAAATATAAATAAATAGCTCAACCAAAACACAACAAGAATCTCATTTACAATGCATTATCATCATCATCATCATCATCATCATCATCATCATTCAACAACAGGTCAAACTAAAAGCTGAGTATATTTCATCAGATGGATCTCTAAACAAGTGAACTCTAGTCTGCCCAATATACAAAACACCAATCAACAACATTCAATCTTCTTCTTATGCTCTTCTCTCACTGCTTTTCTTTGATCTGCACCATTCAAAATACATGCCAAGTCATTTCATGACAATAATCTAAACACCTGCTTTAAGAATTCAGCCTTTTTTCTAATTTTTAAATTCGAGATTGTCCTCAGAACAAGGTTTTCCAAACACCTGTTTTGATGATTCAGCCGTTATAACTAAGTTATACTGTAATAATCAGTTTTGAGGAATCTTTTGCAAACAGGCAACAAGTGCAACAGAAATTGAGACCACTAGTTGAGCCAAACTGATCAACCTGAGAAAGGTTGGTCCGCATCAAATATCATACACTTTTTGCTACGGATAGTGATTCATTTTGGAAATGGAAGGAAAAAGATACTAGCGGTAATGGAAATATTCAGCAGTGTAAAATCATTGCAATGTTTTGTCCGACAACCTAAGTGAATTATATGAAATATCTCTAGGTTGAAAACATACTGTTTGGATCATAATATCAGTCACGGCCAATTTGTTGGCGACCAGAACGTTCAGATGCAGGATCAAACCTCTGGACAGGTCCTGAAAATCGAGATCACAACACCAAGTCATACCATAAACGAAAGAATGGCCAAAGCATTTACAATAGTGAGATCACCTACCATGGGAATCCACAGAGTTATTTGCATCAGGTGCTATGTAGGATTGTCCAGAATTACTCTCTGGTAAATCTGAAATGGTATATAAATGTCATGGCCTAAAAATATATTACCTCTTCAACAGATTATAACATAGAATAGCAGCAGAAATCTTGTTAAACAACATTCAATAGGTGTACGTATGGAAGAAGTTGGCCCTCTTTCGATAAAAACAAAAAAGAAGACACAGTTTATGATCATAGCAAGTAATAAATACAGAGAGAGAGACAGGGAGAAGGGGGTTACTTGTGAAATTATCCCCAGGGAAATCAAAATTTGGAGGAATTGGTTCCAAAAATCCATATGAAGAAGTATCACCATCCAAGAGAGTCTCGAGTAAGTGTTGCGAGTTAGGCTCTATATTGCTGAAATTTGCCAGACATGCATCACCCATCTGTTGGCGTGATTCTGGAAAACTGCTAGGTTGGCTGAATTTGAAAGGTGAACTACCAGCATAATAACTGGGTTCGGCTTTGACGATATTCCCATTCATTGTTCGACCAAAACCACTATTTGGGTTATGAGACAACATGCTTGGTGAAATATCAATGTTCCTACCATTAATGGACATATCAACCTTTCCTGTTTCACCAGAGAGCATTGATGATCCATAATTGTTGTACATATCTCCGGGAAATCTGTTGCTCTGTGCAGCAAAGGAGGTGGTCATTTGCTGAGCTGGAAGATTAACATAAGAAAACAAGTTCAGGCAGGAGGTAGTATAGCATTTAAAGGAGATTCGCAATAGTGCATTAAGTAGCAAGAGAATCCTTCAGTCACCCATTATGTACCAATTTATCAAGTCTACCATATGAATGTCTCAGCATTTTCAAATCCAAAAGCTCCTTTGGAGTGTTTCCATGCCAAACTCCTACAACTGTTGCTCTTACAATTAGTACCCCCTCCATCCCAATTTAAACTTGCCATAGGCTTAAAGAAAGTTAAAAATGAGTAAAAGCATGAATAGAAGTTGGGGCATTATCTAAATAAAGAATGATGAAATGCCTAATTTCGCACGGTGGCTCTTGGTATGTTCAGATCCTTAAGGGTCCTCAGGCCCGCAATTGCCTGTGTATGGGCCTGAATTGCAAATTGTATTTCAATTTAAAAAAAAAAAAATTGGAGTTTGTTCGGCCACCTTATTATTATCTGGGAGTGCAACAGGTATGACTTAGTATGTGGTGAGAGTTTTCAAGTTCATTTGTTAATCTAGTCAACAGTAACAAGATTTGGAGTTGCAAAAGAAGAGGTTTACCAGATAAAGGAAGTGTTAGTCTGAATGTTATATCTGTTGTAAAATGCTGAAGAAAGTTTATTCCACCTCGAATATTTCTCATAGTGATTTTTGGTTTCACTACTCGAAGATATACAGATTGAGTTTTCAGATAAAAAATCGATCAGATAGAAACATGATATGCTTATATGTATACAGGTGCATGCCCCTGAGATTTTATAAAGCACTTTTATGCTTCAACATATTAAAATTTCTTACAAAAAGGATGAATAAAGAGTTTATATTGTATGGTAAAGTAGTAAATATGTGGGTATCATATGGGCAATGACATGTCTAAAATGGAATGTTAAGTTTCGAACGGGATGCACAAAAATGAAAGAAACGCTGTGAAGTTTTAGATTAGGACAAACTGTGCAATGGTTAAGCAGAGAAATGACTTTTTGCTTTGTTGGCAAACTTTATTAATTGCTCTGGACATAAAATAATGCATTATTTACCAACTAAGGCTTTGTTCTCTTCAACTGCAATTTTCTGAACTGAACTGAATTGAATTGAATTGTAGTATAAAATATAACTAAGCAGAACTGAACTGAATGAGTTTTCAGTTGAAGAGAACAGAGCCTAACTTGCATCATTTACCATCTATTATTCTCGTTCATTTAGCATAAGCTATTGGAGAAGAAAGGATTTTATTTTATATGTGGAAAATGGAAATGAGACGAGAAAATGAGAGGCTATTAGCGCAGAAGATAGGCTGACATTTTTCTCCCTTCTCCGTCCTAACGTTCATTTTAAAGATTCTCATTACCATGCACAGATGCACTCTTTGTCCGCCACATATCATCACAGATTTATGCATAATGAAAAATAGAAATGCCTTAAGTCGGATACTAATCAAGACAACTGAAGAATATCACTTGAGCGCACTACTACAGAAACATGAACCAATATTAGGATCATACATAAAAAGTTCGAGAAAACAGCAAAATACATTAGCAGTCAATAGCTAGAACATACTATAATGTAAGATGCAGCTTCGTGCTTAAGGTACCAATATAGTTTTATTTCACATAAAGGTGCAATTTTGCATTTTGTGGCATGTGTCAGTCGTAGAAAAGTTGTCTTACTTGGTGAGACATGATATCCATTAGAAATGACAACCGGACTAATCCCAGTTAATCCGCTTCGATGCATCAGCATCACCTGCTGAGAAAGCAACCTGTTGAACTCCGTTATTTGGTTCTTCACCAGCAATGAGAGATTGTAAACCTTGAAAAATTCTTCATTTTGTTTCTCAAGCCTCTGCCAAACTGGAAAAAACAACATTAAATCATGGTAACTGGAAGTGATGAAAATATAAATCTACAGAATCATTAGCAAATTGTAGCAGGTATGAATAGCATCAATTTTTGAGCATAAGAAACAAAACAACATATTCCAGACAGGATATATGAAGGGACAAAACATAGCTAGAAAGAGAGGATTTATAGAGAAATTTACTAATCGAATTTATTGCCAAAATGAGCATCGAGTATCACAGAAATGTGAATAATATCACTATATAATGGTTCATGATTCCATGGATTTGATCTTTATAATTTGCTAACTGGTTAAACCAAAACAGAGATTATATTCAGCTTCTAAAACCAAAATTAACACCCAGTATCATATGGTTTAAGGACGAAAAATGTATTAACTAAAAGAAAGCACTTAAGTTTATGATTCCACGGTGTGCAGGCAGTTTTATGATCCCAAATAGTTATAGGTATAGAACAAAACTAGGCAAGTAAAAGAGGAACGGCTTCATATAGATATTTAAAGCGTGAATTGGAATGACAGCACTTTGTTTTATCAATAAGTACCTAAATTAGTGAAATATGGTTCAATATTGTCACGAACAGAGAGATCTTCTATGGCTTCCTCTTTATTCATGTAACGAAGGAGGCACTGTTCCACACGCTTTTCTACCTGATGCAAGAATCAGGTTAAGCATAAAATAATTAGGCCACTCGCAGAATATATATCAGTTAGCTATTATGTTTCTTAACAGTTATTGTTAATATAAACAAGAGGAGAAATCCTGTGAAATGATCTAAAAGACTAAAACCGTAAAGAATGATACCATATGGATGACATTTGAAATCAGAAATGATCAACTTAAAAAATGAAAATTCATTCTGATCACATTAATCTTACAAATCATTATCCTTGAGTTCACAAAATGATAATATTTCTTTTTTGCCTTGTGATGATTGATTTCTTTAGTCTATATTCTTACATCACTGAGTATCAACTAAAATTCACAAAAATAACACTAATCATAAAAACACATCAGACATTCGTCCCATATGATCTAATAACTCTTCACTTCCAACCACCCCCGCCCCATTTTACTGACTATCATCGGAACGAAGCCATCTCCTGAGTAATTTCTCTTGCAGGTTGTAGCTATTAGATTGGAGAAATAGTAAATTGCATGTCAACAGGTATCCCCATACAAATAGTTCTATGGTTCTATCTTATAATTTCATTAATGCACAAACATTTGCAATTGGATTTCAAGTAAACTATATTAGACCCATACATAACAGGGAATTCCATCTTTGCCCTTGCTTGGATTTACTAAATCTCAGAAGAGTTTACTAAATTTAACAGATTAACTACTTCATTCATAACTTTTCTCTCACTAATTATCATACATCTCTCAGCAGAATTTATTTCAAACGCAAGTTTCCATATTCAAAACTTAACTCGTGCGCTTTATGGAACAATTAAGTTTGCACGGAGTGCTAACCAACTTTTCGTTACGACAAATATAACTAAAATAAGTTCAATTTCAGCATACACGATAATTAGTCTTGACGCTATACTTGGAAAGAGCAAAAGAAGACATAAGGACAACAAGTATCACAACGCTCTGCGGACTAATCTTTCAACTATAAATGAAAGTATAACTCAGGACGAACGGTTAGATCAACAAGCTAAAACCTACTGACACATAATTTGCTGATTTGCAAGCCAACAAACATGTCCATCATACAGGCAAAATGTGGAAATGTCATTAAACCTTTCCTTTGCATCCAAATATTACAAATTCAGTAAAACTTCATCCAAACTAGTAAGGATCAATGCTTACCAGCTCTAACAGTTTCGTGACCTTTTCGTCTTCTACACGAGACATCTTGGCGATCCCAACTTTCGAATTCAACCGGATTAGAAAGTGTGCAATCTAGCTCCCTTTGCACCTCACCTTGTAATAATCTACAACACCTATAAAGAGCAACAAACAAACAATAATAACACATATAAAGCGCATAACTAGAAAACAAACATCACCGCTAAACAGTAAAGACACCGCTAAAATATAAAACCGTAATGTCAAAAAGAAAATGATTCTGTCTATATGTATATTGTCTAATTAGGCACATAACCAAAAACCTCAAATATTCCACATTAGCTCCTCATCTTTATTCAACTAAAACAAAGCCCACATACCATGTTTATTAGTTAATTCTAATTAAAGTAAACAATAACTGAAAATAAGAGGCATAAACACAGAATAGTTAAATTAAATACTCACCATAAACAGCGAAAAAAAGCTCAATAATTAGAGTCCTTCACTTATGAAATTATACATCATCACCTAACAGAAAGAAGGGTATCCATCTATACACTAGAGAAACTCAAACAAGAAGACGGAAACTCAACAAGAATCCAAAATTGAAATAAAAGAAACGATTAAAAGTGGTTTCAAGAACAGATTGAGAAAACCCTCCAAAATTTGACACCCACATGAACATATAATTGCATAAAGTTGAGCAAAATCAAAACTTTAAATGAAGCAGCAGCAGCAGCATAAACTCATGATGATGAACTTGACTTACCCAAGTAGAGATGGGAATTTGTTGAATGGAGCGAAACTCTCTTCTTGTCAAGTGAAAGAAAGAGAAAAGTGAAATTGGTCACTCACTCACTCACCTATTATTTGTTTCTTGTTAAACAAAAGGAAGGCCTAGTGCATAAGGAGAATTTGATTCAAATATTTTTCCTTTTCTATATCCACATTTATTTATTTATTACTATGATGATTTAAGTGGTCATAATTTTTTTTACTTTTTTTCTTTTTCACTTTTCATGTTAATCAGAACTTATTTAGATTCTATTTGATCTTTCCACCATATACTAGTACTAATTTGGTTTAATTTCATGTATGGTCCTCTGCTTTTCAAAACATTATAATGAAGGTGCTAGTAAGTTGTATCATACATTTTTATTCATAAATGACTAACGAACAAGAATTGGATTTCATATTTAAACTATAAATTTTTGTAATGAAATTTCAATGTAAAATTTAATTGTACACGTTTTTTAGATACACTATGATTTTTTTAATTAAAATGTATAAATTTGAGTAAATTTTGTTAATTAACGTAATTTTGTTCTTGAGACAAGATCAGTGTTTTAAAGAATGGCGTGAGAATGAAGCGATGATAAAACTAATGTGAACAATCTATCCATAAAAATGTGTTGACGTTAAAAATGTGTTGACGTTTACGTTAAGAAATGCACATAATATAAAAAGCATTATTCGTCTTTAAATTTATTCACTCAATATTTATGTAATTATGGATTTTATTAAAATAAAAGCAAAAAAAACCATATAATTCTCGACCAAGCGGCATGTATTTCCACATATCCACTGACTAGGAAAAAGAAGTTGCTTTGCCTTTTAGTTGCCTTTGCTCTCAAGTAATTACGTTATGTCAAATTGATGTGTTATGGTGAAATATAGTACGAAATATTGTATGGTAATAAAATTAAAATGATCTATCCATAAAAATATGTATAGATGTTTACGGCAAGAGATGCCCATAACATAAAAATGATTTGTCCTTCAATATATTTCAGCCTACAAGAAAAAGTTTCATGTTTCAATTCTATTGTCTTGATGCTTAAAAGCATTTAATTAAGCGGTGCTTAGCGTGATCTTATCTCTAGATCTACTTATTTGACTATTTGATCAAAAATAAATTTGATTTCTAATGCATAATCATTAGCTTATCAACTGAGTGGTTTAAAGTAACTCCAAGTAAAAAATATAAATTAGATTATAAATTTATATATTTCATTCATCGCATTGAACTACCTTACCTTGCTAAGTAATTTGCTAACCCGCTTCATTCAAACCACCTGACATATTACCCACCCAATTTCACGTAACTTATTAATCACACTATCAACTATCACAAAATTTATCGACTTATTTGACTAAAAATAAAGATATTTCATTTATAAACATAAAATATGTGATAATGTTGTTTTATTCAATCACAAAATTTTGTGGGAAACTGTCAATATTTATGTTAAATATAGAACCTTGTTTTCCAAGTTACTAACCAACACAACCGACCACTTGGGTTTTTTCGGATCCTAGTTGACCCAAAGCCGGATCAACCGGCCACTCTGAATTCGAATCAACTGGCCGACCCTGATCTGACCATGGTATTTCCAAGAACATAAGGTTTATTCTTGAGAACATTGTGGACCTTTTTGCGAGAAGCTGGTGAGTTAACAATGTTGGCGGTATTGTTGAGAATATAAATTGTATTGCAAATTAAAGAATAAAATGTGCAACAAATCATATTTGATCTGATAGTTCGAGCGGATATTCGCTAATACAGATTGAGAAAAACTCCATCCATAATTTGATCCGTTTGTGGCGGATTGGACTGCAGATTGATCCGGGTGGATGAGTTGTAAGCTTTGGACTTTTCTGGAGCGTTAGCATTTAGAATATAGGAATTGACAAGATAATGGAGTCTATAGTTGGACTATCTCTCCTTAAGGCAAAAATTGTCCGGTAATGGTGCTTACGGTGTTTATGACAATCGTCCCCCAGGATAACTACTTAAGACGACTTAGGAGCACGACACAATACGAATATGACGAAGTTATTTTGAATAGTAAAGAGTGCAAATAACATAGCAAGAAGGAGAAGTTGCTTCGTTGCTTGTGTTGAATACGTGAGTTTAATCAAATATTTATACTCCATTCACATTATATTCCATGTGTTACAACACCTTAGAAAGTGTGTTAATTCTTCATCAAATAGGCACGAGTTAGATGGAATACATCCAAACTTGAAGAAAAACAACGATTCATGAAAGACAATTCAATTTTACTGCAGAAAACCGACACTACAAGAATACTGGGCTAAAACGATGGAAAGGGGCGACGGATCGCTAGATTTGGCGACGGATTTTATCCGTCGTCAAATCTAGCGACGGATTAAAATTATCCGTCGCTATATGGGCGACGGATGGTGTTTGACTTTTTTTTCAAAAAAAAGAAAATTAAATATTAACGACGGATAAATTATCCGTCGTTAATATTTATATGTAAATTAAAAATGGCGACGGATATGTTATCCGTCGCCCCGTATAGCGACGGATCGGCCTTTTGGGCCGACGGATACGTGTCCGTCGGCCCATAAGGGTTTTAATTGGATCTTAGCTGAAGCAGAAGCCATTTTCGCCATTTTTCTCCTTCGTTTTTCTTCCTTTCTCCTCCGTCAAATCCGGCCATTTGTTGTCGATTCTCCCAATCTTGGTGTCAATTCGAAGATCGTTGGATGAGGAGCTCGTTTCTTCCTTCAATTTCAAATTTCATCCGCTATTTTCTTCGGAAACAAATGTATTACTTCTAAACCCTAACTTTTGAAAAATTGGGATTTTTTTGATTTTTGACTACTTATTCTCAATTGTATGTTTATATGAAGTATGTAGTAGCTTGTTTAGTTAATTTGATCAATTATATATAATTTGATATGTATATGTAATTTGATTAATTTGATTTGTATATGTAATTTGATAGTTAGTTTAGTTAATTTGATATGAATGTATGTAGTAATTCAATAATATGTATGTATGTTAATTCGATAAGTATGTATGTAGTGAAGTATGTATGTTAATTAAGTATATATGTAGTTAGTTTAGTTAGTTTAGTTAATTTGATATGTATGTAGTAATTTGATATGTATGTGTAATTTGATATGTATGTTAAGTATGTATGTAGTTAGTTTAGGTAATTTGATATGTATGTATGTAGTAGTTTTGGTTGATTTGATAAATTCGTATATGTACTAAATTACGAGGATGTAGTTAAGTGTTTTGAGCGACGGATAATAGGTTGATTATATTAACGTGTAATTTATAATTTATAACTCATAGTAGTAAAACACTTAATAAATTTTGTAACATATCGAACACTTAATAATTAATTTATAAGGAACGTATAATAATTAACAATATTAATCTCTACAATCTTCTTATCCGAATTGGAATCGATTTAATAAATTAAATACGATCTAATCAATTGGAACAGGTTAAAAAAGTATACAATGAATTCCGACCGTTCATGGATGTACGATCGTACGGTGGTAAATGGCAGAGTTTCTAGGAGTTTTGTAGAAGGGTTAAAGGTTTCATCTCGTTTGCCATGGGACGTCCAGCTTGTGCAACTGAGGGGTTGATAAAGTGTCCTTACACATTGGAAACCTGTAGAAACAAGCAATTTATGACTCCTACAGCAGTATTCGAGCACTTGCGACGTTATGGATTCATGCCTGAGTATCATGTATGGATTCATCACGGTGAGGAAGCACCGTCCATGGCATACCTCCAATGGAGGGAGAGGCGGGGTTTGGGGCCGCCTATTGAGTGCCTTTCTACTTGTCGGAACATGTGCATAGTGTATTGGGAGGAGGATGTAGATCTGTTGGAATGCAAGTTCTGTGGTAGGGAGCGTCACAAGTGATGAGGAGGGGGCTGCAAGAGAAAGAATCATTTGATAATCCGTTTTGTCTCTAGGCTTGTATAACTAGTAATCATTAGTTGATATATGAAACCAAACATTATGGTAAAATTGAAGCTAATGTAACTTATATTATGTAATGCCATAAAAATTGATGTTGAAGCTAATATAACTGATATTACGTAGCAATTGATTGAAATTGATTTATTATCGTAAATGATAGACCTCGATCTAATGAATTCAAATGTGTTAGGTTATTATCTAATTATTCAATGAATACCGATCGTTCATGGATGTATTGTCGTACTCTAAATGGCAGAGTTCAATCGAGTTTTCTGAAAGGGGTTGAAGGTTTCATGCATTTGCAATCTCAAATCCGGCTTGTGTAAATGATGGGTTGATAAAGTGCCCTTGTGCAATGAAACAGTGCAGAAACAAGCAATACGTGACTCCTACAGCGGTAGTCCAACACTTGAGGAAAAATGGATTCCTGCCTGCGTATCAGGTATGGAATCATCATGGTGAGGAAGCAGCACCGTCCAATACATATGACCAATATAGACAGCGTGGAAGGAAGAGAAAAAATGAACAAGTCGGGGAACAAAGTACATCTGAAGGCGATGCTATTTGAGCTCGAGTCGAACAAATGGTGTATGATGCTGCAGGGGCAGAGTTCATGGACACAACTAACACTGAAACCGAGGTGGAGGTGGAGGAACCACCGAATCTCGAGGATAAGGTGTTCTTTGACTTGTTAGAATCATCAAGGAAGCCGGTTTATCCGGGGTGTAAGCTCACTGAGTTGTCTTTGTTGGCTCGGCTAATGAGTTGTAAGGCTAATGGCCAGCAATCTGAAACGAGCTTCAATGAATGGGTTGACGTAATGTCGGACCTTTGTCCTGAAGAAAACCTAGTTCCCACCAACTTTTACCAAGCGAAGAAAAAGATGCGGGGTTTAGGGTTGCCTGTGGTAACCATAGAATGTTGTCCGAAAATGCGCATGATCTATTGGGAGGAGGATGCAGATCTAATACAATGCAAGTTCTGTGGTAAGGAACGGTACAAGCGTTACAAGGAGGGGGCTGCAAAGAAACGACAGAAGAAAAATCTCCCACATAAGAAAATGTGGTACTTCCCTCTAGCACCTCGTTTGAAAAGATTGTATGCTTCAAGTGCTTCTGCGGATAAAATGCGGTGGCACAAGGAGCGATTAATCTCGGATAATGCAAAAGATGGTAGAATGGACCATCTGGCAGACTCACCCGCATGGAAATCGTTTGACAAGACATATCCAGAGTTTGCAGCCGAATCTAGAAATGTAAGATTGGGACTTTGTACGGATGGTTTTAACCCGTTCGGAAGTGAACGAAAATACTCTTGTTGGCCAGTTATGCTCACACCGTACAACCTGCTCCCCGGTGAGTGCATGAAGGAGCCATTCATGTTTCTGAATGCGTTGGTGCCTGGGCGAAAGATCCTGGACTGACGTTGGATGTTTTCTTGCAACCCCTAATCAAGGAGCTGATCGAGTTGTGGACGGATGGTATCCTTGCATATGATGTCTCGACCAAAAAGAACTTCACCTTGAGATCAGCTCTTCTTTGGACCGTGAGTGACTTTCCTGCGTACTCCATGCTATCTGGAAGGAAAACCGCAGGGAAATATGCATGTCCACATTGCTTGGAGGATACATATGCATTTAGACTGAAGGGTAGTGGAAAATTTTGTTGGTTTG
Source organism: Plantago major (assembly GCA_026545765.1). Classification (NCBI taxonomy): domain Eukaryota; kingdom Viridiplantae; phylum Streptophyta; class Magnoliopsida; order Lamiales; family Plantaginaceae; genus Plantago; species Plantago major. The sequence goes on from CM048839.1 coordinate 91,761,892, forward strand.
ATTGTCATCGTAGGTTGCTAGAAAGTGACCATCCGTTCAGGAAGAACAAGGATCAATTCTTGAAAAATAAAGTTGTCAACAAAAAAGTCCCGACAAGACTTACTGGTGCACAAATTCTTGCGGAGATTGATAGGTTGGGTCTAATGAAGGTGACTGAACTTGGGTGGATGAAGCGTAACGAGAAAATTGGTAAAAAATGTGGTTGGAGGAAGAGAAGCATCTTCCGACTCTTTTATTGAGCGATCTTCTTATCCGTCACAACTTAGATTTCATGCACATTGAGAAGAACGTGTTCGAGAACTTATTCAATACACTTTGCAACATTGAGGGAAAAACAAAGGACCATGCAAAGTCTAGAGCCGAGTTGTCTACGTGGTGTAAAAGGCCTGAGTTGACAAAGAAGGATGAGAATGGTAAGTGGCCGAAAGCGTGCTACACAATTGACAACGCTTCTAGGTCAGTTTTGTTTGATTGGGCGAGGGCATTGAGTTTCCCAGATAATTACGCCTCAAATTTAGAGAAGTGTGTGGATTTGAAGAAGACAAAGGTTTATGGGATGAAGAGCCACGCTATGTGTTCATGGAGAGGCTTATCCCTGTAGCATTTCGAGAGCCATCTTGAAACATGTATGGACCGCTATCACCGAGTTGAGCTTATTTTTCAAAAATTTAGGCACAAGGGTGGTTCATGACAAAGTGTTGGAAAATCTTGAAAGGAACATACCATTGATTCTATGCAAGCTCGAGCGTATCTTTCCACCGAGCTGGTTTGATTCTATGGAGCACTTGCCGGTTCACCTTCCACATGAAGCGAGACTTGTTGGACCGGTTCAGTATCGATGGATGTATCCATTCGAGAGGTACTTGGGTAAATTGAAGAAGTATGTCAACAACAAAGGTAAACCTGAAGGTTCGATTGCCAATGCCTACATTCGAGAGGAAACTGCAACCTTCTGCTCTTATTACTTTGATGAACACGTCCCTACGAAGACATCAAGGCCGGCTCAAACGGACACATTCAAGTTCAAGCGGATGATGAGTTTTCCTATCTGTCTTCGTGGTATCGGGAGACCTCTTGGTGCAACTAAGAAAGAATATCTTACGGATAAAGAGTTGAAAGCAACCAATATTATGTCCTCACGAATTGTGCTGAGGTTGACCAGTATATGATACTATTTGCGAGGTGAGCAACACTTTCTTTAAATTTTAATATAGCTACGTAAGTCTCTACTTCAATTATAGACTTATCATTGAATCAATGTTTGCAGTTTTTTCAAAAAGCGTTGTTTGGAAGAAAATCCTCAGATGACAGAGGATACACTAGAGGAACTACTTGACTAAAAAATTCCTACAGAATTTCCAGATTGGTTCCGAGAGTATGTCCGAAATCCTATTAACAACGTCACATGCATATACAAAAAGGCTTTCGCAGAAGGGCCATTCAAAAAGGTCTACACATTCCCAGGTTATATAGTCAATGGCCTTAGGTTCCACACGACTGAATGTAACACGGCCATGGCGACAAGCAACTCCGGGGTGTGTGTTAAGGGTGTAGAAGATTATGGAGACGTTGCTTTGTTTGATTTCCACGGCAAGCTAAAACGAATAGTGAGGATTGAATATTCCGGCTTGCCATTGAAACGAACCTTCTTGTTTAATGTTGAGTGGTATGATCCTAATCCAGGAGGTACGAGGAAGAACGAGCAGTATGAAATGGTTGATGTGAACCAAAAGAAGAGGTACCGAACCAAGTATGAACCATATATTCTGGCGACTTAAGCACGACAAGTGGTGTTTCTTGAATATCCAAGCAGGAAACGCGATAAGGCGGAATGGTTAGCCGCGGTACCTATTCGTGCTCGCTCGAAAGTGGAGTACATTGAGAAAGAAGATTCAATTACCAACTCGTACCAACAAGAGGATATCGATAAACAAGCAGAAAATCCCATAGAAGCAGATGATGAGTCGTTTGATCTGCACGAGGACCAATATGTAGACTTAGAGGACGGCGATAACGGTATATTATGTGTATTATAACTAGTTAGTAGTTGATAACACTTGAGTAATTATATGTGTTATTATAATTTATTCTGTATTATAACTCGTACTAACACATTTTATTGTATTTATTACATTTTTTGGCCGCGACAGAGGAAGTCCACCTATCGTCCCCCCACACTGACCCGCATGATAGTCTTTGGTCGGGGCAGGTCGAGGAAGTGGAGGGCTCGGTAGTCGAGCGGAGTCTCAGATTCTGAGACCCCCAATAGAGAGAGCGGCCAGGCTCTGTCGGTCGGCCGGACACATCGGAGGCGACCATGACGATTGTCCCTACCTCGTGTTCGATCCACTGAATCCCAACGTCACGTGGGACGGCTTGCCTGTGATTTTTCTTGCTGGTCCTGCCAAGTAAGTATTATACATTCTTCTTAAATATGTAAAACATAACTTATGATACTTGACAAGTATAAATTGTTGTACTAAAGTAATATATATTCGTTTCTTGTATCTTATACATTGACAATAGTTTATGGCCTCGGGAGGTGCACAACAAACTAGGTGACATCTTCCGGAGCAGGAGAGAGCCACCGGGGCAGGGTGGTGAGTGTTGGAGCCGAATCTCGGACCACATGAGGGCCGAGTACTTCGATGAGTTGAGGGTAAGTTAAAATATGACATTCCTTTGTTTGTAATTATAATCGTTTTAATATGAGTGGTATGTTAGCCACTGTATGTGAGTGGTATGTTAGCCACTTTATTTGGGTGATATGTTAGTCACCATTGTGTTAGTAAAATTTAGGACAATGTGAGTGGTATGTTAGCCACTATATGTGAGTGGTATGTTAGCCACTTTGTTTGGGTGATATGTTAGTCACCATATCTGTTATGTTGTTGTATCTTATTAAATTGGTGTAACATGGTGACGTTATATATGTATTGACTTTGGATGTTGTATGAAATTTGGAATGTAGAAGGAGTACTTCATTCCCAGCAGGTTGATCCCACAGATCTGGCGTGTTTACGAGACTGTGGGATCTAAACTGTACAGGGATATGGTCTGTACTTGGAAGGCCATTCGGGATCGGGGTGGCCCAATGCCTCCACAGGTTGATGCAGCGGAGTGGGCCCTTTGAGATGCCTACTGGCGCCGAACTGATGTCCAGGACAATGCCTACATCAACATACAGAACCGGGCGTCTCAGTCTGATGCGGCAGGAAGGGCCGTTCACCACCTTGGGAGGCGATCTGCTCTCACTGATTATTACCAATCGGTATGTATATATATGTTTTTTTTAAATCTAGCATTACGTGTATGTGTTGTGTCTCTGATTACTTGTGAGATGATAAATTGTTGACTATATATGTTGTTAAGATGTCACGGGGGGAGGTGACATCCAAGTATGACATCTTCAAGAAGGCCAAGCAGAAGGGCGGGGTATGGACCGACTGCCGGGCCTCGTCTATTGCGGTATGTTTATGTTGCTTAAAGTTCATATTTGTACACTATTACAAGTTATTTTTGAAAACAGTAACTAATCATGATATCTGCTATTTACGATTTCAGACTGAGGTTGATGCTCAGGTAGCGAGTCAGGAGGAAGAGACGGGTGATATGTTGTCAACTGAACAAGTTGACAACATCTTCTTAGAGGTCAACAAACCGGATAGCAAAGGACGAATATATGGACTCGGGAGCCTCGGTTTGAGCTTGGCTAGTCCGGGGTGCACCTCATCATCATCCCAGCAGTCTAGACGTCCGATTTACACACAGGACCAGGTCTCGAAATTGGTGCAAAGCGCAGTCCGGAACAGTTGCAAATAACTCAAGAGATGGAGCGGCACGCCAGAGAACAAAGGGAGGAGAACGAGCGCCTTCGGTTACAGATGGAGCAGTTCATGTCCCGGTTCGGCCAGCCCCCACCCCCGTCTGGTAGCTAGTTATGTATATGTACGTTCGGATTTATTATATTTACACTTGTTCGGATAATTTCTCCTGCTCCGGATATTACTTTTTTTATTTATTATTTATTGAAACATTTTCCGTATTATTGATTTATTATCGAACATTATATTGATTAAATAGGTGAACTACGAAAAATAGGGATTAATATGAAATAAATAGTGACGGAATTAGTGACGGATTAACAGTGACGGAATAAATAGTGACGGAATTAGTGATGGAATTTCATATTCCGTCACTAATTCCAATAATATATTGGGCGACAGATAGTATCTATCCGTCGCCCAATATAACGACGGATATTTCTATCCGTCTATCCGTCGTCCCATCTAACGACGGATATAATCTATCCGTCGTTATATTTGGCGACGGATAGTATCTATCTGTCGCCAATAATCGATTTAAAAAAAAATAAATTAAAAGTCAAATATGATAATCCGTCGTCCAATCCGTTGCGAATTGGACGACGGATTATCTATCCGTCGTCAAAGACCCAGTGGGGCGACGGAATTACTATCCGTCGCCCGATCCGTCACCCCAGCTGGGGCGACGAATCGCTGGTCTGTAGCGACGGATCTATCCGTCGCTACAGACCAGTTTTTTTGTAGTGCGAAAGGGTGCAATCCCTCCAGTGGGAGAGGTTGTTTGTACTAATGGGTTCTTCTCAACTTGCATGGCTTGGAACCCATTAGTACAAACAACCTCTCCCACTCTAGTAGCACTAGGAGGAGGAGAAGAATCCATAGGAGTTTTCCCTTTATCCACAATAGTCATAGGTCTAGGAATAGGCCCACCAGTAGCCTGCACACCCTTGCCACTAGCCTGCCCGCCAGATTTGGAACTGCCTTACCCACTAGGTTTAGGCTGCCAGTTAGTCCCTTGACGTTTAGGACCTGGTTTAGGAGCCACAACATGTCCTACCTTGTTTTCAAAAGCACAATTCTATCCTAATTCTTTACAAATATAACAAAACAAAGGGGGCCATTCATAAGCAATCTTCTGCATAATCCTTCTACCCTCAGTATTCTTTATGACCAAAGAGTCTCGCCGTGTTTGTATAAACATCAACACCCGAGCATAAGAAACCCAAAGTTTCTTAGCCGTACATTCATCTGTCATCAATGTTCACCCACCGTACTAGCTATTTTACTCAAACTTCGTTCAGCCCACAAATATAAAGGTAAACGAGGGAAAGTAAAACGATTCTCTTACTTCTCTTCTCTCGCCATGGCCAAGTAGAATATGGTTGTTTGCTCTTCTTCGTCTCCTCTGCAAAGTTAGCATTGAGTATTTTGACCTAAGTGCTGGCGAGTTATTTAAATTTAAAGTAGTATATGGCGATAAGTGTGACTGAATTAACTTAAACCCCATACATACTTTAGGTTTTCTATCGTCAGTCAAGTTGTTGCCCTGACTATTATTAGTCGGGATGTTGACACGTGACACGTGTCCATTGTTCTCCATCGTTGTGTCCATTACTCTACATCGCTCCACTAGTGCTTTCCATCGCCTTTAACCATCAGTACTTGTTAATATATTTAAAATATTTCTCCACTAAATTTCTAATGATAAATAATTAAATACATAATTACATATTATAATTCATAATTATATATTCCATATCCACATCACGCATTTTAATCTGTAAAATCATTCAAATTTGATGAACCCTAATTCTAATTTCATGAAGTCCAATTCATACATATCCACAAACCTGGAACTCGGTCATTTTCTTAGCCTAGCAAGAATGAACGTGATTGGGCTGAAGAAGAAGATTATTGGAAGATTGAAAAGGCGTGCCTTCCTGCACTTGCTTTCTGGTCTTTTCCCAAGCTATGAATAGATATTTTGAAGATCATTATTGTGTCCTTAGACGATTCTGGAGATGATGTGGGATTAGAGAAGTGAAGTCTTTCTTCCTGCTATTTTAAAAGGAACGTCTATCAACATGATGATTTAATTTGGGGATTTTTTTTCTTAAATTTGATTTTGTGTGGAGAAGTTGATAGATTGTTGGTTTTAATTTAATTTTAATTTTTAGTGACATTTAATGAAATATTTAATTTTTTTTAGCAAGGGTATTCGTAATATATAAAAAATATTTTTTTCCAAATATATATTTAAATAGTAAGACAATATAGGCATTAGAGCAACACGTACTTGATACGACATGAGCGATACTTCATGACAACACTTGGTGTGAAATGTAGCATGTCACTCAATCTCCACCGTTAAATTTATAATCTAATGGATCAAAATAAGTAAGTCAGTACGACACATCGACTAATGACAGAAGACCCCTACATACTTCCTACTAATTCAATTTCGTTCTAATGCGTAAATGTGTAACTCTTTGAGTAGAAGAGGCAGGTTTGAGCCCCGCTGAAATGATTTTTCTCCGTTTTATCATATCATTTTTATTTTTCCAAATTATGTAATTTATTTATTTTATAAAATTGTTTAACACATGCATTTTGTTACGTAAATGCTAGTAATATATAATCCGCTATTTGTGTTCTTTAATGTCCGCTAGTTGTATTCTAACATGTTTTGGGAAGAGCACAATGTTTTAATGTGTTGTGACAACCCTAACTCACAACACCAACGTAGTTTGTGAATTGTGATTGATTGGCAATTTCGCACACGTTTTGAAAATGACACTGGGATTTTTTTGTTATTATCATAGGAAGCGATATATATGCTATATGTCGCCCATTGCTGATATCTATCTGTTGGATTAGGATATCATTAAGTAAAATTACATTCATATACACTACTTATAATGTGACAGTGTTTTGTCTAATAGTAGTACGACTCAGTGTCCTATGATTCATGTCATTTGGCTAATTGCTCGTTCCTTTTGTTTTTCGTAGTTAACAGTTTATGTAAATGTCATTCAGACACTCCACAATTTGTTCCAAACTGTCCAACATTTCGTTGTTTCTCCTGTCAATTGTTACATAAACTTCTCTTCTTGTTTTCATTATAAAACATATTTGGCATTACAAATTCTGTCACATGTCTTACACTGTGTTTAGCGGTTATGGCCTATGGGTATGATTAAGTTGGATGAGTTTATTTGACGATTTGACAAAAATAAATATGTTATGCGTACGTGTGATTTTAGCTGATCAGGTACCGAATTTAAGTGTTGGGATTGGAAAACTCTTCCAATATTCATAATCGGAACTAAGTTACTGTAGGAACTATCACACTACTCAACGTAAACTATTACTACAAATTATGAAGTTCAAGTGTTTTCCTTGCTGATTTTCTCTCGTCTGTGACGTTCTACAACTGAAGATTGAGGCTCTAGTTTATAACCTTGTTAGTTGTCATAGCTTTCATGGACTTGGTTGGCAAAGTAAGAAAATTCTCTTGTAGTCGATAATAGCAAACTCTTATGCGGATATGGTTGGGGACCCAACACTCTGTTGATGAGAGATTGAATGGTCAAAGGAGGTTGTACCCTAATAGTATTTATGAAACATTTGAACATGTCCATTCAATGATTCAAATCAGCTAGCTTCACAGCTTTGAATTTGAGAGCCCCGTGCGGCTGAAAAACTCGTCAGAACCGGCCCTGTTGTTCTAAAAACTAGCAAACAAATCTTCTTGTGAACCAATGTCTTGTCTGGTCTGGAATTGTCCTCCATAGATTTGGTTTTGTCTGTATCACTTTTCTCTTTACTATAAAGCTAGGCCATTTGTTAAGTTCTATGAATGCTGTCATTTCTTGTGCATGCCAAATACCAATCAATCAGCTTCTCTATATTGTTAACCATAAAAACGTGGCATTTCAAAATCTTCATTGTGAAGTGAGATAGCAGGATAATTTTATTCCTTTCTTCAATATGGATCATAAGAATATTGTTTTGAGTTTTAACTATCTGGTTTGCAGCATTAAGAAAGCTCATTCAACAATGGTGATTGCATAACTTTTTGATGATATGAATCATAATGACATACAGTGCTAATCTCTATAGATAAGGCCGCTTCAGGCCTTCATCGCTTAGAAGCTGATGAAAATCCAACTAGAAATTCGAACACCAATGAAGGATGTTCTCTCTTAGAGCTTATAGAATCTAAAGATCTGCTAAATTGAAAACTATATCGCTTTCGTCTGATACAGGATATCATCACAATGCTGAACAATTCTGTCGCAAAGTTAACTTGGACAGAACATTTGGCACAGAGTTGGAATATCCCAGAAAGGATCCGAGCTATCGCTGATGTTACCCCAGTACTCACTTATACCATTCATTGCGTAAAGTGATGCTGATATTTGTCTCTCCACCTTCATACGTTCAAAATCTGGAAACTGTGTGCTTCCCTCGTTTGCCATGTCTTCAACTTTCTTTGGGTGGTAGAAGTCACAGTGTTGTTGAAGAGCAGTCTTGTTGAAATCCAAAGCATGAGCGGAAGTTTGATCGTATGCAGTGAAGTGAAAGGAAGAAAGATCATACGCTGCATTTCCGTTCATGAAACAGCTAAAATCAGGTCTATATGCATCCTCAAAACTTGCTGGAACAGACACGTTAGGCAGAGAACTCACTATCTTGTCATTGCGGAAAACTGCACTAGGCGTATGTAGAGAGGTACCAATGTTAGAAACAGTATTTGCACTCGCATTAGGTTCTTGATCGATACATTTTCGAGTGGCGTTACTGGAGGTGGCAGAGACATTTGAAGGTTTGGATTTGTTGAGGTTTCTTTTCTGGTTGAGAAGGTTTCGGATTTTCAAAGAGAGAGCCGGGTTGCAAGGCATATTGTTCAAGAAGTTGGTTCGCGTGTTTGATCCACGAAGGAGGCAGGCAGCTTCGTCGTAAGCCTGAGCAGCCTCTTCTGCCGTGTCGAACGTCCCAAGCCACATTCTGATCTTCTGAGTAGTGTTCTTGATTTCTGCCACCCATTTTCCAGAAGGCCTTTGCCTGACACCAACAAACTTGTTCTTGTTGGTGCTTCTGCTTCTTGATCTGTATGTGATGTTATGATTGTTAGTGCTATTATTGCCATGGAAGTGGAGTGCCATGTTTTTTCTTGTTTTTTGGTGTTTTCAAGGTTGTGGGATTTGTAAGAGAGAAGAGTACACTTGACTTGAAACAAGTTCAGATGATAAGGTTGTTTTTATAGAAGGTTTGGGTGTGTCTTATTTGATTGTCTTGTATAAATATTTGACTGATATTTCAAAGCTTAGTGGAGACTATGTAAGGTGATTATTTTTGTAAGTCGAAAGCATGACCCTTTGACCTCAAATGTTTATTTGTATATGCTTGTTTTGATGCTTTCTCTTCTCTACTCCTAAGGCATGCCTAATCCCATCTCACATATTGCTCAACACGTTCTTTACCATATTTTTCCATTTTATTAGGCATGATTTGGCCCTCTATTTAACATTGGAATACAAAGGAAACAAATCTACATCTCTTCTCTTCTTTGGTTGAATGACCAAATATCTTGTATACACTGCTAATTCGGACCCTTTCATAGAGGATACAACACCACTCCCACAACTGCTTTTTACATCCATGACTCAAGCTCGAGATGTTTGGCAAGTGAACTCAGATAGTTTACCAGCTGAGTCAACAATCGTTACATGAATTGATGCTCCTGAGTGATGAGAATATAGTCCTAACATGTAAGATCAAATGAGTTATGTCACAATTAGTAGGACCAATGTGTCTGCAAATGAAGACAAGTTTCCTTAAAAAAAAGGACATGACATGGGAGCCATTCTTGAACTAAGGATGACGCAGATAAAAAAGAATAGCAAGGGATTAAATTTGATAAATTGAAGTCAAATGCTGTCCAGAAGAAGACAAGAGATACCTTTTTATCCAGGGTTGGTAAGCATATCGATCCTTTTCTATTCTTCCTTTGGTCAACTTAACTCTATGAATAAAACTGAGTAGCAATCACGATGGCCTGCTTATTATTTTTCTGTTTCTACTAGCAGTTTTGACATCCTTTTAGCCTGCCATTTGGCTAGCAACTACAAGTTCTTGTTGTTTTATATGGAAGTCTTTAGGTGCAGACATGACTCTTCAATGTTTATGATAAACTCTACAAGTTATCAGATGTCAAAACTTCTGTATAATAACATGGTCATTGAACATGTCACCAGGGTCAAAATTAAATCTGCTTAGCAATATCGATAACGTGTTCCGAGGGACGGGAGTGCTTGCATTTGGTGAGGGAAGAACCAAGGGAAATAAAATGTTTCACTTTGGGATTAGGTGGTGATACAGAATCTGGAGAAGCACGCTGAGGAATCTGTATTATAACAAAATACCAAAAAAAGGATTGATTAGAACGTGCAACAATGATTGGTAGTATGTTTTAGCTCGTTAGTTGTTGGAACAGTTCAACTCCACATGCACTTTGGTCGGATTTTGCAACATTGTTATTGTACGGCAATCATTAAGATTATATGGCAATAACTAAACATGCCCCTGCAACTCATGCTCCTCAGATTCTAACATTGCCTTTTCATTTCATCAACTCCATCTTCCAACCTATGCTGATGCCTAATGGAAGGGGAAAAAAGTTGCACAATACAATTCTTTAACTGAAGAAACTGCCAACTTAAAATTCACATTACCACTCCCTAAAGAACAAACAAAGATGTCTGATTGAACTACAAACTTTAAATGAACCAAGTGTGTGATTAGCTCAATCTATCCTTGAACTTCTGCATACTTTTGGTAGAACTGGAAACATTACCACCCGGAGAGTGCTTTTCGGCCAAGGAAAGCACACAAGATGAATTGTAAGTTTTTGCTGGAGCATCATACAAAGAGGGTACAACACCTGGACCTTACGCATTGCATGAGAGCGTGTATAAATGCATGCCAGAAGAGAATGACCTTATAGAACCAGCACACGACAAACGATTGCAACTCGGGGAAAGATGTAAAACCACAACAGAAAAACTACACCTTAGAAGTCGGCATATGTGAAGGGAATGAGAGATGGAATGAATGCAAGCCAGGAAGGCTGATGTACATTTATAACAGAAATTGCAGGAGAAAGGTGAGATTTCATCACTAAGTTCCATCTCTCATTACAAATATATGGTATGTTCCATACAGTCTAAATAAATAAGCAGTAAACAACAAATGAACCATGTATATTATCTTATAACAAGCTGTGGTTTAGACACAATATGATGGGGAACAAAAATGAGACAGGAATTGCCTCCCTGGCAATCCTGAAATATCACAATCGACCAAACCAAAAAAAAGAAAAACAAACCTCATAAAAGACATTCTGGCTCATCCCAGAGCCCCCTGAACGACCCGCCCTGCTTCATTTCGGCTTGTATTATACACATTCTGTGAAATAGTGTACATTTGTACTGCAGAGGCAGTCACAGTTGACCAAAAACCAACAACAGGCTGATGCACCACCATGTATGCGAATGAATGCAGTACTCTTATCGGAAAGAATTGAGGAACAAACATATGACTGGCACAACGATCTTCACACAGACGCCTTTCGCGGACATGGAAAACTATGATGACAGAATTGATTGCAATGTCAGCTGCTGCTGGGGTTGCAAGGATGACCAGGTGGATGCGAGGGTATCCGGAGGTAGCGTCTGCTGTAGCTGCTTTAATAAGCTAACCATTCGACTAGCAGTTTGCTCTGTAGCCAGATCCTTGCCTGCACATAGAACCTGAAATGGGAGAAAATTCAGTATAGATAAAGATCAAATCCCAGGATCAGACATCAAACACATTATTCATCCGAAGAGGACCATTGACAATAAATAATTGTGAATGGATAAAGTATTCAAAAAGTTGGAAGTAGCAATAGCAGAATATGTCAAAAACTTTGCAAATTTTGGACTCAAAATTTCTAATGGGACGCTAGAAAAAGTAATAGTTGCAGTATTGGGTGGGGATGGAGGAGTATATAAACATGAACTTTTATACTGACTAGCATATTGATGATGGTACGGGAATGATGTGTTATCTCACTAACCTCAGCAAATACATGAACAATCTTGGGGAGATACTGATTGTTGGGGCCCAAAACTTCTCTATCCGACCTGCAGGGAAATCGTGAGTACATTGTTAATAAAAATTATATGATATAAACACAGAAGGTTGTCTTAGATGGGCTGATGCATCACCTCTCGACCATTGAACAGAGCTGGTCATGCACTGCTTTTGCTTCAATTAAATCACCCTTTAGTGGCAAGCAACCCAACCAGGCAGGAACCACCTGAACATAAATTGCTACTGTAAGTTGTCTAGATATGAATAATGAGAAGAAAAGGGTATCAATTACTCTAGATTCCAGAACTTCTAGAATAAGAAACTACGAGCAAGACCCATTTTCTTTAAGGTTCTCGTTTGATTTTTGTTGACTTTTTTAACTTCAGTTTAACTATAAATCAATCCTAATCCATATAGTAAAAATTATTTTAAAAAAAGTTATTATAGAAGCATAATAATTATACATACATAATGTAACTTTTTTATCTTTTCATTATGGTTTAGGATTAATACATGGTCAAATCAAGATTAAAAAAAAGTCAACAAAAATCAATAGGGAACCTTGATCCAGGAAGTACAAACTTACTATGGATAAATATAAGTTCAGGGATAAATAATACTAATAAGGGACTAATAATTACTGCTAAATAACAAAACATTACCTGAGCTGAATCAATGCTGTCACGGTGAAACTGACATATCTTTCCAAGAGCTGAAACAGCATTATCATATGCCATCTGATTGTCTGACTGCAGGGCGTTGGGATGCCCGATAACCACATTGAGCCTTGAAAGAGCCTCTGAACAAGGCAAACAAATGAGGACAAATGTGAAGTTAAATTTGAATTTAACAGCAGATGAGCAACCCCATCTTACCTCCAACAAGTGGTTTAAATGCAGAACCACCATATTCTGCACATACTCCAAGCCCATAAACAGCAGCCTGATAAAATGTATACAAGGGTTCAGATATACTCAAGTTACATGGTTAAACAGTAGCTGACGATTTTTTGTGTCAGATTTGAACACACCTGCCTAACATCAGGGTTTTCATCGTTGCATGCCTCCAGTAGGAAAGGAAGATATGTATCATAATACCTGGTTTGCAGAAAGCAAAAATGATATTAAATGCAAGATGATTAACCAAACTTCAATATAGATTTTGTTACAATCACCCACGTCAATGCTGCTTCACGGCATTGCTCAGCAACATCATCAAAGATACAGATAGCAATTCTTCTCTCCTCGGGTGTCTTATCTTTTCCCTGATAAATAATAACGATAATTATGCACGTGAAAAGAATAATGGACAGAGAAAAAAAAATTGCATTCTGATTCAGGTATCAACTCCTTTCAACAAAATCAAATGCTAAATAAGTATAACTTACCCACATAGGCATTAAATATGATGACAGTTGATCAAAGAAAGGCAAAAATGAAGCCTTAAATGTTTTGATCAAAGTCCCCAACACTTCACCAACCTGAACCACAAAAAGAGGCATTCAAATTAAACCGCTAATTGAAGAAACTAACGATGAAGTTGCATATGATCAAGTAAACTCATGACAAACTAACTTGGTCAAACACTTCTTCTTCTTGCTCATTTTCCTCTTTAAGCAATTCACCCTCCTCAGCATCAAAATCTTCAGCTTTGGCTCTCTCAGCGCGCTCAGTTTTTCTACTTGAGCTTGCTGTGATCACCTGTTTGATCTCATCTACAATGCTTCTAACCTGGTTCTCATCTAGAATTGGTCCAGCAATCTAAAAGGAAATGAGAAATGCCCAAAATGAATTTAATGTTAGCTGGAGTATCAGTCTATCAGAAATGTTAATATACGCTAGCCAAAAAATTAATCAACCATAAGGTAGACCATCCAATTTATCTAACAAAAGAGGCAAACAAAGTCCCATTGCCTTTTTAATCTAGAGAAGGCAACTGGCCAAGAATTTCAAGATATTGAAGTGGTAATATTATCAAAATTTACACCATGGCCATGCTGAAAAGCAGAAAAAGTAAGTAGCAGAAAAGGTCTTCATATTGAACAAACTGTCAATCTCCATAAAAAAAAAACATTTGCTAGAGCATACACAGATCCCAATTCTCAGATGATTTGCATACACAATATACACAAAGTTAAACATGCTATAGACAAATCAATTATACAAACGTACGTCAACACCATAATTGATGAACTTGAAACATCATCAAGGTTCCCCTTGAGCAATTACACCCTAAATGGCGCACTTTACTCAACAATATTTATATGTAATATAGTATATATTTCAAGAACAAAATACATTATTAATATCAGCCTACCCTGACCTTTACCAAGATAGAGGAATAGTTTGTTTGGTGTTGATTGTGATTTGTGAATACGAGAATAAACTCTACAAAATAAAGCTAATTATCTACTTCGCATTTTTGCCTTTAGACCATCTGCCTTGGGCACCCAAATTTAAGTAATTAGTGAGAGCATATTACACGAGCTCATGAACGCATACATGGATGTAGGCTTACCTGTATACATTCATTCAATGCATCCAGCATGTTTGCACATATCTCCGTATCCGGCTCCTGTAAAACCCATCACAGCTAAGATATTAATATTCTAAATAATTATACACAGAAATTTTCAAGCAACACATAATTATGACCACCACCTTATGTAAAGCTTCCACCAGAGCAGGAACTATGTAATCAGATAACTGCTTAACATATGCCTCATTGCGGCCTTGCGCAATCCCTTTCTCCACAGCTAATTTTGCAGACCGCAATAGTTCCGGCATTGCTACGGAATCAATGAGTATCGAGAAGAATGTATCAGCGATGCTTCATACAAAAAAAAAAGTAAAATAATTTAGGCAAAAGCAATTTTACCTGCAACAGAAGCCTTCCTCACTTCTTCATGGAAATAGAATTTCAAGAGGGGTACCAATGTAGGTGCCACCTATACCATCATAACAAACCATAAAGACTTTAAACTCTGAAAACTATACACGGCCATCAATAGACACAAGTAAAAAAGCCAATTCATTTGTACTAAACCTGATCAATCCATGGATAGAAACCTTCCTTCAACTCATCGGCATAGCAGCATAGCATGTTACAAGCTGTGGCTTTCTCCTCCAAGACGCTGGTCTTAATCCCAATTCTCTTATCGCCAAGGGTGATGGTTTCCATGCTGCAATATGGAGAAACATCATGTAAAATCCTCAAGTCAACATCCACCAATTTTCATGGATATCTCCATGGACACATTGAAAGCTACTCAGAAGTAGCAGTAATATAGAAGGCTATTTATATTAGTCTCCCGTATGAAAGGGAATGAAAAAGAGAAAATGACTATAGGGAAGTAACTGAAGCAATAACAATAACTTTTTACAAGAATAAGAATCCAAAGCACTTGAATTTCTAAAGAAGATAACCATTTATCATTACTCATAACAAAGTCGGGAGTGTGACAGTGACTTTCATGCAATCGGAAGCATGTGCTAAATACATATTAAAGAGAACCACTTCTAAAAATGCTTAACCAAGTTACTGAGTAATGTGGAATTTACTAATACTCCATCCTGAAACGATGGGGATTTTTTTCTATTCCAAATTATAGGCTTATTTGCCTTATGTATAAGTAATCACTGCTAAGTTGACACATATGCCCTTACTTAAATCGTAAGGTACCTGTTAACAATTATTTTGGTTAAATAGTGTAATATAACACAAATTTTAGTTTTATATAAAATAGGGGTATAGTACTTTAGTTATATTGGTAAATGTCCCCATCTTTGTTGGGGAGGGGTATATATTTTTTCATAAAAAGAGTCAACAAAGACACTGCCTTTCATCAAAATGCAAGAATGACAATAGCCATGTAATATTCACATTCAGAACTCAGAAGGGAGGTAAATATGGTTCACACACCTGTCATCATCTTCATCAATCTCATTGTCTGAATCAGCAGAAGAGATGGTCACATCCGGCTTTAACTGAGCAGATTGAAGTAAAGGAGGCATAACTACACTCATGTAAGGAAGGAAATCCTGCCCAAGGCACTTGCAAAGTCTGGCCCATGCCTACAATATACCAGAAATTAAGTTAGAACTCAGATACTTCTACATTCAAATTCATAAAATTAAAAAAAAAAAAAAAAGTTTATGCTGCTTCCAGATAAAATAGCATACTTGTAGCATGTAACTGGTAGTAGGATCATCCGTCTCCATTTGTGATCCTTGCAATGACATAAGTACTTCCATGACCTGGTAGAATACAAGAGAATTAAACAAAATAATAACCAGCCAGAATTAAGTGTTGATAACTAGTGCTCACTATCAATCACAGGGACCAATAATAGCAGTGTGAGTAAGACCAACAAGATGCAGAACAATAGTAATGGAAGGGAAGGGAAGGGAAGACAAGACAGTATAAGAAGCAAATAGTATATTACAGTATTAACAAAGATAACTAGAATCTTTAGTTTTTTTACCTGCTTTGCGTCGTCCTTGAATTTCTCCTTTCCAACTGCCATCCCAACTAAGCTAATACACTCCATAGCTTTGGCACGAAGCATGCGGTTAGACTTGTCTGTTGCATTTACCAAGATAGCTTTCAAGTATGGCATAACGGCATCATAGTATTTTTGGAAGTGCACCTGTTATTTTAACATACCACCAACTCAGCATAAATATATTCAGTATATATATGTGAAGCAACACAACTTTCAACGCATAAAACCATTAGGATACCTGGGATGAATCAGCAACGGAAGCTAAAGCAGTCAAGGCGCCCTCTTGCACCATTTGTTTGGAATTCTGAAATTTATAAGACAGGTCAATTTAGAATCTTACATCTACTCTAACACATGCGTGAATATATGATTTAATTTGTTATCATGTCTAATTGTACCTGAAGAAGTAGAAGGAGCTTGTGAACTATCCCGTCCAAATAAGGCGTCAAAATTTCCGGAGTGCAATTTTCACTAAAGTTGAGCACCGCGGAAGCAGCATGTGCCTGCATATATGGTAAGCATATTTTATATGAGTTTGCAATTCTATAAGTATGCAATGCCCAAGCAATAGAACCCGGAAACTGGTCAAAGCAAACTCAATATCACTAGGAAAGGTAGATGTGTCAAATAAAAAGTCATCATCTTCGTTCGAGTATAAAATATTTCAACATAAATACATAATACACCCGGTGGAGTGGCTATTAAGACTAAACAACACAATCAAAAGTAAGCGACCTAGAATGCAATAAGGAAGTGGGATAGAAGTCGTGCATAGTGGATTCACGGGGATACTAAGAATATTATTTACAAATTACAGGTTTTCTACTTGAAATAATAGACAAATTTATCTTTGACTACTACAAAGTAACTATCAAAGTTATTGTTGATTGTTCACTAGAATGATTATATGTAATACTAATGTTCTAATCACTATGTATTACTAATGTTCTAAACACTATGTAATACTAAAGTTCTAAACACTATGTATACTAATGTTCTAAACACTTCAATGATGCTTCAGGCACAAAATTGTTGGAGTCAGACTCAAATAATTGGAAAAAAAACTGTAAAAGGGATAAGTTTGCATATATTACAAAGATCTTAGGCCAAAAAAATGTAAAAGGGACTGAGGAGCCCTGTTGCAAACTTAAAAATACTATAGAATGATTCTCATACCTGCACTCGTGGATTTTGGAAATCATCCATTGCTGTGGCGAGGGCTGTTAGCACTCGCTGATGGTACTGAATTTGCAGATCCGGGCCCAAGTCAGTTGAAAGCTGACCAATTGCATTAATAGCTGCCCATCTCACACGGGGATGAGGATGTTGGAAGGAGTTCAAAACCATGGATAGTACTTGTTCCAAATTTTTGGTCATCACCTACAATAATAACAATATAAGAACAAATGCCATTAAGTGTTGCAACAATTTTAGTCAAGTAGCATATGTATACAACAACAATAACATCATAAAATCAATTTTAGCAAGTAACATTTTAGAAGAAAAGTGTAATAACAAGTGACTTTAAGTGTTCAACAAACCATACCTTGGCACAACCCTCTGCGATTTGTGCAAGGGCAATGAGGGCCGCATGATGCTTCTGCCACTCAGGAGCTGACAGATAAACTGGCAACTGCTCTGATGCTACTGGAACAATAGTCGTCCCACCAAGAGCTATCGCAAGCCTATCCAAACACTCCTGTCCAACACTATAATTACTCGTTTCTCCTGCATCTTCATCCTTAGCCTCAGCACTATGCCACGCAGGATCATCCTCCACATCCAATAGCATCTTCATTAAGTTGGCAAACAGCCTACTAATGAATTGAGGCAACTTCCTCATCATACCAGGCGCTCTTTCCCTTGCTTCAGCCAGTGTAATCACAAATTCCACCGCCAAATGCCTAGTACCTTCCTCCAAACTCTCTGCCTCTGCTATCTGCAACATAGCTCCAACCACATCCACTATCTGTCTCCGTAAGAACCTTGGTTCCGTTCCAGCCAACTCAATCAACAGCTCCAAAGCCTCCTGAGCCGTCGCCTCCTGTCCGGAGTTCAATGCCTCTGTTAAAGTCCTCATCATGGAAGGCAGCAAGTCCTGAAACCTATCTCGTTCATTCGAACTCGATAAACACTGGATAAAATTAATAACCGCACTCAGAGCAGCAATCTTCACATCAGCATTAGTTGAATTATTCAACACATTCAGAAACACAGAGTGCAAATCAGTGATATACGGACACAACGTCTCCCCGATATACTGAGCCAATTGAGAGAAAATCAAAAACGCCGATTCCTGAAGCTTCGGCGAATTGGACGTCACGCACTGAAACATAAACGGCAAAATCTCCGCCCACTGATTCTCCGGCAGCAACGAGGACGCTAGCTCCGATACGGTGTCACAAATCTTCTTAATAACCGATTTCGACTCCTCGATTTGGATCGATTGCAGAAGAATATTCTTCACGGTGGATTGAGTCGACTCGGCGAGCTGCGGCCAGATAAACGAGTCGTCGTGAGTCAGCTGCTTGCGGAGGAGGATTGCCGCCATGGCTCGCGACTCGAGACTACCGGAAGTGGATAGAAGGTGAGCGAGTTTCAACGCGAGCGAGTTGGGATCGTTCTGTTTGAGCAAATTGAAGATCGACTCGGCGTGAGAACGCTGCTCGTTGGCGGAGGACATGAGGTGAGAGATGAGCGTCTCGAACGGCGCCGGGTCAGGGCCGAGAATCGCCGCCAACTGAGTCGACTCGGCATCCATGGTTCAATTGACTGAGTCGGGCAGCGGCGAGTTGTGGTTAACTAGGGTTTTTGATTTTGTGTGTGTTTTGCTGGCAAATGCTTTATCTGTTTGGTGTCTCTCTCTCACACGCACAAAGGCACACACTGGAGGTGTGTGGTTTTATACTTGTTGCAGGGTAAATTTGTATTTTCGGGTTGGAAAATTTATGGTGGAATGTACAGCTGTTGAAGCGGGAGGTACAATGACCGGAAGCAGTGAGAATGGAGGGAAAATAAAGGGGGTGTGGAAATTGTGATGATCATGGTGGGGCAAATTAGGGCAGAGCTGGTTTGATTTTTCAGTGATTTATTAGCTGTTTTCTGGGTTGGCAAATTAACTTTTTTTATTATATTGCTTGGTTTCTAATCCTTTTTTTATTAACTTTTTTTATTATATACTCTTAATCATTTTCGTATGAAATTAAAAATGGGTCAAAGATGGCTGATTTTTGTATGGGAAATGGACAATTGTTTTTACTCCTTTGGATTTATTGAAAATGGTTTCCGTATTAATGTTATTACTTACGTACCGTGTAAGTTTATATTCGGATTTCTCAAGATAAATACGAACAAAATAAAATTGCGATATACTGTATAGATTAACGCTTAAGTTTGAAGTCTTGAACAATACTTGTAATCCGTCAATCAGACATGAGTCCTAACTCACTTGGACATATCTAAACCCACGAACACTATCATTTCAGAAGTACATTAAAATATTGTTCTCATCAACTACATTATCATACATGGATAGAGTGTAATCTATATTGTTGGTTTAGTTGGTTATTCCTCCTAATTGAGAATGGTTTGCCATTTTTTTTTAATTTGTCAACAAAATAAGGAAATTGTAACGACCCGAAAATTAAATCGATTCGTTTATGACGCTTTAAGACGAACCAGGAGTGTCGAAATTAATTCGTAGACGTTGGATCGTTGGCCCAAGCCTTTATTCTTTGTTTCCAGCCCAATTTTTTACCCTTGACCCAATGAGTTACCCTAAGAAGCCCAAAATATCATTTAAACTCATTTAAAACCTCAGTTTAATTACTCCAGCCGTTTCTTTTAGCTGATAAGACGTCTTATTTGCGTTCTCTTCTTTTAAAACCATCGACCTCCATCAGAAGCTTCATCTTCCTTTGAAAACGGTTCTTCTTTGGCAACAACAGTGGGGTTGGTTTAGTAAGAGGGGCTCGTTCGTTCTTCCGTCGTCGGTTTTACTGGATATTTCTTAAGGCAAGTTTCCCTAGGTATTATTCATGTTTATAGGATGTGTCGAATTATAATTTGGGGTATCCGAATAAGATTTTACTGCTGATATGTATGGAATATATTGACCACGTGCATTGATGTTCTTAATCACGCTTGTTATGCTTAATTATGATTTGCTTTCGAGATGAAGGAATGATCTAATCAATGTGTGTGAAACCTGATGATGTTGAGTTATGGTTAAGAGCCACGCATCTTTATAGGTACCTAATTATATGTGAAATACATATGTTTAAGCTATACTGAATCGATTAGTTATACTCTAGTTTATCCTTGTAGTGATTCTTACTGACACCTTTCTAAAGAATAGGCTTAATTGTAAAGTTTCATTGGACTACCCTTGCGTCGAAACCGGCCAGTAAGTATATAATTGATGTCTTGTTTCACTTGTGTGGTGGTTTGTAATCTTGGTGACCTGTCAACAGGTGATCGAGGCTATATATATGTTAGTGTGTGTGAATAATTTGATGAATTAATTGCATGTTGAATGGTGATGATAATTCTTCTTTTCTAACTATATTGATATTGCTTCTCTGTTCTTGATGACATGCATGTTTGTGAGATTAATTAGCATCTGAAATTGTATAACTTTGTTGCATATGTGAATAGTACTAAGACTCCAGATTATTATGGATTTTGAGGTATTAATGTTAGTGTTTGTTGTACTTGATGCTTATAATTTTGGAGATGCTAATGTGATTACAAAATAATGCAATTAGAATCATGAATTCTTGAGTTGGAGTTTAGAATTATGCATTTCACTTTAATAAGATATCTAAGGTTTAAAGTAAAGAAATACTTTCAAGTTAAAGATAAGTAAAGGGGCTCGTAGGGGAATATCCTGGTATTTGTGGCGCAGATATAGTTCATGTTCAGCGGATAGGGACCAAGGTCCTGAGGTCGTCAGTTTTTATTTATTCAACGGATAGGGCCACGAAAGTGACCTGAGGCCGGCAGATAGCCACCATGGCCAGGATAGGAACCTACGATGCCAAGTGAGCTCGAGATCATGTTATGTTTTAAGACATTTAAAGATAAAGTTTCAAGTTCAAGTTAAGAATTGTTAAGAAGAATAAGTTCAAGTGTTTAAGGTCAAGTCAGGTATATGGTTGCATTGCATTATCCAAGACTAAAAGATTTAAAAGACTTGAAGATAGAACTTTAGGTCATGGCACGTGCATGGAACTTGCTTAGTCGGTGGTTTGACTACCCCTTAATTATAATAATTTTTAGGTGAGGAGCTAGAGCTGCCTGGAGCGGGGACTGGCGTTTCGGATCAGTGATCATGGCCTTTACCTTTTATCGTCCCCATTTATATGTTTACATTTAAGTCATGCATTGTATTATCATCTTAGAACTTAGTTTTTAGCGCGGTTTGTGCAAGACAGTTGCACGTTTATGCTTCCGCATTTTTCACGATTTATGTTCACAAATTTCATGGCATGGACTGTTGGCGCGTTTTGCGTCGATTACGTTTTAAGTTCAAATAAAGTCGCAACCAGCATTTTTATCGGTTAACGCTCTATTATGAATTATATTTTTCTTAGTTAGTTTTTTTAAAAATTCGGGCGTTACATCAATGTGGACATATTCTCTTAATCATTTTCGTATGAAATTAAAAATGGGTCAAAGATGGCTGATTTTTGTATGGGAAATGGACAATTGTTTTTACTCGTTTGGATTTATTGAAAATGGTTTCCGTATTAGTGTTATTACTTACGTACCGTATAAGTTTATATTCGGATTTCTCAAGATAAATACGAACAAAATAAAATTGCGATATACTGTATAGATTAACGCTCAAGTTTGAAGTCTTGAACAATACTTGTAATCCGTCAATCAGACATGAGTCCTAACTCACTTGGACATATCTAAACCCACAAACACTATCATTTCAGAAGTACATTAAAATATTGTTCTCATCAACTACATTATCATACATGGATAGAGTGTAATATATATTGTTGGTTTAGTTGGTTATTCCTCCTAATTGAGAATGGTTTGCCATTTTTTTTAATTTGTCAACAAAATAAGGAAAATTGGAATATTAGACATTATTTAAATGAATAATAAAAATATATATATAGTGTGTTGGTAAGTTGTATATGAGGGTATTATTTAAGTGGGGTAGAAAGTAACAATTAACAAAAAAATATGAAAAGTTTTGTGTAAAATGACAAAAAATTGAAACCTAGAGAGTTTATAACGGGGTGGACGAAGTAATACATTACTATCTTACTGGTCAAATGGAAATATAAATTTTTGATAACTTAAGTTGTGACAGTTTTAGTTTTGCATGGTACCTTTAATTAGGGGTGAGCACGACGGGTATTTACAAAATAGCAAACCAATCTACCTATGGGGGGTAATTATTTGTCCGACTTGCGGCGGGTGATTAAATTTCCAACCCGTGGCGGTTAACAATGGCGGGTTATTATTTGTTTGACTTGCGGCGGGTAGAATAAATTTTCAACCCGCGGCTGTTCGGGTAATAAAAATGGCGGGTGATTACTTGTCCGACTTGCGGCGGGTGGAATAAATTTCAAACCCGCGGCATAAAGTTTGAGAAAGAGTATTTCATCCACCAAAAGAAAGAAAGAAAGGTTCGGGTAATAACACAATGGCGGATGATTATTTGTCAGACTTGCAGCGGGTGGAATAAATTTTCAACCCGCTGCGGTTCGGGTCATAACAATGGCGGATGATTATTTGTTCGACTTGCGGCGGGTGGAATAAATTTCCAACCCGTAGCGGTTCAGGTGATAACAAAGGCATGTGATTATTTGTCCGACTTGCGGCGGGTGGAGTATATTTCCAACCCGCGACGGTTCGGGTAATAACAACGGCGGGTGATTATTTGTCCGACTTGCGGCGGTTGGAAAAAACCCACGGCGGTTCGGATAATAACAACGGCAGGTGATTATTTGTCCGACTTGCGGCGGGTGGAATAAATTATCCGACTTGTGGCGGGTGGAATATATTTCCAACCCGCGGCGGTTCGGGTAATAACAATGGAGGGTGATTACTTGTCCGACTTGCGGCGGGTGGAATAAATTTCCAACCCACGGCGGTTCGGGTAATAATAACATTGGCCGGTGATTACTTGTCCGACTTGCGGCGGGTCGAATAAATTTCTAACTCGTGGCGGTTCCGGGTAATAACAATGGCAGGTGATTATTTGTCCGACTTGCGGCGGGTGGAATAAATTTCCAACCCGTTGCGGTTCGGGTAATGTTGGTCCAGATAACGGCAAAGTAAAAGACTAGAGGGGGGGGGGGGGTGAATAGTCTTTTAAAACTTTTGTCAATAAACACAGTTTCTCAGATATCTGATACTTAATTTCAGAGAGCGGAAGACTTTTATGTGATAAGTGCACGTGCTCAGCATGATGTGTGTAAGTACTTTGCAAGATAAGTAAAGCAAGTAATAAACTGCAGAAAGTAAATAACACAAGTCTTTTTATAGTGGCATCTGAAGGTGGCGTAATCCTTCAACTAATCCACTTCGGCCTTTATCAGACCTAGAATTCACTGAGATAGATAAATGAGTTAACCTTACATATATCTTCTCTTGATTCCTAAATACACTAGGTTCGCAACCAAGTGTTCCCCCTGAGTTATTCCCCGGCTTTCACAGCCAAGTACTTCTTATACTCAGAAACCTTTTTGAGCTATTCCTTAGCTTCCCAAGCTAAGTACTTCCTGTGCTCAGCAACCTTGGAGTTATTCCTTAGTTTTCCAAACTAAGTACTTCCTATACTCCACGCCGAATATGGTGTTGGTTTTAGGTTTGTTTGTCAGGTTAGCTTCTTAAATAACTTATTCAGTTATTCAAATAGCTCTATGAATCAAGTATACTTAATACACTTTTCAATGTATGGTATCTTGTTCTCTACTGACCCAAGTCTATTGTAAGTGTTCCAGAGAATGAATCTCAGATATGAAATCTTAGTTCAACTCCTTCACAGATAACAATGCTTGTTAAAGATCAGGACACCTAGAACTTTTGTGCTACTTAGAATCAAGAGCTTTGGTCGCAACAGAAAGCTTGAAGGTAAGTAGTTTGCTTGAGAGAGCTTGTGTGTGAGCATTCAATGTAAGTTCCGTGTTATGTGTGTGTGTTCTCAAGCAGTCTAAGTGTTGATATTTATAGATGAATTTGAGTGCCGTTTGAATAGTATCCGTTAGGCTTAAATCAAATTCAAACTATTGATATCTGAATATAGTACTATAGCAGGTTTGTCTTCTTGCGAAGCTCTTGTTTTTGTTCGGACATTTTTTGTCTAGCATTTAATGCACTGTACTATATTTTGTCCTGTAGTGCCAACGGAACTATGCATGGTATCAGAGATCTTTATACAATCAGAGTTTTCTGAAACTTTGCATGTTCTTTTCCATCGATTATCACAACTCCAGATACCATTTGTTGAAACAACTTTGTTATAAAATATTTCTTTTTTCAGAAACATAGTTTATATCCAAGGTATCTGAGTGTAGATATCTGTGGGCACTTTTCTCGTCTCAGAAACCTTTTATTCTCATATATCTTTTGCAACACTTGTGTTTCGAAACACTTGTTTCTTCAAGATATCTGGACATAGGTATCCGAAAAACCTTTGTCTTCAGCAATCTTGTACAGTCTTCAAATCTTCAAATCCGTTGAACTTTTCCTGCTGGAAGTCTTCTTCTTGGTCTTCTTTAGAAAATAAAAATTACATTTCGAGACCTAACATCCTATACAAGATTTGCTAGACTATCATACTTAGTGAGTTTCCTCTTTTACAGTGTTCAAGTGAACCAAGAGTACTAACCACCTTTCTGAGCTAAGATAAGTCATTAGGTTGCTGATCAAAATCTAAACAGATATTCCTAACAAATTTCCCCCATTTTGATCAGTCAACGATGACTATCTGACCTACTACAAATCTGGATGAGGAAATAATCCATCACTTAATCATTTCTTATGATCTTTCAATTCATATAATTAAGTGCAGAAAGTAAACATCAACCAAATCACAAGGTGTGATCTTTGCTGACAAGTTATCTTTTATAGAAAGTGATATCTGAGAGTAAGTTTATCAGATATGTTACAAAGAAAGTTCAGATAACTTTAGTACATAATGCAATTTAGCTCAGTCAGCAAGATACAAAAATACATAGTAAATTAGGACAACAGGAGTAACCAAGCTCCAAGTAGACATCCTAATAAACTAGTCTTCAAGTCTTCAAAACAGCTCCATGGATCAATTTGCAAATTTCCTATCACCAAACCTTTTGATATCATCAGAGTAGTCATAGAGAAGAGTTCTGACAATCATCTTTGTGTCTCTGGCAAATCCACAGACTTCCTTGTAGATAGAAAACCCTTGATTTGTGCCTTTTCAAGCATGTCAAGGATTAACTTCCTGTCGGCTTGACTTTCAATAGCAGCCGTGAGGTATTCCTCAATCATGGCACCATCCCAAATCAATCTGTGATTTGAAGTCCAATGATCGGGATTAAAATTCCCTACCAATCGATTGTTAATAACTACCAACTCTGGTGTTTGCTTTTCAGCAGTACCAGTAGTAGTAATTTGGGATTTCTGGGTAGTTGATCGTTTGGGGGCCATCTCTTTATATATCGTAAGTTTTTCGAAGTTTGAAAGAGATTAAGGTGTAAGATTAGTGATTCTTTGCAGAAAAACTAATTTGGGAGCAGAGATTTGCAGAGAAAATATAATGGTTTTTGCTATTCTTGTGCAAGTCGGAATGTTGGATTAGACGAAAGTGATTTCTTTTGCCAAAATCCTATATATATATATATATATATATATATATATATATATATATATATATATATATATATATATATATATATAGCAATGAAATTTAGACAAACATATACATACAAATTGGTTTTGTATATATGTATCTGTGAATTGCAGACAGGCGTGGGTAAAAGCTTGTTCGGCATTAAATGCATAGTGGGCCATGCTGGGATTTCAACAGTCCACTATTTACCGAGAATTAATCTCCGCTGTAAAGATCAATCGCCCATTTCATCAAGGGTCACCATTGCTTCTTCAGCAATGATCACAATCAACAAATGTAATTGTGCCCATTTAATGAATGTTGGCTGTTAGCTATCTGAGTCACGTTTCTGTGTGAATGAGAACACTGTTTGTATCTGAGTTTATCTTATACTTGTTGTCTTTTCACAGTTTTACACAAAGATAGAAATAATACAAATTTCAAGAGAGTAGTTGACTGCAGACAGTTGTACTATTCTCTTTTGTGTTCCCCCTCACTGAGTGACCTAGATATCTGAGTACCCGTCTCAGAGATCTTCAAATAGTCATTTTACCCTTTAGCCTTTGGTTTCTGGATACCCGTTCCAGATACCTCTTCTCTTGTCTGGATACCCGTTCCAGATTCCTTTTCTCTCTCCTTTGATATCTTCTTCAGATATCTGAACTTTTTCAGTTCTTTGGTAGCTCCATTAGTCCAAGACTGTGTCTTAAGGCTAAGAATCTACTTTTTTGTAGTGGCTTAGTGAAGTTATCTGCAAGTTGGTCTTCAGTGCCAATCTTGAGTATCTCTATATTGCCTTTTTCAACGTGGTCTCTAATGAAGTGGTGTCTAACATCAATGTGCTTTGTTCTAGCATGAAACATAGGATTCTGAGTTATCGCAATAGCACTTGTGTTGTCACAGAAAATGGGAGTTTTCTCTTTATTGGGTCCATAATCTCTGAGTTGTTGTTGTATCCACAATATTTGTGAAGCGCAACATCCATGACAATATATTCACCCTACGTGGTAGATGTGGCAATTGAGTTACATTTCTTGAACGAGATATCAATCTAGCACCAAGAAATTGACAAGTCCTTGAGGTGCTTTTTCTATCAAGCAATGATCCAGCATAGTCGGCATCTGAATAGCCAACCAAACTCAATCCACTATCTTTTGGATACCACAATCCAACTTCTACAATACCCTTTACATACCTCAATATTTTCATGGCAATGTTGTAGTGTGATTGCATTGGATTTGTCTGAAATCTAGCACACACTCCAACTGCATATTGAATATCAGGTCTACTTGCAGTGAGGTACAGTAGAGACCCAATCAATTTCCTATACTTGTGTTCTTCAATACCCTTGTCAGATTCAGTATAGGTCATCTTGGTTCCAATGCTCATTGGTATCTTAGCATTCTTATCAGAAGGCTTTAGATTAAACTTGTTGAGCATATCCTTTGCATACTTTGTTTGACTAATGAATATTCCATCATTGAGTTGCTTGACTTGTAGCCCTAGGAAGTAATTCAATTCTCCCATCATGCTCATCTCAAATTTACATTTCATGAGTTCAGCAAAGTCTTCACAAAGTTGCTTGTCTTTAGATTCAAATATAATGTCATCAACGTATACTTGAACTAAAAGTAGTTTCCCATCATGGTTCAATGTGAAGAGTGTTTTATCAACATCTCCTTTATTGAAACCACTTTCGAGTAGGTATCTGGCCAATGTATCATACCATGCTCTTGGAGCTTGTTTCAGCCATACAGAGCTTTCTGAAGCTTATAGACCATTCTACTTTCTGAGGAAACTTCAAAACCTGGTGGTTGCTCAACATAGACTTCTTCAGCAAGTTCACCATTTAGGAATGCACTCTTGACATCCATCTGATAAACTGTAAAGTCATTATGAGCTGCAAAGGCTAGAAAAAGTCTTATTGTATCCAATCTTGCAACTGGTGCATAAGATAAATCAAAATCTAGTCCTTTAGTCTGGGTGAATCCCTTGGCAACCAACCTTGCTTTGTTTCTGGTTATTTCACCAGACTCATTCATTTTGTTTCTGAAAACCCACTTGGTTCCGATTACAGATATTCCGTCATCAAATGGAACCAGTTTCCAGACTTTGTTTCTCTCAAATTGATCCAACTTTTCTTGCATTGCAGAGATCCAATGTTGATCCTTTAATGCTTCTTCTATAGTCTTTGGTTCAATGTTTGAGATGAAACATCCATAGAGACAATTTGCTTTTTCAGCAATTGCTCTTCTAGTTCTAACTCCTTGGTCTATGGGACCAATCACATCCTTTGCAGGATGATTTCTTATCCATTTCATAATGGGTTTTGAACTAGTAGGATCAATATCATTTTGATTTGAATGTGAATCAATATGATCTTGATGAGATACTTGTGCAGTATCTAAGATATCTGACACATGGGAAATGCCATGGATATCTGACACTTTTTCAGTGTTAGAGATATATAGGACTTGTATTTCAGCAATCTCATTTTCAGATACCTCTCCATGATGAAGGTTCTCAGTAACCTGTTCCATTTCTGGAGTTCTCATAGGAAATTCTTCATCATGTCTTAGAGTCATCTGGTTGTTACTAAGCATAGGTTGCTTTTCATCGTCAGACTCATCCTCTATTTGAATGATAGAATTATTTCCTTCTGAGGATCCTTTTTCAGAATCTTTAATCATTAGTTCTTTGAACCTATCTGAGAGATCATCATTTAAGAGTACTTTCTTGTTTCCTTCATAGAACACTACATGAACAGATTCTTCGATCTTTTGCGTTCTTTTGTTGTAGATTTTGTAGGCTTTGCTATTCGGAGAATAACCAAGAAATACTCCTTCATCTGCCTTTGGTTGAAATGTTCTCAAGTATTCTTTTCCATTGTTGAGAACGAAACATCTGCAACCAAACATCCTTAGATGCTTGATACTTGGGGGTCTACCAATGAAAAGCTCGTAAGGAGTTTTGTCATGGTGTTTGTTAATCAAACATCTGTTTTGAGTGTAGCATGCTGTGTTAACAGCTTCAACCCAATAGATTTCACTTATTTCAGTGTCAGCAAGCATTGTTCTTGCTGCTTCTTTCAGCAACACCATTTTTTTGTGGTGTCCTTACAGAAGATAGTTGATGTTGTATACCTTTGCAGGTACAAAACTCTTTGATGTACTGGTTCACAAACTCAGTACCATGGTCTGTCCTGATTACAAATACCTTGTCATTTTTCATGACTTCAAGCTTATTCAGCAAGTTAGGTGCTCAACCCCATCAGATTTGTGTTTGAGAAAGACAACCCAAGTAAATCTTGAGTAATCATCAACAAAAACCAGACCATACTTCTTTCCTGCATAACTAGTTACAGAGGATTCAAACAGATCCATATGTAACATTTACAGTGGCCTTTCACTGGAATGTCTAGTTTTAGACTTGAAAGATGTTTTGGATTGTTTTCCCATTTGGCAAGCTGAGCATACACCTTCTTTTCTATATGCCATTTTGGGTAAACCAACCACCAACTCTTTCTTGGCTAGCTTATTCAGAGTTTTGAAATTCAAGTGACTCATTCTTTTATGCCATAGCCAATTTTCTTCAGTGTGGCCAGATTGACTCACCATGAGACATTCTTCGGTTGTGGCGGATGCCCAATCAGCAACATAAAGATTTCCTTTACGCCTTGCAACCAAGACTGTCTGCTTTGACTCATTGTCAATCACTTTACATAGTTTTGACTTGATCTTGACAGTGTACCATTTGTCCACTAGTTGACTCATGCTTAGGAGATTATATTTCAATCCATTTACATGAAGTACTTCAGAGATTGTAAGGGCTCCAAACTTCAAATTGCTAAAACCTATGGTCGGATTTTCATCTCCTCCAGCAAACCTGATAATTGGTCCATCATTGCAATTTTTGTAGTCAATCAGATTTGCTTTGTCTCATGTCATGTGCTTCCCACATCCACTATCAAAATGCCACTTTGAATTAGTCTTTAGAGTGTTCTGCACAAAACAGGAAACAAGAGATTATGTTCTCATACCAACAATGGAACCATCTGGACTAAAAAATCTTCCAGTAGGAATCCATTTTTGAATGAATTTCTTAGGAACATTCTTTTGTCTAACAGGAACATAAGGAGGAATCCTAGTTAAATGATTTGTATCATTGTTGTTAAGAACTATTTTCTTCCTTGGTGTGTTCCTTGGTGCTCCATTTGGTGCTTTCAGATACCTGTCAGGTTTCTGAGTCTGCTTCTCAGCAAACTTAGCTTTCCTAGCCAGATTTCTTCTAGCCCTGGCATTCAGATTTTCAGTGGCTTGATTTATCTTCCACTTCTGATAATTGTTGTGAGCAATTCTAGCTTTTAACCATCGTTCTTGCTCTTGTTTGTATTCACGAGCAAGTTGTTTCCCGATGGCTTTATAGCCAATACCGTTCCGAGCACCTGGTGCTATCTGAGATCTCTTCTCAGCAGCTTTGCTAGTCTCTGGATAATCTATTTTCTTTCCAGAAAACGTGACATAGGAGAATTTGTCAGCTCCTGCAATTTTTCCTTTTTGAGAGACATAGCACTGTGGGTGATTACACTTTTCAGTGTTATGTTTCTTTTCAGAGACATTTCCCACATTTTTCCTTTGGACTTGTTTTTCCCACAAAGGTTTGGTCGCAACTGCCTTTCCTTTGTCGACAATCTTAGCTTTTTGACCGATACTGTAGATTGTTTGGGAATTACCTTGCTGAGCACTGACAAATGTTCATCCTTCATTACTTTTATTCAGAGTGGTGGAACTGTCTGTGTGTGTGTCCAGCCCAAGTCCTCTCTTTTCTGAAGGATCTCTTAAATAAGATTGTACTTCAGTAAGAGTGTCACTAGCTTTGGTATAAGATTGAAAAGATAGTTCTTTCTTTTTGAGTTCCTTATTCTCAGAAAGAAGATCTTCACATTTCTTTTGAAGATTGAACATTGCTTCTTTATGTGACTTTTCGGTCTCAGATATCTGAGCCTTGAGAAATGCATTTTCAGCATCCTTTTTCTCAGATATCTTGATTAATTGAGAATTTTCCTTTTCAAGAGAATTCTTTACTTCTTCAAAACTTTCGGCTCTAGCTCGAATCATTAGAAATTCTCTTTCGTAGAGATCAAGTTCTCTTTTGAGTTTTTCCAGATCTTTGATTCCCTCTTCATCACTTTCATAAGTATAACAGGAAGTATGTGTTACCTCATCAGCCATTAGACAATGTTCAATGTTGGAGAAATCTGAAAAGATTTCTTCAACCATTCCACACACTTCTTTCTTCTTTTGACCAAAGTCAATTACTTCATGAGAGACACCGCACATTTCTGGGGAAGGCAGTGTGGAATCATCTGAATCCTCATCCTCAGAATCAGATTCAATATCTAGAGCATCCAGTTGGATTTGAATCTTTTTCCTTTCTTCAGTGAGCATAGCTCTCTGACTTCTTTTGAAGATTCTTCTGTCTTTCATGTCACCTGTCTTTAGTTTGTTGAGGACAGGGCAATCCTTCTTGAAATGACCAGGTTTCTGACAATAGAAACAGATATCGTTTCCGATTTCTGCTTCCTCAGTACTTGATGCTTTCTGAGCCGACTTGTTCAGCGAGCTTTGCATATTTTTGTACTGGTGGTAGTTTGAGCCTAGATGCTTTTTCAGCTTTTCTTTGGCTTTTCTTCTCTCAATTTCTCGACTGACATATTTTCCCATTTGCTTTACAGCAAGAGCATCCTCAGTCACTTCCTTGCCTTTCTTCTTTTCAGAAGTTCCTTGAGCAACTAAAGCAACATTCTGCAACTTCTCAGTTGTTTGTTCTCTTTGAGTTGTCTCATAGTCAACAGTGGCAAGATGAGAGAAAAGTTCTACAGGAGTGATATCTGGCATTCCTTGGTTAAAGTAGAAAAACTTTGTGTGTTCCCAGTTATGATTTAGACTTCTCACAATAGTCTTAATCTTTTCTGACTGGGTATATCTATTACTTTCACCAAGTGCAGCCATGTCACTCATAAGTGTTGTAAACCGGAAATCTAGTTCTTCAAGAGTCTCTGTGGGACCTTGTTTAAAGTTTTGGAATTTGAGCTTCAAAACTTCGAACTTGTTTTCCTTTGTTTTCTCAGTGCCGGCACAGATTTCTTCAATCAGTTGCCAGGCCACTTTCGTCGTTTTTTCACCCCACAGTTTACACTGTATGTGCTCTGAAGTAGAACGTATGATGATATTACGAGCCTGACCATCCAGTCGATTTCTCTTGGCATCTTCCGATGTCCAGA
Organism: Plantago major; assembly: GCA_026545765.1. Taxonomy (NCBI): domain Eukaryota; kingdom Viridiplantae; phylum Streptophyta; class Magnoliopsida; order Lamiales; family Plantaginaceae; genus Plantago; species Plantago major. The sequence goes on from CM048839.1 coordinate 91,794,480, forward strand.
GCTCTCTGGGCTTTGGTTCATAAATAACTTGACTGGTAGGTCTCCCACTGGTTGACGCATCTGTCTGTGAAGACCCATCGCTTTGTTCTCTGTCTTTACCATTAGAAACCTCCATGACTTGCTTGAGTTGTTGAATGACTATTGGGCCATTCTTTATTACTTCGATCATTTCGTCACTGATGGCTTCTAGGTGGAGCATCATGTTGTTCTTCCATTTTTTATAATTCTCTGGCTTGAGAATTGGGGCGTCACTTAAAGACATCCTGCAGCCAACACACTAAACAAACGAATCAAGTGTAGGTGAAAAGCAGTTGGTGAGCACTTGTCTGGGATCTAGGTTCAGTGCTGAAGGCTTGGGAACCTCCTGCTCTGATACCACTTGTTGGTCCAGATAACGACAAAGTAAAAGACTAGGGGGGGGGGATGAATAGTCTTTTAAAACTTTTGTCGATAAACACAGTTTCTCAGATATCTGTGTAGATATCTGATACTTAATTTCAGAGAGCGGAAGACTTTTATGTGATAAGTGCACATGCTCAGCAAGATGTGTGTAAGTACTTTGCAAGATAAGCAAGTAATAAACTGCAAAAAGTAAATAACACAAGTCTTTTTATAGTGGTATCTGAAGGTGGCGTAATCCTTCAACTAATCCTCTTCGGCCTTTCTCAGACCTAGAATCCACTGAGACAGATAAATGAGTTAACTTTACATATATCTTCTCTTGATTCCTAAATACACTAGGTTCCCAACCAAGTGTTCCCCCTGAGTTATTCCCCGGCCTTCACAGCCAAGTACTTCCTATACTCAGAAACCTTTTTGAGCTATTCCTTAGCTTCCCAAGCTAAGTACTTCCTGTGCTCAGCAACTTTGGAGTTATTCCTTAGTTTCCCAAACTAAATACTTCCTATACTCCACGCCGAATATGGTGTTGGTTTTAGGTTTGTTTGTCATGTGAGCTTCTTAAATAACTTATTCAGTTATTCAAATAGCTCTATGAATCAAGTATACTTAATACACTTTTCAATGTATGGCATCTTGTTCTCTACTGACCCAATTCTATTATAAGTGTTCCAGAGAATGAATCTCAGATATGAAATCTTAGTTCAACTCCTTCACAGATAACAATGCTTGTTAAGGATCAGGACACTTAGAACTTTTGTGCTACTTAGAATCAAGAGCTTTGGTCGCAACAGAAAGCTTGAAGGTAAGTAGTTTGCTTGAGAGAGCTTGTGTGTGAGTATTCAATGTAAGTTCAGTGTTATGTGTGTGTGTTCTCAAGCAGTCTAAGTGTTGATATTTATAGATGAATTTGAGTGCCGTTTGAATAGTATCCGTTAGGCTTAAATCAAATTCAAACTATTGATATCTGAATATAGTACTATAGCAGGTTTGTCTTCTTCTTCAGAAGCTACCGTTTTTGTTCAGACATTTCTGTCTGCACATTGAATGCACTGTACTATATTTTGTCCTGTAGTGCCAACGGAACTATGCATGGTATCAGAGATCTTTATACAATCAGAGTTTTCTGAAACTTTGCATGTTCTTTTCCATCGATTATCACAACTCCAGATACCATTTGTTGAAACAACTATGTTATAAAATATTTCTTTTTTCAGAAACATAGTTTATATCCAAGGTATCTGAGTGTAGATATCTGTGGGCACTTTCCTCATCTCAGAAACCTTTTATTCTCATATATCTTTTGCAATACTTGTGTTTCGAAACACTTGTTTCTTCAAGATATCTGGACATAGGTATCTGAAAAACCTTTGTCTTCAGCAATCTTGTGCAGTCTTCCAATCTTCAAATCCGTTGAACTTTTCCTGCTGGAAGTCTTCTTTTTGGTCTTCTTTAGAAAATAAAAATTACATTTCGAGACCTAACATCCTATACAAGATTTGCTAGACTATCATACTTAGTGAGTTTCCTATTTTACAGTGTTCAAGTGAACCAAGAGTACTAACCACCTTTCTGAGCTAAGATAAGTCATTAGGTTGCTGATCAAAATCTAAATAGATATTCCTAGCAGGTAAAAACAGTGGCAGGTGATTATTCGTCCGACTTGCGGCGGGTGGAATAAATTTCCAACCCGTGGCGATTCGGGTAATAACAATGGCGGATGATTATTTGTCCGACTTGCGGCAGATGGAATAAATTTCCAACCCGCGGAGGTTCGGGTGATAACAATGGAGGGTGATTACTTGTCCGACTTGCGACGGGTCGAATAGATTTCTAACTTGTGGCGGTTCTGGGTAATAACAATGGCGAGTGATTATTTGTCCGACTTTCGGCGGGTGGAATAAATTTCCGACCCGCGGCGATTCGGGTAATAACAATGGCGGGTGATTATTTGTCCGACTTGTGGCGGGTGGAATAAATTTCCAACCCGCGTACGTTCGGGTAATAACAATGGCGGGTGATTAGTTGTCCGACTTGCGGCGGGTGGAATAAATTTTCAACCCGCGTCGGTTCGGGTAATAACAATGGTCAGTGATTAGTTGTTCGACTTGCGGCGGGTGGAATAAATTTCCAACCCGCGGCGGTTCGGTTGATAACAAAGGTGGGTGATTATTTGTCCGACTTGCGGCGGGTGGAATATATATCCAACCCGCGGCGGTTCGGGTAATAACAACGGCGGGTTATTATTTGTCCGACTTGCGGCGGGTGGAATATATTTCCAACCCGCGGCGGTTCGGGTAATTACAACGGCGGGTGATTATTTGTCCGACTTACGAGGGGTGGAATAAATTATACGACTTGCGGCTGGTGGAATAAATTTTCAACCCGCGGCGGTTTGGGTAATAACAATGGCGGGTGATTATTTGCTCGGCTTGCGGCGGGTGGAATAAATTTTCAACCCGCGACGTTACGGATAATAACAATGTCGGGTGATTACTTGTCCGACTTGCGGCGGTTCGAATAAATTTCTAACTCGTGGCAGTTCGGGTAATAACAATGGCGGGTGATTATTTGTCCGACTTGCGGCAGGTGGAATAAATTTTCAACCCGCGGAGGTTCGGGTGATAACAAAGGCGGGTGATTATTTGTCCGACTTGCGGCAGGAGGAATATATTTCCAACCCGAGGCGGTTCAAGTAATAACAACGGCGGGTGATTATTTGTCCGACTTGCGGCGGGTGGAATAAATTTCCAACCCGCGGAGGTTCATGTGATAACAATGGCGGGTGATTGGTTGTCCGACTTGCGGTGGGTGGAATAAATTTTCAACCCACGACGGTTCGGATAATAACAATGGTCAGTGATTACTTGTCCGACTTACGGCGGGTCAAATAATTTCTAACTCGTGGCGGTTCGGGTAATAACAAAGGCGGGTGATTTGTTATCCGACTTGCGTCGGGTGGAATAAATTTTCAACCCGCGGCGGTTCGGATAATAACAATGGTCAGTGATTAGTTGTTCGACTTACGGCAGGTGGAATAAATTTCCAACCCGCGGCGCTTCGGTTAATAACAATGGCGGGTGATTATTTGTCCGACTTGCGGCGGGTGGAAGAAATTTTCAACCCGCGGAGGTTCGTGTAATAATAATGGCGGGTGATTAGTTGTCCGACTTGCGGCGGGTGGAATAAATTTGAAACCCGCGGCGGTTTGGATAATAACAATGGTCAGTGATTAGTTGTTCGACTTGCGGCGGGTGGAATAAATTTCCAACCTGCGGAGGTTCGGGTAATAACAATGGCGGGTGATTATTTGTCCGACTTGCGGCGGGTGGAATAAATTTGCACCCGTTGCGGTTCGGGTAATAACAATGGCGGGTGATTATTTATTCGATATGCGGTGGGTGGAATAAATTTTCAATCCACAGCGATTCAGGTAATAACAATGGCGGGTGATTATGTGTCCGACTTGCGGCGCGTGTTATAAATTTCCAACTCGCGGAGGTTCGGGTAATAACAATGGCGGGTGATTAGTTGTCCAACTTTGCGGCGGGTGGAATAAATTTTCAACCCGCGGCGGTTCGGATAATAACAATGGTCAGTGATTAGTTGTTCAACTTGCGGCGGATGGAATAAATTTCCAACCCGCGGAGGTTTGGGTAATAACAATGGCGGGTGATTATTTGTCCGACTTGCGGCAGGAGGAATATATTTCCAACCCGAGGCGGTTCGGGTAATAACAATGGCAGGGTGATTATTTGTCCGACTTGTGGCGGATAGAATAAATTTCCAACCCGCGACGGTTCGGGTAATAACAATGGCTGGTGATTACTTGTCTGTCTTGCGACGGGTAGAATAAATTTCCAACCCGCTGCGGTTTAGGTAATAACAATGGCGCGTGATTACTTGTCCGACTTGCGACGGCTAGAATAAATTTTTAACCCGCGGCGGTTCAGGTAATAATAATGGCGTGTGATTATTTGCTCGGCTTGCGGCGGTTGGAATAAATTTCCAACCTGCGGTGTTTCGGATAATAACAATGTCGGGTGATTACTTGTCCGACTTGCGGCGGGTCGAATAAATTTCTAACTCGTGGCGGTTCGGGTAATAACAATGGCGGGTGATTATTTGTCCGACTTGCGGCAGGTGGAATAAATTTCCAACCCGCGGAGGTTCGGGTGATAACAAAGGCGGGTGATTATTTGTCCGACTTGCGGCATGAGGAATATATTTCCAACCCGAGGCGGTTCAAGTAATAACAACGGCGGGTGATTATTTGTCCGAATTGCGGTGGGTGGAATAAATTTCCAACCCGCGGAGGTTCACGTAATAACAATGGCGGGTGATTAGTTGTCCGACTTGCGGTGGGTGGAATAAATTTTCAACCCGCGATGGTTCGGATAATAACAATGGTCAGTGATTACTTGTCCGACTTACGGCGGGTCGAATAATTTCTAACTCGTGGCGGTTCGGGTAATAACAAATGCGGGTGATTAGTTATCCGACTTGCGGCGGGTAGAATAAATTTTCAACCCGCGGCGGTTCGGATAATAACAATGGTCAATGATTAGTTGTTCGACTTGCGGCGAGTTGAATAAATTTCCAACCCGCGGCGCTTCGGTTAATAACAATGGCGGGTGATTATTTGCCCGACTTGCGGTGGGTGGAAGAAATTTTCAACCCGCGGAGGTTCGTGTAATAATAATGGTGGGTGATTAGTTGTCCGACTTGCGGCGGGTGGAATAAATTTTCAACCCGCGGCGTTTCGGATAATAACAATGGTCAGTGATTAGTTGTTCGACTTGTGGTGGGTGGAATAAATTTCCAACCCGCGGAGGTTCGGGTAATAACAATGGCGGATGATTATTTGTCCGACAATAAATTTGCACCCGTTGCGGTTCGGGTAATAACAATGGCGGGTGATTATTTATTCAATATGCGGCAGGTGGAATAAATTTCCAACCCGCGACGATTCAGGTAATAACAATGGCGGGTGATTATGTGTCCGACTTGCGGCGGGTGTAATAAATTTCCAACTCGCGGAGGTTCGTGTAATAACAATGGCGGGTGATTAGTTGTCCATCTTTGCGGCAGGTGGAATACATTTTCAACTCGCGGCGGTTTGGATAATGACAATGGTCAGTGATTAGTTGTTCAACTTGCGGCGGGTGCAATAAATTTCCAACCCGCGGAGGTTCGGGTAATAACAATGGCGGGTGATTATTTGTCCGACTTGCGACAGGTGGAATAAATTTGCACCCGCTGCGGTTCGGGTAATAACAATGGTGGGTGATTATTTATTCGACATGCGGCGGGTGGAATAAATTTCCAACCCGCGGCGGTTCAGGTAATAACAAAGGCTGGGGATTATTTGTCCGACTTGCGTCGGGTGGAATATATTTCCAACCTGCGGCAGTTCGGGTAATAACAACAACAGGTGATTATTTGTCCGACTTGCGGTGGGTGGAATAAATTTCCATCCAGCGGCGGTTCGGGTAATAACAATGGCGTGTGATTACTTGTCCGACTTGCGGCGGGTCGAATAAATTTCCAACCCCCGGCGGTTCGTGTAATAAAAATGGCGTGTGATTAGTTGTCCGACTTGCGGCGGGTGGAATAAATTTCCAACCCGTTGCGGTTCAGGTAATAACAATGGCGGGTGATTACTTGTTCGACTTGCGGCGGGTCGAATAAATTACCACCCCGCGCGGCGGTTCGGGTAATAACAATGGCGGGGTGATTACTTGTCCGACTTGTGACGGGTAGAATAAATTTTCAACGGTTCGGGTAATAACAATGTCGTGGTGATTACTTGTCTGTCTTGCGACGGGTAAAATAAATTTCCAACCCGCTGCAGTTTAGGTAATAACAATGGCGCGTGATTACTTGTTCGACTTGCGACGGGTAGAATAAATTTTTAACCCGCGGCGGTTCAAGTAATAACAATGGCGGGTGATAACTTGTTCGACTTGCGGCGGGTTGATTAAATTTACAACCCGCAGTGGTTTGGGTAATAACAATGGCGGGTGGAATAAATTTCCAACCCGCGGCGGTTCGGGTAATAACAATGGCGCGCGCGGGTGATTATTTGTCCGACTTGTGGCTGGTGGAATTAATTTCCAACCCTCAGCGGTTCGGGTAACAACAATGGCGGGTGATTGTTTGTCCAACTTACTGTGGGTACCTTTTGTTTTGTTTATGTTTAGTTCTTTAACTCTGTTAGTCAAAATAAATAAATAGTTAATTTTGACCGAATTAGGAAAAATTAGTGTGAATTATTCAAGTTTTAGCCAAGTCGACGCATGAACTAGACACGCTCATTATATTATAAAGTAATAATATAACCAAATAGCAGGCGCGTGGGGATTCACCGATTTTATCTCAATTTCTTGATTCTGTCTGTAAAAATTGTCTGTTTGAAAAATAAACACACTCTCACGATTGACATGCGTGAGATACACGAAGACATCTAAATTCTCGGTGCCCTTCAAAGTTCAAACATGATTTAAGAAAACTCGCATCATACACTTTGTTTTTCTTTCGGTCCTTTGCTAATCAGATTTGTAAACCTCTTCTGGCGATTAAGGACTCAGATCCGGCTTTCCCAAGCTTCCTTCTACAAGCTGGAGCATCGGAATATGTTGTGGAATCCATTAAATTTGAATCCAAACAACCGCCCCTGAGTATGCTGTGGAATCCGTTGATGGAGAGAGATGAGCATCGGAATTCGGAATATTTCAAGATTGGGTTTATCGAAATTGTGGGGGGGGGGGGGTTGCGTTGAATTTGTGAGGTTGTTTTTCGGGTAGGATTTTGTTTGGGTTTATTGAAATTGGAATTAACTTGGAAGTGTAAATGACAAGTTCACCTTATTATGAAGTTGGGATCCAAATCCGATGCATTCTAGAGGCAAGGACAAGCTTGGTGAGTCTCTTTTTATATTCCTCCTAGTTCAAATTTTGTAGACACTTGCTTCAAATTATTTCTCTGGTAGTTTTGTGCTATTGATATAAAAGTAGTTGTAATGTGTTTTGAGAAAAAAAAAAAACACACATCTGGTTTTCAGAGTTTTGGTCATCCATGGATGATCGACTGTATTCTTCATCAAAGAGATTTGGGACGAAGATGGACTAGAGTCGAGCTTCCGACAGGAAGTTGGAGAATAGTTGTAGAAGGACCTATTTCATTTCAATCCGTTAGGGGTGAGTTTTGTTCTATTTTGCATATGTTCTAAATTGTGTAATCCTAAATTTCCATGTCGTTTGTCTTTTGTTACATATCTAAGCTTGTGTTTTTTTCTTAATGCATTCATACATATTGTAATCTTGAGCTGTATGTTTAAGGTCTTAGGAACTTGTTGCTCCTTAATAGTATGTTGTCAAGAATAGATTAAATAAACCCACCAGTACTAAGCTTTAGCTCTTAAAGCACATCACATTGCAATTTGATATGTGGATACTATGTAATGATGTATTGTGTACTTATTGTGATTTGATGTATTTGGAACTTATATGACAAGGTCACTGGAAGTACGAATTTTGGAAGCTGAAACATTTGTGTTCGGGGATGAGTTTCTGAGCTCGTTGTTGGAGAAGTGCAAATTGAGTAGTTTGAAAGAATGATTCTTTTTACACTATTGACTTCAGTGGGGATAAATATTGGCCTTTGCGTACTGTTTTTAACAATGTATTCGATATTGAGAAACCAGCCGAACAATACAGAGCTTTATGTACCGCAATTGGTGGCTTACGGGAAGGTTCTTGAGGAATGGACGTCTCTTAAATGGGTAAAGAGGGCGTGGCAGATGTTGGAGAAAGAACTGTTAGAGAATTCGGGATTGGATAATGTAGTCTTCATGCGCATTTTCATCTTCTGGTTAGTGAATGGAATACTATCAACATTTGAATTAACGTGGATGTACTATTATAATAAGTTGGTCAAGGGATTTATTTGGCTGTTATTTGTAAATTTTCGTTGTGATTGGGGTATTCGTCGAGGTGATGAAATTTGACGACTGGAGAGGGAGGATAACAGTGAAAAGGATGCAATCACATTTAACAAACTCATTTACTATTTTGAATTTGGGATTTGACACGCATTTTCATCTATACTGATGAGCATACGAAGACAAGAAATGTTGTGTACACGAAAATCTTACGGAATCAAAGCCAGACAATATTTAACATGAACATTCCGGTTGCGATTGTGAACCGTACATTTTGTTATATTACTCTTTTCTATTGTAGCATTTACATTTTCAGATCCAGAATACGTTCCACATGCGTAGCGTGTGACCCTATCTCTAGTAATATAATACTAATAAAGTTTTAATTTTGAACAAAATAATATATATTGTTTACTTTAACAAATCAAAATTAAAAAAAAAAGAAAAGTTAAAAAATGAAGATAAATTAGTGTTAAACGGAACTTAAATATGAAGAAATAATAAAAAATAGATGGGCGGTGGACCTTTATGAAAGTTTCCAACTAATTTACGACGGGGAACTCGTTTTCCAGTAGTGTATTAGGCAAAATATCTGTAGTAACACTTGACTTTTCGGGCTACATGTGTTTGGGTACAAGGCTACAAAAATAGCCTTTTATAGCTTCTGCAAAGGCTGCAGACTAGATTTTGTTGCCATGTGCTTCTTCTGCCTTCTCATTTAATGAATTTGTCTCCAGCCTTACATTTTACTGTAGCAGACAGCGACGAGTCTCCCTTTCCAGCAGTTTGACTTGTACTGTTCATCTAACTGAATTGATTACTCAAAAAATATATGGCTGGCTGTATCAATTTCGATTTTATTCCTCTGTAAGCGAAAATTAACCTTGCCTTATGTACCTAAGTTATTAATGGAAGAGGGCGACGTCGAGACCAACAACGGTAGCCATGATGGTGCGATGGAGGATGGGAATAGCTCTGGTGGATCTTTAAGCGGTGAAATTAATAACCCCCATTCCCATCATTTAGTTGCCTCTTCTTTAATTTTGGGAACACTTCTTGATTTATTTATTTTTTTTACAAGTGAATGGGCTGGAGATTGTAGCCAGGAGAGTTACATGTCTGATGTTGAGGAAGAAGGTGAGTCCTTGGTAGGTTTCGTAAAATTGAAACAAAATCATTTTGCCTGCTACCTTTCTCAATTCTGGTTTTTCGTCATTCAGAATCGATGGACGATTGTTAGGAATATCTGTTAGTATTTTGATCACTCATCACATGTTCTTATCTTAGCCAGAAAGGTGATTAAGTACTCTTGGTTCACTTGAACATTGTAAAAGAGGAAATCACTGAGTATGATTAGTCTAGTAAATCTTGTATTAGGATTATAGGTCTATGAGTGTAATTTTTATTTCCAGAAGACCATGAAGATCAATCCTAGCAATGGAGCTTTTCTGAAGATTAGAAGACTGAAGATTGCACAAGATTTATGAAGATATCAAGGTTAAGTCTCATTTGATTTAAAATGTCTCTGGACCATGTTATAAGTGTAACATTTGCACATATGCTAAGTCTTGAACATATTAATCAAAGAAGGGAGACATGTGAGCTTCCAGAAAGCCTCATGTATCCGTTAAGACTAAAGGACAATGAACAGTACTATGCATTAAATGCATCGGCAGAAATGCTGCAAAAAGCAAGTCCTCTCTGAAACATGAGATAGTGACTTCTGAGTACACAGTTCAAGATATAAAAGGATATAATTTGATAGAGAGCACAACGGATACAATTCAAACGCCTCTCAAATTTATCTATATATATCACACTTAGATGCTTGAAATACATACCTTAGAACGCTCTATCTTGCAAACTTACCATCAAGCAAAGTATTCTCTCAAGCACTCTACTACCCTTTCTGAAAGCTTTCTGTTGCTTGAAGAATCACTAGTAGTTCTAAGTTGTCCTGAACCTTAACAAGAGATTGTTATTCGTGAAAGAGTTGAACTATCATATACCCTTTCTGAAGCTCATTCTCCAGAACGGACATCAATTACTTGGGTCAGTAAAGAGCAGACTGCCATCCACTGAACAAGTGTATTAAGTAGTCTTGTTCTATTAGGCTCTCTGAAAACATAACTGAAAAGTTATACGAGAAGCCTCTCTGATAAACCTTATAACCAACACCTTCAAGGCGTGGAGTAGAGGAAGTACTTATTGGGAAATCAGGGAATAACTCCAAGGTTATCTGAGTAGAGGAAGTACTTAGCTCTAGGAGCTGGGGAATAACTCAGGGGGAACATTTGGTTGGGAACCATTTGTTTAAGAATCTTAGAATAAGATTATTGTAAGGTGAACTCAATTATCTGTTCTAGTGAATTCTTGGTCTCAGAAAGACCGAAGTGGATTAGTTGGAGGATTACGCCACCTCCAGATACCACTATACTTGCTGTGTCATTTACCTTTCTGTATTTACATTTCAGCAAAGCACACACACACATACTTATTGTTTCTGCACTTACCTATCTTAAAGTCTTCCGCGCTCTGAATTTAAGTATCAGAAACCCCAGTTTCGAGAAGCTGTGTTTATCGACAAAAGTTTTAAAAGACTATTCACCCCCTAGTCTTTTACTTCGCGTTATCTGGACCAACAAGTGGTATCGAGGCGGGAGGTTCACAAGCCTACGCCTGAACCTAGATCCCCAGATAGGTGAAGGAACTTTGTCTCTTTCTGAGGACTATATAATTTGTGTGTTAAGTGTGCAGGTATGTCTCTGAGTGATGCATCCGTTCTGAAGCCAGAAAACTACGAGGAATGGAAGAACAACATGGTGCTCCATCTGGAGGCCATTAGTGACGAAATGATCTATGTCATCAATGAAGGGCCTATCAAAACCAGACAACACAAACAAGTTACTGAGGTGTCTGATGGAAGAAAATCCTCAGACAAGGAAGATGGAAGCGAGGATATGGCTGCTAGTGATAGTGGTCATGTTGCTCGTGGAAGCATTATGTATGAAGACAAGCCAAGAGAGCTCTGGATATCTGAAGATGCCAAGAGACACAGATTGGATGGTCAAGCTTGTAATATCATCATCAGATCGATACCTGAGCACATACAATGTAAACTGTGGGGTGCTAAAACGGCGAAAGTTGCCTGGCAATTGGTTGAAGAAATCTGTGCCGGAACTGAGAAAACCAAGGAAACAAGTTCGAAGTCCTTAAATTGAAGTTCCAAAACTTCAAACAAGGTCCCACTGAAACTCTGGAAGAACTTGAATTCAGGTTTACTACACTTATGAGTGATATGGCTGCACTTGGTGAAAGCAACAAATACTCCCAGCCAGAAAAGATTAAGACTATTGTCAGAAGTCTCAATCACAACTGGGAGCACACTAAGTTCTTCTATTTCAACCAAGGGATGCCAAATATTACTCCAGTAGAGCTCTTCTCTCATCTTGCTACTGTAGACTATGAGACAACTCAGAGAGAACAAACAGCTGAAAAGTTACAAAGTGTTGCTCTAGTTTCTTCTGAAAAGAAGGATACCAAAGATGCATGCATCTGAAGAAAATGCTCTTGCAGTAAGACACATGAAGAAATTTGCGAGTCAAGAGATTGAGAGAAGAAAAGCTAAAGAAAAGCTGAAAAAGCATCTTGGCCCAAACTATCATCAGTACAAGAACATACAAATGAACAACTCTCTGAACACCCCCATTCAGAAAGGTGTTAATCTTGAAGTCAAGAAATAGGAAATGATATCTGCTTCTATTGTCAAAAGCCTGGTCACTTCAAGAGAGATTATCCTGCTTTAAATAAGCTCAAGACAGGTGACAAGAAGGACAGAAGAAATTTCAAAAGAAATCAAAGGGCCTTTCTGACTGAAGAAAGGAAGAAGATTCAAATTCAACTTGATGCTCTAGACATTGAGACAGATTCTGAAGATGGAGATTCAGATGACTCAAACCTACCATAACCAGAATTGTGTGGAATCACCCACGATGTAATCGACTTCGGCCTTAAGAAGAATGAAATGTGTGGAGTTGCTGAGATTGTTGGTCCAGACATCTCCAACATTGAAATGTGTCTTATGGCTGATGAGGTAACTAACAATTCACAATTTCTGTACTATGAGAGTGATGATGGAATTGAGGATCTGGAGTTGGTCAAGAGTGAATTGGATCGTTATGAGAAAGAATTTCTGGAAGCAAAATCCAAAACCAGAATTCTAGAGGAAAGCAAAGAAACTCTTGAAAAAGAGGTTTCTGAGCTAACCAGAGTATCTGAGAACAAGAACGCTGAAATAGCCTTTCTGAAAGCTCAGATATCTGAGAATGAAAATTCTCACAAACTAGCCTTGGATGAACTTAATAAGAAAATGATGAAGCTGCTTTCTGAGAATGAAGAACTCAGAAAGAAAGAGCTATCCTTCCAATCTTATGCAAAGGCTAGTGACACTCTCACTGAGGTTCAATCCTATCTGAGAGATCCCTCTGAGAAAGGTGGACTTGGACTTGATGAACAATCGAGTAATTCATCTCCTCTGAAGAAGAGTGATGAAAGGTTGACCTTTGTAAAAAGTCAACAGAATGGTTCTTCAACCACCTATAGCATTGGTCAGAAAGCTAGGGTAGTTGACAAAGGAAAAGGAGTAGCAACCCATCCTTTGAAAGAACAACAAGTTCACAAGAAACTTGTGGATAAGGTTTCTGAAAAGAAACACAACCCCCAGACATGCAACCATCCACATTGCTACATTACTAGGAAAGGAAGAATTGTTGGAATAGGCAAATTCTCTACTGTACCATTTTATAAAAATAAAGATGATGCAGAAACTAGTAAGGCTTATGAAGAACGTATTCAGAAAGCCAAAGGTGTTCGAAATGGCATTGGCTATCGTGCTATTGGAAAAGTTCTTCTACAACAATATAAGGAAGGACAAGAACAATGGCGCAAGGCTTACATTGCACGTAGCAATAGCAGAAGTGGAAGAAATCTCAAGCCACTGAAAAACTGAATGCCAGAGCTAGAAGGAACTTGGCCAGAAAGGCTAAGTTTGCTGAAAAGCAACCCCAGAAACCCAGGGTCCAGAAAGCACCAAAAGGAACACCTAGAAACACCCCAAGAAGGAAGATTGAGATCAAAATTACTGATTTTATTACATCTCCTTCTGATCAAGTTAGACAAAAACAAACTCCCAAGAAATTCACTAAAATGTGGATTCCTACTGGAAGAATGTTTAGTCTAAGTGGTTCTATCTCTGAGGCAAGAACCTAACTCCTGTTTTGTGCAGAACGCCTCTTGGACTAAGGCTCAATGGCTATTTGATAGTGGATGCGGAAAGCACATGACAGAAACAAAGCAACCGTCAACTACAAAGCTTGCAACACTGGACCAGACATCAGATTTGCTGGAGGAGAATTAAATCCCTCTCTGGGATTTGGCAACGTCAAATTAGGATCATTAACAATCACTGACGTATTACATGTTAAAGGTTTGAAATATAATCTATTTAGCATGAGCCAATTTGCAGATAAGGGATTCACTGTGAAATTCAAAGAAAAGTATTGCAAACTTATAGGCAATGAGTCAAAGCGCATACCTTGGTTGCTCATGGAAAGGCGATCTTTATGTTACCGATTGGGCATCTCACAATCAAGAATGTCTCATGGTGAGTCAATCAGGTCACACAGAAGAGCACTGGTTATGGCACAAAAGAATGAGTCACTTGAACTTCAAAACTCTGAACAAACTTGCCAAGAAAGAGTTAGTGGTTGGTCTTCCCAAAACATCTTTCAGAAAGGATGGTATCTGTTCTGCCTGTCAGATGGGGAAACAATCCAAAATCTCTTTCAAGTCCAAAACCAGACACTCTAGTGTTAGACCACTGCAACTATTACACATGAATCTTTTTGAATCATCTGTAACTAGTTATGCAGGAAAGAAGTATGGTCTGGTTGTTGTAGATGACTTCTCAAGATTCACTTGGGTTGTCTTTCTAAAGCACAAATCTGATGCTAGGGTGGAGATACCAAACTTGCTGAATAAGCTTGAAGTCATGAAAAATGATAAAGTATCTGTAATCAGAACAGACCATGGTACTGAGTTTGTCAACCAGTACATAAAGGAGTTTTGTACCAGCAAAGGTATACAACACCAACTTTCCTCTCAGAAGAACACCACAACAAAATGGTGTCAGAAAGGAAAAATAGAACCCTTAAAGAAGCAAAGAAGGACAATGCTAATGGCAATGAAATAAGTGAAGTTTATTGGGTCAAGCTGTAAACACAAAGATGCTACACTCGTAATGATGTTTGATAAACAAACACCAGGACAAGACCCCATATGAACTCTTGGTTGGTAGACCCCCTAATATCAAACATCTGAAAGTGTTTGGTTGTAGATGTTTTGTCCTTAACAATGGAAAAGAGTATCTAAGAACATTTCAACCAAAGGCAGATGAATGTGTGTTTCTTGGTTATTCTATGAATAGCAAAGCATACAGAGTTTACAACAAAAGAACAAAGAAGATTGAAGAATCAGTTCATGTTGTATTCTATGAAGGAAATAAGAAAACACCCCTTGATGATGAACTCTCAGAAAGGTTCAAGGAACTAATGATAAAGGATTCTGAAGAAGAACCCTCAGAAAGGAAAAACATCATTGTGGAAAGAGAGGATGACTCTGATGAAGAAAAGCATGAAATGTCTAGTAACAACCAGATGATTCTCAGACATGATGAAGAATTTCCTATGAGAATTCCAGAAATGGAAATTGAAGATGTTCATCAGAGAGCCAACTCTGGAAATGACCTCTCTGATAGGCATGTCCCAGAAAGCTCTCACATTGAGCAAGTGTCAGACATTCACCGCCCTTCTGAGGTGCAAAATGTCACAGATACTGAAGAAGTATCAAGTCATAATCATAGTGATTCACATTCAAATCACATAGATGTTGACCCTACTAGCCCTAAACCCATTATGAGATGGATCAAGGATCATCCTGCAAAAGACGTGATTGGACCAATCAATCAAGGTGTTAGGACTAGGAGAGCAATAGCTGAAAATGCTAATTCTCTCTTTGGATGTTTTATCTCAAACATTGAACCAAAATCTATAGAAGAAGCATTAAGAGACCAAGACTGGATCTCAGCAATGCAAGAAGAGTTGGATCAGTTTGAAAGAAACAAAGTCTGGAAACTAGTTCCATTTGTACAAGGAATATCTGTGATTGGAACTAAGTGGGTTTTCAGAAACAAGATGAATGAATCTGGTGAAATAACCAGAAATAAAGCAAGCACTCCAAGAAATTCCTGGAAAAACGACGTTATGGGGCGACGGATATTTAGCGACGGATCGCTAATTGGGGCGACGGAACGGATTCTATCCGTCGCCCCTATTGGCGACGGATAACAATGCTATCCGTTACATTCATGCGACGGAAATCATATCCGCCCAAGTTTGACTTTAAAAAAAAAATGAAATTATTAACGACGAATAATTTTATCCGTCGTTAATATTTTTAATTAAAATTAAAAAAAATAAAAAATGGCGACGGATAGATTATCCGTCGCCACTTAGCGACGGGTATCTATCCGTCGCCCCACCTGGCGACGGATCGCCCTTCTGGGCCGACGGATACGTGTCCGTCGGCCCAGAAGGGTTTATCCGGACAAGAACAGCAAGCAGAAGCGAATCACTTCTTCATTCTTCTTCCTCATTCTCTTCTTCTCCTCTCTTCGATTCCGGTGAATTCTTCGTTATTCCGGCCAATCTTGGTGCCTAATCGAAGCTCGTGGGACAAGGAGTTTGGTTCTTCGGTCAATTTCAGATTTCTACCGATTAATCAAGGTAGTTTGGCTAAAACCCTAGTTTTTAAAAATTTGGGAATTTTATTTATTTTGATTAATTTGAGCAATTATATGTATATATGATAAGTATGTAGTAGTTAGTTTAGTTAATTTGATTAATTATATGTAATTTGTTTAATTTGTTTAATTTGATATATATATATATATATATATATATATATATATATATATATATATATATATATATATATATATATATATATATGTAATTTGATAGTTAGTTTAGTTAATGATATGTATATATGTTAGGTATGTAGTATGATATGAATGTATGTAGTATGTTAAGTTTGGTATGTATGAATGTATGTAGTTAGTTTGATTTGTGTGTTAAGTATATATAGTTAGTTTAGTTAATTTGATATGTTTTTTAAGTATAGAAGTATGTAGTTTTGATTTGATAAATTTGTATGTTAAGTATGTAATTTGATATGAATATATGTAGTAATTCGATATGTATAGAGTAATTAGTTAATTTGATATGTATGTTAAGTATATAATATATGTACTAAGAGGTTGAAATGGTTAAAATATATGCCCAATTTTGTAACATATCGAATACCTAATTAATAATTAATTTATAATGAACATATAATAATTAACAATTAACCTCCACAATCTTCTTATCCGAATTGGATTCGATCTAATAAATTAAATACGATCTAATAAATTGGAACGTGTCAGGTTAAAAATAAAGTATACAATGAATTCCGACCGTTCATGGATGTATGATCATACGGCGGTAAATGGCAGAGTTTCTAGGAGTTTTGTAGAAGGGGTTAAATGTTTCATCTCGTTTGCCATGGGACGTTCGGTTTGTGCAACTGGGGGTTGATAAAGTGTCCTTGCACATTGGAAACCTGCAGAAACAAGCAATTTATGACGCCTACAACAGTATTCGAGCACTTGTGACGTTACGGATTCATGCTTGAGTATCATGTATGGATTCATCACGGTGAGGAAGCACCGTCCATGGCATACCTCCAATGGAGGGAGAGGCGGCGTTTGGGGCCGCCTATCGAGTGCCTTTCTGCTTGTCGGAACATGTGCATGGTGTATTGGGAGGAGGATGTAGATCTGTTGGAATGCAAGTTCTGTGGTAGGGAGCGTCACAAGTGATGAGGAGGATCGTGCATGAGAATGAGGAGTTTCATCCGTTTTGTATCTAGGCTTGTATAACTAGTAGTAATCATTCGTTGATATGTATATGAAACCAAACATTATGGTAAAATTGAAGCTGATGTAACTTATATTATGTAATGCCGTAACAATTGACTGGAGCTAATATAACTTATATTACGTAGCAATTGATTGAATTATTGTGAAATTGATTTATTATCGTAAATGAAAGACCTCGATCTAATGAATTCAAACGTGTCAAGTTATTATCTAATTATTCAATGAATACCGATCGTTCATGGATGTATTGTCGTACTCTCAATGGCAGAGTTCAATGGAGTTTTCTGAAAGGGGTTGAAGGTTTCATTGCATTTGCAATGTCCAATCCGGATTGTGTAAAGGATGGGTTGATAAAGTGCCCTTGTGCAATGAAAAAGTGCAGAAACAAGCAATACGTGGCTCCTAAAGCGGTAGTCCAGCACTTGAGGAAAAATGGATTCCTGCCTGGGTATCAGGTATGGAATCATCATGGTGAGGAAGCAAAGACCGCCCAATACATATAACCAATACGCATGACGTGGAAGGAAGAGAAAAAAATGAACAAGTCGGGGAACAAAGTACATCTGAAGGCGATGCTATTCGAGCTCGAGTCGAACAAATGGTGTATGATGCTGCAGGGGCAGAGTTCAGGGACACAACTAACACTGAAACCGAGGTGGAGGTGGATGAACCACCGAATCCCGAGGATCAGTTGTTCTTTGACTTGTTAGAATCATCAAGGAAGCCGGTTTATCCGGGGTGTAAGCTCACTGAGTTGTCTTTGTTGGCTCGGCTAATGAGTTGTAAGGCTAACGGCCAGCAATCTGAAACGAGCTTCAATGAATGGGTTGACGTAATGTCGGACCTTTGTCCTGAAGAAAACCTAGTTCCCACCAACTTTTACCAAGCGAAGAAAAAGATGCGGGGTTTAGGGCTGCATGTGGTAACCATAGACTGTTGTCCGAAAATGTGCATGATATATTGGGAGGAGGATGCAGATCTAATAGAGTGCAAGTTCTGTGGTAAGGAACGGTACAAGCGCTACAAGGAGGGGGCTGCAAAGAAACGACAGAAGAAAAATCTCCCACATAAGAAAATGTGGTACTTCCCTCTAGCACCTCGTTTGAAAAGATTGTATGCTTCAAGTGCTTCTGCGGAAAAAATGCGGTGGCACAAGGAGCGAGTAATCTCGGATAATGTAGAAGATGGTAGAATGGACCATCCAGCAGACTCGCCCGCATGGAAATCGTTTGACAAGACATATCCAGAGTTTGCAGCCGAATCTAGAAATGTACGATTGGGACTTTGTACGGATGGTTTAACCCGTTCGGGAGTGAACGTAAATACTCTTGTTGGTCAGTTATGCTCACACCGCATAACTGCCTTTGTGAGTGCATGAAGGAGCCATTCATGTTTCGATCGCGTTGGTGCACAGGCCGAAAGATCCTGGACTGACATTGGATGTTTTCTTGCAACCCCTAATCAAGGAGCTGATCGAGTTGTGGACGGATGGTATCCCTGCATATGATGTGTCGACAAAAAAGAACTTCACCTTGAGAGCAGCTCTTCTTTGGACCGTGAGTGACTTCCCTGCGTACTCCATGCTATTTGGAAGGAAAACCGCAGGGAAATATGCATGTCCACATTGCTTGGAGGATACAGATGCATTTAGACTGAAGGGTAGTGGAAAATTTTGTTGGTTTGATTGTCATCGTAGGCTGCTAGAATGTGACCATCCGTTCAGGAAGAACAAGGATCAATTCTTGAAAAATAAAGTAGTCAACAAAAAGCCCGACAAGACTTACTGGTGCACAAATTCTTGCGGAGATTGATAGGTTGGGTCTTATGAAGGTCACTGAACTTGGGTGGATGAAGCATAACGAGAAAATTGGTAAAACATGTGGTTGGAGGAAGAGAAGCATCTTCTGGGACTTGCCTTACTGGAGCAGTCTTCTTATCCGTCACAACTTAGATTTCATGCACATTGAGAAGAACGTGTTCGAGAACTTATTCAATACACTTTGCAACATTGAGGGAAAAACAAAGGACCATGCGAAGTCTAGATCCGAGTTGTCCACGTGGTGTAAAAGGCCTGAGTTGACAAAGAAGGATGAGAATGGTAAGTGGCCGAAAGCGTGCTACACAATTGACAACGCTTCTAGGTCAATTTTGTTTTATTGGGTGAGGGCATTGAGTTTCCCAGATAATTACGCCTCAAATTTAGAGAGGTGTGTGGATTTGAAGAAGACAAAGGTTTATGGGATGAAGAGCCACGACTGTCATGTGTTCTTGGAGAGGCTTATCCTGGTAGCATTTCGAGAGCTGCTTCCGAAACACGTATGGACTGCTATCACCGAGTTGAGCTTATTTTTCAAAAATTTAGGCACAAGGGTGGTTCATGATAAAGTGTTGGAAAATCTTGAAAGGAACATACCATTGATTCTATGCAAGCTCGAGCGTATCTTTCCACCGAGCTGGTTTGATTCTATGGAGCACTTGTCGGTTCACCTTCCTCATGAAGCGAGACTTGCTGGACCGGTTCAGTATCGATGGATGTATCCATTCGAGAGGTACTTGGGGAAATTGAAGAAGTATGTCAACAACAAAGGTAAACCTGAAGGTTCGATTGCCAATGCCTACCTTCGAGAGGAAACTGCAACCTTCTGCTCTTATTACTTTGACGAACACGTCCCTACGAAGACAATATCAAGGCCGGCTCGAAACGCAGACACATTCGTAGTTCAAGCGGATGATGAGTTTTCCCTATCTGTCTTCAGGGTATCAGGGAGACCTCTTGGTGCAGCTAAGAAAGAATATCTTACGGATAAAGAGTTGAAAGCAGCTCAATATTATGTCCTCACGAATTGTCTTTGAGGTTGACCAGTATATGGTACTATTTGCGAGGTGAGCAACCATTTATTTAAATTTTAATATAGCTACGCAAGTCTCTACTTCAATTATAGACTTATCATCGAATCAATGTTTGCAGTTTTTTCAAAAAGTGTTGTTTGGAAGAAAATCCTCAGATGACAGAGGATACAATAGAGGAACTACTTGACTCTAAAATTCCTACAGAATTTCCAAAATGGTTCCGAGCGTATGTCCGGAATCCAATTAACAATGTCACATGCATATACTTAAAGGCTCTCGCAGAAGGGCCATTCAAAAAGGTCTACACATTCCCAGGTTATATAGTTAATGGCCTTAGGTTCCACACGACTGAATGTAACACGCCCATGGCGACAAGCAACTCCGGGGTGTGTGTTAAGGGTGCAGAAGATTATGGAGACGCTACTTTGTTTGATTTCCACGGCAAGCTAAAATGAATTGTGAGGATTGAATATTCTGGCTTGACATTGAAACGAACCTTCTTGTTTGATGTTGAGTGGTATGATCCTAATCCAGGAGGTACGAGGAAGAACGAGCAGTATGAAATGGTTGATGTGAACCAAAAGAAGAGGTACCGAACCAAGTATGAACCATTTATTCTGGCGACTCAAGCACGACAAGTGGTGTTTCTTGAATATCCAAGCAGGAAACGCAATAAGGGGGAATGGTTAGCTGCGGTACCTATTCGTGCTCGCTCGAAAGTGGAGTACATTGAGAAAGACGACTCAATTACCAACTCGTACCAACAAGAGGATGTCGATAAACAAGCAGAAGATCCCATAGAAGCAGATGATGAGTTGTTT
Source organism: Plantago major (assembly GCA_026545765.1). Taxonomy (NCBI): domain Eukaryota; kingdom Viridiplantae; phylum Streptophyta; class Magnoliopsida; order Lamiales; family Plantaginaceae; genus Plantago; species Plantago major. The sequence goes on from CM048839.1 coordinate 91,815,529, forward strand.
GATCTGCACGAGGACCAATATGTAGACTTAGAGGACGGCGATAATGGTATATTATTACATGTGTTATTATAATCTGTTCTGTATTATAACTTGTACTAACACATTTTATTGTATTTATTACATGTTTTTGTAGATGCATGACAGGTCCACCTATCGTCCCCACCATGCAATGGCCGCAGGATAGTAGTGGTGGGTCGGACAGGTCGCATTTACGTGAGGGGCTCCGATGGTCGTGGCAGGTCTCGGATTCTGAGACCCCCGGAGAGAGAGCACGTGGCTCTACCAACAACCTGACACATGTGGAGGACGACCACGACGATTGTCCCTACTGTGTTCGATCCAAACCATCCCAACGTCACGTGGGACGGCTTGCCAGTGATTTTCCCTGTTGTTCCTGCCAAGTAAGTATTATACATTCTTCTTAAATATGTAAAATATAACTTATAATGATAGTTGACAAGTATAAATTGTTGTACTAAATTAATATATATTCGTTTCTTGTATCTTATACATTGACAACAGCTTATGGCCTCGGGAGGTGCACAACAAACTAGGTGACATCTTCCGGAGCAGGAGAGAGCCACCAAGGTGGTGGTGAGTGTTGGAGCCACATCTCGGAGCGCATGAGGGCCGAGTACTTCGATGAGCTGAGGGTAAGTTAAAATATGTCATTCATTCGTTTGTAATTATAATCATTTTAATATGAGTGGTATGTTAGCCACTGTATGTGAGTGGTATGTTAGCCACTTTATTTGGGTGATATGTTAGTCACCATTGTGTTAGTAAAATTTAGGACAATGTGAGTGGTATGTTAGCCACTTTGTTTGGGTGATATGTTAGTCACCATATCTGTTATGTTGTTGTATCTTGTTAAACTGATGTAACATGGTGAGGTTATACATGTATTGACTTTGGATGTTGTATGAAATTGGGAGTGTAGAAGGAGTACTTCATTCCCAGCAGGTTGATCCCACAGATCTGGCGTGTTTACGAGATTGTGGGATCCAAACTGTACAGGGATATGGTCTGTTCGTGGAAGGCCATTCGGGATCGGGGTGGCGAAATCCCTCCACAGGTTGATGCAATGAGTGGGCCTTTGGGATGCCCTCTGGCGCCAATCGATGTCCGGGGCGTTACACCAACAGTGAGGCCAGGCATCCGATCGTCTGGCGGAAGGGCCGTTCACCACCTTGGGAGGCGATCTCATCGCGATTATTATCAATCGGTGCGTATATATGTGTTTTGCAATCTAGCATTACGTGTATGTATGAAGTCTCTTTGCTCTATTACTTGTAGATGATAAATTGTTGACTAGATCTGGTTTGATTCGTGTGTACGGGAAGGTGACATCCAAGTATGCCATCTTCAAGAAGGCCAAGCAGAAGGGCGGGGTATGGACCGACTGCCGGGCCTCGTCTATTGCGGTATGTTTATGTTGCTTAAAGTTCATATTTGTACACTATTACAAGTTAATTTTTAAAAACAGTAACTGATCATGATATCTGCTATTTACGATTTCAGGCTGAGGTTGATGCTCAGGTGGCGAGGCAGGAGGACGAGACGGGTGATGTGTTGTCAACTGAACAAGTTGACAACATCTTCCTAGAGGTCAACAAACCGGACAAGAAAGGACGAATATATGGACTCGGGAGCCTCGGTTTGAGCCTGGCTAGTCCGGGGTGCTCCTCATCATCATCCCAGCAGTCCAGACGTCCTGTTTACACACAGGACCAGGTCTCGGAAATGGTGCAGTCGCAGGTCCGGGAACAGGTTGCAGCTCTAACTCAAGAGATGCAGCGTGCCGCCCAAGAACAAAGGGAGGAGAACGAGCGCCTTCGGTTACAGATGGAGCAGTTCATGTCCCAGTTCCGCCATCACCCACCCCCGTCTGATAGCTAGTTAGTTATGTATCTGTATGTTCGGATTTTTTTTCATATTTACACTTGTGTGGATAATTTCTCCAGCTCCGGATATTACTTTTTTTATTCAAAATTTATTTAAATATTTTCCGTATTATTCATTTATTATCGAACATTATATTGATTAAATAGGTGAACTACAAAAAACAGGGATTAATATGAAATAAATAGTGACGGATTAATAGTGACGGAATTAGTGACGGAAATTCACAGTGACGGAATTAGTGACGGAATTTCAGATTCCGTCACTAATTCCAATAAAATGTTGGACGACGGATAGAATCTATCCGTCGCTAAATATAACGACGGATAGATTCTATCCGTCGTCCGGTTTAGCGACAGATAGATTTTATCCGTCGCTAAAGGTAACGACGGATAGAATCTATCCGTCGTTACATAGATTCTATCCGTCGTTATATTTCGATTTAAAAAAAAAAAGTTAAATATATAATCCGTCGTCCAATCCGTCGCGAATTGGACGACGGATTATCTATCCGTCGGCCCAACTCCAGCGGGGCGACGGATCGTTGGGCTGAAGCGACGGATCTATCCGTTGCCCCAGCCCAGTTTTTTTGTAGTGAAGGTTGGTTTCCAAGGGATTCACCCAGACTGAAGGTTTAGATTTTGATGAGTCATATGCACCAGTTGCCAGATTGGATGCAATAAGACTCTTTCTGGCCTTTGCAGCTCATAAAGACTTTAAAGTTTATCAGATGGATGTCAAGAGTGCATTCTTGAATGGTGAACTTGCTGAGGAAGTCTATGTTGAACAACCACCTGGCTTTGAAGTTTCCTCAGAAAGTAGAATGGTCTATAAGCTACAGAAAGCTCTATACGGACTGAAACAGGCTCCAAGAGCATGGTATGACGCTTTGGCCAAATACCTTCTGGAAAGTGGTTTCAAGAAAGGTGAAGTTGATAAAACTTTATTTACTTTAAATCATGATGGAAAACTACTCTTAGTTCAAGTATATGTTGATGACATCATATTTGGATCTAAGGACAAGCAACTTTGTGATGACTTTGCAAATCTCATGAAAAGTAAATTTGAGATGAGCATGATGGGAGAATTGAACTATTTCCTATGATTGCAAGTCAAGCAACTCAATGATGGAATATTCATTAGTCAGACAAAGTATGCAAAAGACATGCTCACAAAGTTCAATCTTAAGCCTTCTGAAAATTATGCTAAGATACCTATGAGCATAGGAACCAAGATGACCTATACTAAATCAGATAAGAGTGTTGATAAACACAAGTATAAGAAATTGATAGGTTCACTACTTTACCTTACTGCAAGCAGATCCGATATTCAATATGCAGTTGGAGTGTGTACTAGATTTCAAACAAATCCAATGCAATCACACTACAACACTGCTATGAAAATATTAAAGTATGTGAAAGGTACAGTAGATGTAGGGTTGTGGTATCCTAAAGAAAGTGGATTGAGTTTGGCTGGTTACTCAGATGCTGATTATGCTGGATCAATGCTTGATAGGAAAAGTACCTTAGGAACTTGTCAATTTCTGGGAACTAGACTTATCTCATGGTTTAGCAAGAAACAAAACTCAATTGCAACTTCTACCACAGAGGCTGAATATATTGCTGTTGGTTGTTGTGCAACAAAAATTCTGTGGATTCAACAACAACTCAGAGACTATGGACTCAATGAAGAGAAAACTCCCATTTTCTGTGATAACACAAGTGCTATTGCAATCACACAGAACCCCAAGTTCCATGCCAGAACAAAGCACATTGATGTTAGACGCCACTTCATCAGAGACCATGTTGAGAAAGGCAATATAGAGATACTCAAGATTGGCACAGAAGACCAACTTGCAGATATCTTCACCAAGCCCTTACAAGAAAGCCGGTTCTTGACTTTGAGACACAATCTTGGATTAATGGAGTTGCCTAAGGACTGAAAAATTGTCACAGATCTCTAAAGTCTGAGTAAGTGAGGTAGAAAAGAAGTAGGCCTCTGAGAACAGGTTCTCATAAAGCCAAGTTGATAAGAAGTGATGCAAAGGTTTCTGAGTAGCAACACTCAGAAAGGCAAAACATTTTTGGAACGGGTATCCAGAAAGGCAAAGGTTGGTACACACTCAATAAGTAAATAAAACTAAAACTTACTTACTGAGAGTGGGTCAAATACATTCAAACAACTGAAGCTTCTGACACTTGAATTCAGAAAGCTATTTAGTCATAAAGAGAAATGGACACACAAAGCCCAAAAGGTATAAGTTCTGAAAGTCAAACATGTACAATGTCTTGTATTTTTACCATTTTCATGATAAACAATATATAGATAAGGACTTGACACTCAGAATGATAAGCTCAAACGATTAAGTGTTCCTACTGTTTACTAAGTGACACAATGAATGTAGCATATTAAAAATCCATCAAGTCGGCACATTACCATTTGTTGATTGATATCATTACAAGATATTCAATATAAGCCCTTGATGAATAATCGTTTGATCTCAACGGTTGAGATTAAAACAAAGCAAGTAATGTCTGTTGAGAAATGCATACATGGCCCACTACGCATTTAATGAAGTACAAAGGACGTACCACGCCTATGCAGATGCAAAGACACGCATTCATATTCAGTTGTATGTATGTTGTATCTTTGTACATTTTGTCTGCTATATATATAGGATTTGGGCAAAAGACAAACACTTTTACCAATTCCGAAATTTCAAACTTGCATCAAAACAGCAAAATCTCTCAAGAATTCTGCAAAACCCCCTCTGCAAACTCAACTTCTTGTGCTTAGTCTTCTGAAAAGATTGACTAATCTCGATTAATTGTGCAAAATTCATCTGAAAAACACTCATTCAAAACTCTATATAAGAGATGGCACCCAAGAAGATGACCACCAAGAACCCTAAGGTCGTATCATCTGCTCCTGCTGAAAGGCAAGGAGGAAAGGAACTTAAGGTGTTGAATAAACGCCTTCTGGGAAAGTGCACCCCATCTGACTGGAATCCAAACCACAAAATGAATTGGGGAGCTTTTCTAGTGAAGAGGTATGTACCAGCAATTATACCTTCAAGACCAGAAAGGAAACTGATATTGGGGATGCTGAAGAATTCCCATATCTACAAGCTTCTATCTGCTGCACCCAATGGACTATCCACACTGGATGTACTGGAGTTCTATAACAACTCCAAAATCTTCAAAAAAGTTGTGAATGATGAAGAAGAGAAATACATGCAGACTGAAGTCCAAGGACAAGAAATTGTTCTAGACTGCAAGACTTTCTGCAAGATATTCCGATTGAAAAATCGAGGAACAATTGAAGACATCAACATCAAGGACGCTTCCATGATTCAAGGCGTCAAAGAGCTATTTGAAGCAATCCAGTTAGAAAATGCAAAAGGTTGCCCAGGAGACTTTGTTCTGAAAGCCATCAGAACTAGTCATCTCCAGAAACACTGGAGTACTTTAGCTCTTATTCTGGTCCGTTGCTTTGATGGCAACAAAGGTGGAGTAGACCAGATAAGCATGGAGAGATGGATGATGATGCATCTTCTTAACAAGAAGCATGAAGGGCAGGAAACCCACTTCAATTGAGGGAAGTACGCCTTCAACAAATTCCTTGGACATATTGAGGAATTCGAGCCCAAAATCATCAATGGCCTTGTTGAGCCAAAGGCCAATATGCACTTTGATCTCAGAATCTGTTACATTCTGGAAACAATGGGAATCACTCTCAGAGAGAGGCAGGAAATCCTAGTCACCAACTCCCTTTTCAGACACGCCTTTGAAGAAAAGGAGAAACTTCTTCGAGAACGCACTCGAAAAGCGTAGAAGAAGAAAGCACGCACAAGGTGAGGAGGTCTCTGAGCAAGCTCAAGCTAAACCTCCAGTTGCCAAGAGAAAGAGGACTCAAAGCAAAAGAGCCTCCAAGTCCCTAAGCATACAAGAGGCACAACCTTCTGGAGACAAGGTCACGAAGATGTTGGGCCTTCGAAAACAATTCAGAATGCCCCAAGAGTCCAAGCGTAATGCTCGAACTCTCCAGAGATGATAGAAATATCATAGATGGGTCTGCACCAGCACAGAATAGTGATTCTGAGGATGATGAAGTACTTGCAAAAGTACTCAAAAGATTCAAGTATGAGACCCATGGAGGAGCATCAAGCCCAGCTCTTCAAAGAGACAAGAGCCCCCTACGCAGAAGAAGAAGAAGGCTGGGTGAGGAAGATAGAATCTTGGAAGATCGACATTGCTTCCACATTCACAATGCCAAGACTTAATGTTGTCAAGAAAATCTGTTTAACACAGGTTCCTCAACCTTCTGAGAAAGCTCAACTCTCAGAAAGGGATCAAACTGAGATGGAGACTCAGAATGATACTGCAAAGGAGAACAACAATGAACACATAGAGACTGTGGGATCACCACAAGTCCAAGAGATTAATGATCAGCCTGACTCTATTCAGGTAACAAAGATGGTTTGTATATAACTTGTGAACATATGTATATGTTAACCAGTTATTCATAAGCTTTGTTTGTTACAGGCCAATTTAGAGGCAATCTTTCAGGGGGAAGAAAACTTGTCCACCCCTTTGAATCAAGAAGAGGTTCCTCCAACCTCAGAACATCAAGAAGAGCCTGTCCCACAGGTAGTAAAGTTATCTCTGAACAAGAAATAACTAACTAAAAATGCTCTTATCTTATGTTCTAATATTCTTAATGTCTCTTCTTAGGCTCCAACTGAGGAAGTAGTGGTGGTGAAACTAACACCCCAAAACCAAGAGATTCCAGAGGCTGAAAAGCTATATGAGGAAGCATTTACTGAGCCTTCGGCTGAGAAGGTAAGTAATCAGTAATAGTCTCCTTCAAGAATGCTCAGGAAAACCCACTACTAAAATCTCTTATGTTTGTTCTTACAGGCTCAGTCATAAGAACAATTGGAAGGAAAGACTGTGTTCTTATCTCCTCCAAAAGAAACTAAAAGCTACGAACAAGCGATTCTGCGAAAAGGTGCCAGAAACCCCCAAGGTTTCTGAGGACCATGCTACTGAGCTTCCTCACTTGGAAGTAAGTGAAGTCTCAGAAAGCACTTTTCCACCTATCTTTTCTGTTAACAGTTTCTAAACATATTTGATTTCAAAACTAACTTGATCCCTTTCTTTCAGGCTCAAAGTCTAGTGCCAGTTGATTTACTCAAGGCTTTCCAGAAGCACACTTTAAAGAAACATCTCAAGTGCTTGAATAATGGCGTAAACTTCGAAGGTGACCTTTGAATTAGCTTGAGTAATCGACGTCGGAAAAGAGAGCAATCGCCTTGATCGGAAGATTATATCCATGCATTGTTCCCAACAGAGTCCTACTCATTTGCCACTCTGATGCATGAAGACTTCATTCATGAAGTAGCACAAAGACTTATAGCAGATTTCAAGTCTGCGGATGCTCAAACCCAAGAGCAGATGGTTACCCATCCTGCCTTGCCTAGCAAGCTCACTACTTATCCTGCTGAACAAGAAGAAGTTAATGGGAGGATGATTACATTCTCAAATGTAATCAACCTGGTTTCAGAAGATGACGAGGAGATGGACGAAAATGATTATCAAGAACCTCCCTCTGAGCATCCAAACCAAGAAGCAAAGAACAAGAGTGATGATGATGATGATCAGAATAATGATCCCCAACCTGGACAAGGTGGGATTCAGAAAGCTAGCAAAGGAAGTGGAGAAAAGGCTACTCCTTCAAATGCTCAGAAAGCTCCATCATCATCACCTCCTAAGTCTCATCAAGATACCCAACAGGCTGAACACAATGATGCCATAGAAGAAATTTCAGCCGTTGAGTTTAGGATTGAACAACTCAGAAAGGTATTGGAAGAAGAGAAGAGAATCAACATTGAGACTCAAGCTCTTGTTGATGAAAAGGAAGCCAAAATCAAGAAGCTCGAAGAAGCTAATGCCAAGGAATTGGCACTCCTAGATGAGCAAAGAAATTTGAAAAATGCTATTGTTGTCACAGCTGCTGAGATAGATGCCATGGATGACAATGATGATGAAGAGCATGATGTCAGATCGCATCGAAAGACCTTCTACATCTTCTCGTATACAAGACACTTGATGGAAAGCGTAAGAAGATTGTCAACTGCAAAAATCCAAGAAAAGGATTATGATAGTGATGTCAAACCCACAACTTGATTATCAAGGTAAGATGAGAGACTTGTCACTCGGACAAAAGAGCCCTACTTGCTCCTCATATATTCTCTGCACCAAGTAGTTCAAGAAGTGAAGAGCACTGCAAGGAAGTGTCTTTTAGAGCTCGAAAGACACTAGTTGCCAAGACACGAAGTGCTAAAATCCGTCCGGAAGAGATGAAGCCATCGTCATTGCTTTACTCAACAGAGCAACCAGCATAGCTCTCTCTCAGAAAGACCTAGGGTTGGTCAGGGATGAGGATTGTAACAATGCTAATGCAGCATTGAATGAAGCCAGCCACGCTGTCCTGCAAGCCAACGCCATCCTAAGGCCGCTTGAAGAGCTCAACACAAAGGAGCAGGAACTGTTAGACAGAACAAAGAGCTGAAGAAGGAACTTCAAGAATTAGTCAGGGTGCACAACAATCTCCAAAAGAACTTTGAATCACTCTCTGAAGCTTATGCTATCATGAGTCAGTCATTCATGACTAAGGGGGAAGAAGAGATGCCTCAGAAAGGCAGAGGAAGAAAAAGAAAACAATCAAATCCTACCTCCTCAAGTCAACTTGTCATTAAGGACACCATTGGAGACACCCTTGCTGAAGAAGTTGTTCCAGATCAACTAGCCAGAAGGCTGAGAAGTATGATAACTAGGGGAGCCAAGTCCCTTAGAATCTCAGAAGAGAAGAAGACTTCTGAAGAAGAAGAAAAGGAAGAAGGAGAAGTAAGAGGCAAAGAAAGCTACAAGTCTCCAATTTTGGACTTCAATGATGATGAGGATAAATCTGACACAGATGAACATCCACTTCACAAGAAAAGGAGACAAGCAACTACTTCACAACCTCCTCTGGCAGCAAGACCTTTAGCAGCCGTAACCCTTCCGAAATACCAAGTCATTACAAGGAACATCCACCAGCACAGCCCCAAGGCAGGAAGAAAGGGTTAGAGGATCTCCTGACAGAAGGCCACCAAACAGAAAAGCAAGAAGGGATTTCTAGTTTGGCAGAATAAACAATGAAACACATCAAGAAAGGCCAACTGATGCCCACATTGAGTATATGAAGCCTAGTAATGAAGAATCTTCATATAGGTGCATTCTGAACAAGAGAGGGTATTGGATTCTGGAACTACAACATCTACTTGTCAATGATAAGTTTCCAACTCCCATCCTCAACCAAATCCTGAAATGGAGAGAAGGTGCTTTAATTAAAAACCGAGCACCTTCATGTGCGGCTAAACTTTGAAGTAGAAAAGAGGAATGAAGCTTTAAAGATGGATCTTTCTTTCGTCGCCCTTACCCAAAACCTGATGATGTACACAAGGTAAGAAAACTGGATGGTAGCTACAGCAGGAAGAACAAACTAGGTGTTTCAACCTATGAGTCATTCTATATGACATTGGATGAATACCTAGATGATATACACTATCTGGAAGAAATATACAAGTATTTCAACCTATCTCAGCTGCAAGTAGACCATGCCTGGGTCTGGGGAAAGTACTCTGGGTCAAACACTTTCTGCGGAAGAATCACAAACTTGGCAGGAGTTACCATGAAATATGTGACTTATCCAGAAAGACAGAGCTCTCTGTCAGAAGGATTCTTTATGACTATGTCCAAGAATGCAGAAAAGTGGATGATCATGTCAACTGATCCAGAAAGGGTGCTGAAGAACTTGAGGTATCTAAACCCAAGTTGCGTTTCTGAAACTTGAAGACTAGTAACATTAGAATACTTTCTTGGAGCTTGGACTCTCCTTTGTTCTAATTTACTTAGTATGTTTTATTACTTTTTGTAATCTTGCTGATTGTTTCTAAAATTCTCTATGTAAAAGTTGCATCTCTTTCTGTAAACTGTACCTATCTGAAGATCTTACTCTCAGATACATTTTAATAGATGACAACTTATCAGCAAAGATCACTTCTTGTGATTTGGTTGATGTTTACTTTCTGCACTAAATTCAACTAAAATTGAATATCATTTGAAATGATTAAGTGGTGGATTATTTTCTCTTCCAGGGTTACAAATTTGTAATAGGACTTAAAAGATAGTCATGGATGACTGATCAAAAAGGGGAAAATTTGTTAGGAATATCTGTTAGTATTTTGATCACTCATCACATGTTCTTATCTTAGCCAGAAAGGTGATTAAGTACTCTTGGTTCACTTGAACATTGTAAAAGAGGAAATCACTAAGTATGATTAGTCTAGTAAATCTTGTATTAGGATTATAGGTCTATGAGTGTAATTTTTATTTCCAGAAGACCATGAAGATCAATCCTAGCAATGGAGCTTTTCTGAAGATTAGAAGACTGAAGATTGCACAAGATTTATGAAGATATCAAGGTTAAGTCTCATTTGATTTAAAATGTCTCTGGACCATGTTATAAGTGTAACATTTGCACATATGCTAAGTCTTGAACATATTAATCAAAGAAGGGAGACATGTGAGCTTCCAGAAAGCCTCATGTATCCGTTAAGACTAAAGGACAATGAACGATTATGCATTAAATGCATCGGCAGAAATGCTGCAAAAAGCAAGTCCTCTCTGAAACATGAGATAGTGACTTCTGAGTACACAGTTCAAGATATAAACGGATATAATTTGATAGAGAGCACAACGGATACAATTCAAACACCTCTCAAATTTATATATATATATATATCACACACTTAGATGCTTGAAATACATACCTTAGAACGCTCTATCTTGCAAACTTACCATCAAGCAAAGTATTCTCTCAAGCACTCTACTACCCTTTCTGAAAGCTTTACATTTGTGAAGAATCACTAGTAGTTCTAAGTTGTCACGACCTAACAAGAGATTGTTATTCGTGAAAGAGTTGAACTATCAGATACCCTTTCTGAAGCTCATTCTCCAGAACGGACATCAATTACTTGGGTAAGTAAAGAGCAGACTGCCATCCACTGAACAAGTGTATTAAGTAGTCTTGTTCTATTAGGCTCTCTGAAAACATAACTGAAAAGTTATACGAGAATCCTCTCTGACAAACCTTATAACCAACACCTTCAAGGCGTGGAGTAGAGGAAGTACTTGATTTGGAAAATCAGGGAATAACTCCAAGGTTATCTGAGTAGAGGAAGTACTTAGCTCTAGGAGCTGGGGAATAACTCAAGGGGAACATTTGGTTGTGAACCATTTGTTTAAGAATCTTAGAATAAGATTATTGTAAGGTGAACTCAATTATCTGTTCTAATGAATTCTAGGTCTCAGAAAGACCGAAGTGGATTAGTTGGAGGATTACACCACCTCCAGATACCACTATACTTGCTGTTTCATTTACCTTTCTGTATTTACATTTCAGCAAAGCACACACATACTTATTGTTTCTGCACTTACCTATCTTAAAGTCTTCCGCGCTCTGAATTTAAGTATCAGAACTGTGTTTATCGACAAAAGTTTTAAAATACTATTCACCCCCTCTAGTCTTTTACTTTGTCGTTATCTGGACCAACAACGATGAAGATGCCATACAGGAGACGCAGGTTGCTGTCAAGAGACAATTTTCACCTGGGTCTGGTATGGGCAGCTATAATCCATGTTGCAATTTTTTTCCCGAATCTGTGATTTAATTAGGCATATTCTTAGCTTCTATTGTAGTATACTGCACAGAATATCCCTTTTTTTTCCTCCTTGATATCTTGTGTTTTGATTAAAAATTATTGGTTGTGGTGATTACCGATACGAGTATGTGGTGTTTAATTGCCCTAAATTATTAGTTAATTGCCCTAAATTATTAGTTAATTGGCCTAAGTTATTAGTTATTCTTGTGAAACTGGTGTTTAATTGCCCTAAATCCAAACCGGGGCTTCGATTTGTGGTTTTGTTATATTATGTCTTTCTTGTAATCCTTTATAAAGAAACTCTTGGGATGCGTATTAAGCGTAGGAATGTGAATGGAAGGGTTGTTAATGTTGTCGTTACCGGTAAGTTGGCAATGAATGGCCGCATTTCACATTGGAAAAATGCCCGTTATATGCTTGTTGCATTGCATGTTAATTCAGTGGGTTGCCTTTGTAGATAATGAAGATTCGGCAGGCTTCATACCGGACATTGTTGCCCCGTTGGTTGCAGAATGTGGTAATGTCAATGATTCTGATAACTTAATGTAGAAAAGGGGTCGTGTAGCGGAGTGTCAGAGAAAAAAGACCTTTACATGGGAACCAGGGGTTAGTGATTACAAGATTGTATATGTTGCCTGCATGTATACATTGCTCCATCTGTCCTGCCTTCTGAAAGTATGATATAACACAATGCTTTTATTTCGTTTAAAAAGCATGCAGGGCAAGACACACGAGGCAACCCCTCCATATAGTATGGTCTTCCACCAATCTGCGTATGGGTAAATAGCTGGCCTATAATTATGTTACACTTATTAAGGTGTAGTGCCCGACGTGATCCCAATATAATCATATGTTGCATTTTTTAGGCGATGGAATTGATGTGCCCGTTAAACAATCACAACTGAAGAAAAAAGGACCGTGCAACCCTGTAGTTAGGAATCATCCACACTGCAGGAGCAATGTGCAGTCCGCTATATCAGAGTTGAGGTCTATGGGTTTGAAGAGCTCTCATTTGATGTTGTTCGGAAAATACCCTTCTGGCTTTTCGTTAAGGCAGCTATCCGGATGGAGTCCAGTGAGCCTAACAACTACAAGAAGTCGGACACATTGCTAGCAACACTTTTGGGCCGCCTGGCTACACGTGGAACTAATGGTGGCCTTGGTTTTGATATTGGGGGTGAGTTGGTTTGTCCAACTAGGGGAGACCTGAAACTCATATTTGGTATCCGCGATGGACCTGATGTTATAAGCATTACCCAGGCTACACCGGAAGAGAACTCATTCCTAGATAGGTTGTGGCCGGAGTGGAGAGATACTTCTTTCCTGCTGTCCCGTAAACTCATTGTGGCAGGATTAAAGGAGAAGGTAGCGGTAGTATCGACTGACCCTAACGTAGCACAGGATGTTGCTCGCCTAGTTCATATGTTGTTGCTTTCGATCCTTTTCATGCCAAACAACAACACATCGGTCAGCTGGAAGTTGACTAGATACCTCAACAACACATCGGTTATATATTTGAAGGTCTGATGGAATCAATGAGGAAGGCGTCTTCCCTGAAGATACATGGGTGTTCAATCTTTTTGCCGATACTCTTTCTTACTGATACATTTAAAAAAATCATGTTTTTTAACATATAACTCATTAGATTTGGTTTCTAACTGTTCTGGCTACTTCCCGCTGGAATAATTTTCAGTTCTGACTGTGTGAGGTTGATTCAATTATTAGTCCGGCGGAGCGTTTGATCGATTTCCCAGGTTTCGGAAGTGGCAGACCACGTGACGACCATAAACTGGGATTCGCTTGGTGCAAAAACTGTAAGTTAATTACTAAACCGTATAATAACAGTTCAAGGAAAACAAAAAAAGTTGCAAGAAAAATCATGCAGATGCATATTTTGACCTTTTTCCTCCCTAAATTGTAGGACTTACACGCTGAAATTGTCGCGCACGGCTGCGAGTTGGATATACTCGGTGATCGACATGCTGTATCACCCACCCATTCCGGCAGTATCTGTAAACTAGAATCCGAAGTATCGGGTCCTAACGGGAAAGGGCCAGAGTGGGACCCTATCACTGGTATTATACAGTCACCTGAAGTAATGGTCAATCGCAGTCTGCTAGATAACAATAAGGGGTATCAGGGTGTTGTTGTGAACCGAAAGTTCGTTTTAGCAGCGGGCATGGGGGCTTCCATCCAGTTTGATACGCCAGGGTCAAGCCAAGGGAAAAAGTCACATGATCGCCAGATTTGTTCGAGTGTTGCCAGCGTTGATAAGGACCAACAGATAAAGTTGCTAGAGGCCGAGGTAAGCAAGTATTGGACTGAGCTCACCACATTAAGGAAGTTGGCCCATGAGTTTGATGAGCAGGCATCGCTGCTGAAGCTAGCGCAGCAGGAGTTAGATAAGGCTAAGGAAGAACGAAATTCGCTGAAAGAAGTTCTTGAGGTTGTTGGTTTGAAGGACACGAAAATATTGGAGCTGGAAGAGAAATGTAAAGAGCTGGAAACCAATCCAACTCAAGGTGACACTTACCAGGATCATGCATCAGATGTTGATCGTTGCAACATTGAGATACAAAGTCTAAAAACACAGTTGGAGAACAGCGTGCAGTCGATGATTTGCTTGCAAACTACAGCTCGCATAAACCACGCCATGTTCCCTACGATTAAGGTTGAAAGTGTTGAGCCATCCGAGGTTGCACAACTCCGAGAAGATTACCACAAGTGGAAGGTCATGTGTGATGAGGCTGAAACTGCACGAAGGAAGCTTGCTCACAAAGTTCGGGTTTTATCCAATCAGTAGAACATGTCAGATTCTCGAATCGCAGGGGTGGAGGATCAGGTAGATAAGCAAAGAAGGCAGATTGTCCGGCTAGAAGCGGAGAAATCCGTCCTTGTTGAGGCGGAAATGTCCCAAAAGCAGCGGGTGAATGAATTGATGGCTGTGAATGCAGGACTGAAAAGTGAACTTGATCAGTGGAATGTTGGGTTAGACCAGCTAGAAGCGTCAGCCACAGCGGGGATTAATATGACTGGTGGTGCCAGCCCGAATGATATTAGATACGACACCACACCTGGCAGTAAACCTTCGCAGTCAGAACTTGTAGTTTGTTTTGGTGACAGCCAGTTGGCATATCTGATGAACTCTAGCATGCCGTTAGGTGTAATGGGGACTCCAATATTACTGGGGTCGTCTAATAGACCACTACTTGCACCTGCTAGGAAGTATGGGTTGGTTGAACCCCAGTCACTAAGTTACATTTCACCGAAATAGGTAGTTGTTGGTAATACCCACTCTCCAATGCCACGTCCCATGTATGATACTTCACCGGATCTGCCATCCAGATCTGGATTTAGTGTAGGAGGTGTATGTGGAGCCGTCATCAATAGTGACTCCCCGATCAGTGAGTTGAACAAGGTTGCCCGGCTGAATGAAAATGAAGCTCAGTGTAAGCTGATGAGACAAAAAGCCCAGGTAACGATCAACCTGAATGCAATTGGCTTTTCGAAGGTGGAAGTACCTAAACAGTTGACACTTGACCACACAAAGCTAGCCTTTAAGTTCCTCGACAGTCGTCTGGTCGGTTGGGTCAGTTTAAGCGTGGCGTGGAAAGGTGAGCACCGTTAATATCTAATTAAATTCAATAGTCTTATAATGTTAATGTATATATTGCTGGTTATATTTATGTTGAGTGTTGACAAGTTTGTTGTATTGACTTTCACCTGTTTAGTGTGCTGGTTATATTATGTTATTGTTACGGATAAGTGATAACAATTTAAGGCTATATTCTGGTATATAGATTAATTCTGGTATTGTTAAGGGTGATTGGTGAAAAGCTAATGTTATATTATGGTTTTCTGGTGATATTTTTGTATTTTCACAAGTTAAAGCTATGTTAAGGTATCCATGTTATATTCTGGTTATATCATATTATTGTTAAGGTTGAGTTTCATGGTTATATTCTGGTATTGTTATCATACTTTAGCGATAACAATCTTATTGTCTGGACTTTCACCTGTTGCCCTTTTTACAGCGACCAGATGCTGGAGGTCGCCACATCGACTCTGACAACCTCAATAAAATTGATTGACTTTAGCATGCTTCTAAACCATAGAAGTTTGTCCGACTCAGTAAGCGAACTTCATATCTAAAATCATAAAAACCAGAAAGAAAAAAAAATGCATTACAGTTTCGTCCTGTATAATATATCTTCATATGTCCTCCTCAGGTTTGGATACGTGGGCACTATACCTAGTGACCAGGTTATATGGGGAGTCCCAGAGGGATACTCGCACTAAGTTTGATCAGAAACCATTCATTTTCAAAAGTTCTATATGGGTAAGCCTTGATGACATAAATGTTATGTAAGGTTACGTTAAATAAGAGCCCCAAATTTGTAGTCCATGATTACTCATAATGTTGGTAAATTAAAGACTAAGTCTTGTGTTCGATCTTCTCAAACCCTGTATATAGTTAACGAATAGTTGACTATGTGTTGTTTAGCTGAGAAGTACATGTCATTTGCAATGAAGGATTGCAAACTTATGTTTCGATATATTTAATGCCTGATAAAAAAAAAATAGTTTTTCGGCTTGTGCTTAAGCAAAGTAATGGTTTGATATATTCAATGCTTCGATAGATTGATTGTTCACTGATATCTGACTGCAGCAATACATTGCAAGATCACCGCAAGGTTCCGTTTATAGTGCAGCTGCAAAGTGTTACATTGATGACAAGATGAAGGATGTGGCCCGCTATGATAACCAGTTGATCCCTTGACAACTGGCGCAAGCTGCCCATTCCTTAACGAGGGAGATCACTGGACCTTACTCCATTACTCAGTCCTCAACAATGTCTAGACCTTCTACAACCCACACAATCCTCGGTGGGGGAAGGACCATCACTTCGTGTCATATGCTGTGCTAGTGAGTTTAACAACTTGTCTAGTTAAACGACGAATTTTAGTAGTGCCAATTTTACTTGATATTAAAAAAACTTTGGAAACAGGTTATGTCGAATCTCAGTTGAGGGCTCACTGCCATCGTGTTGGGATAATGAATCCTATCAGATGTCGGAGTTCTAGTACTTGCCGTGATATAGATACCTCGCAGCAGGCAGAGGGATATAAGGACAGTGGTGTGCTGGTTTGCTACATGATTGAGCGGCTAGCTTCCGGGTCCGTGATCGAGAAGGGTGAATGGCCAATCGAACTTACGGGAAAGTACAGGGCACGAATGGCAGCTGCCTTCAATGACGCAATTTCATCAATATCTTCGGAATAGTGTATCCTCGCCGGGAGCTAAAAAACTCGAAGACCGAAAGTTCCCCTTTTTTTAATATGTTAATTTTGAATTGCCAGCAGAATCAAACCAAAAGTGTTCTTAGATTTGAAGTTGTTTTTGTTTGCCTGATTAGTTGGTAATGCTGTTGAATGACAAAATTGGTGTAGTAATTTTACAGTTTTTAATGAACAAATTGTTGGTCGATTAGTGTGATTTACTGCAACTAAGTTTAAGTAGATTAATTTGTTTATGTAGTTAACTTGGTAGTGGAGAAATACAGTCCCTTGTTACCGTTGATCAACGGTGATATAGCCGTTGAAAACAGTTGTGATCAACTGCATTATCCAGCACCCAAACCATCTGCTATATATATGCCTGGTACTTGGTCAAATTTGAGGGGCATTTCATACAAAAGGGGAAAGAAACTATAAGACAAACTAAATTAGCTGTAGAGACCTGATGTCGAGTTCCAACACAACTCAGAGGCGCTCCTTCGACAGTCCATGCCAATATGCTTACCCCCGGGCCTGGTGCTTGTGCGATACTCCTACCCGCACCTGGATAGATGTTGATATCGTGGGTGCCTGGTAATCGCGGTAAGCTCTATTACTGCTGCACGGCCTGCTGGTGCTTTTATGGGTTGCTTGTTCCAATACCACGGGGTCTGTCTATTGCCGATGTTGAGCCGAATTATCAACCGGACAAGTCGCCAAATAGCCCATCACATTGACATATCGGAGGGCCTGGTGCAGGCGGGTTGAGTGTCGGGCGGATGCGGCGCTAAAAATAAGTTCATCATATGAGAATCCCGGTAAGCTATTCTATGCTTGTAGCGGCTATGCCAGTTTTGTTAGCTGGTGCAGGGATTTACTTAATCACTCGCGTCTCCAGTAGTGGGTGCCGTACTCACCACACCGATTACATATATACTACTTGCTCTTGGCTTCACCTCTTGACTTGATGCGCTTCTTCTTTGGGTGGGCCGGCACCTTCCTGTTGACTGGTGGCAAGATCTTGTCCGGTTGATTAAGATCAAAGAACTCATGCCTTTCGGAGGACGGCACCGGCACAATGTCAGCTTCGTACACCTCCCAGTAAGTTTTTGTGAAGAACACAGGCCCCACGACATTGTTGATATCCCACCTGGTACCTGATAGGCGAGGGCGCAGGGGAATCCGAGCACCTGCCATTGGTAGCAGCTGCACTTCTTCTTATGCAGGTCTACCTGTTGTGTCAAAACCATGTGGTATTACAGATTCACATGATTCACTTCATTTTAACATAAACCAGGCATATAATGGCATAACCCTGTAACTTAGAAAATAGCACAGACTAAGATAAACCAGGCAAAAGATAGTCTTAACTAAGAAAATGGCGAAGCCCTTCAAATTGACATAAACCAGACATTAGAGGCCGACAGATTCACATGATTCACCTAAGGACAATGGCTCGAGCATGTAAGTAATAACTGAAAAGATAATGCACCATACCAAGTACGGAGTGAAGCAAGAAACTAACTAAGATCATCATACCAGTACGGAGTCTTCTGAGAAGACCTCGAAGACTCCATGTTGATTAGTTGGGACTATTGTCCAACCCAAGCCTGTAGCCAATGAATCATTCCATTATGCCTCCATGACCGGTGTAAGGGCACCCGTCCATGTAGCAGAGGCCTCCCGATGCTCAATGTACTAACGCATCATTTGGCCTCGTATGCAATCGAGCATGAATGTTATCGGTAACGCCCGCGCCTCTAGGATCCAGCTGTTGAATGATTCAGTTGCATTAGAGGTCAGTTCACCATGCCGGTGAACATCATCCGCAAATGCCACCGCCCACTTCTCACCGGGGAGGTCCTTCAGAAAGTGTATTGCTTTGTCACCCCCCTTCTTGATGAATTTCTCGATGGCAATGTTGTAGTAATGCTCAGTCGATGCATATGCAACATCCTTGACGAGATTGCATAAGAGGTTCTTGTATGGTTCAGAGTACCTTTTGCCAGAGTACATTGCTTTCAAGTTCTTCATAAGATGATATAAACAGAAAAAGTGAAGCGGCTTTTCATAGACCTCGTTGAATGCATGTAGCAACCCCCCGGCCCGATTAGATATGAACATGACCTCCCTATCATGTGGCGCGTGATCCCGGAGCTTATTGAGAAACCAGGTCCAATTCTATGAATTTTTAGACGCAACAACTGCAAAGGCGATGGGGAATAGACCTGTGGATAATCTATACAGTCAGCTATAGAAAACTTTTGTCCGTGACAGGATAAGTTGAGATGGCTACAAAACCGCAGAATTAGAAAACAGTAGAAACAGAGAGATACAGAAGTTCAACAATAATGATGTTCAAGTTCAAGTTCAACAATATGCCAAAAGGCAATGTTCATAAGTTATAAAACTGAAATTGTGTTCATTCAATCAACATCAGAAAATACTCTATGCAACATAAGTTTACTCATGATCTCAGTGCTTATTCTTCTTCTTCAACTATAAATGGAATCAGGATGCGTGAAAACAAACGTAATGATTGGAAGTCTAACACATAACAGTTAAAAAAATGTAGTACCACAGGAAATCAGAAAAGATGTATTTGTATGTATGTAGCAAAATGGTACCGTTATTCCAATCTCTGGCCGTGGCAGCTAGCATAGTGCCTTTATATCTTGACTTCATGAACGTCCCGTAAACAAAGAGCATTGGCCGGCAATGTTTGAAGCCCTGCAATGCTGCGTTGAAGGTGATGAATATTCGCTTGAACCTGTTGTCGGCAGGGTCAGTCTCCAACGACACGACACTGCCAGGATTTTTCCTCATGATACCGTCGGAGTACCACCACAACTCGTCGAAAGAGTCGTCATAGTTACCGAATAGATTTGCTCGGGCGACCTCCACTGAACGCCATATCTTCTCATACTTTATATTGAATCCCCAATTGTGCTTTATGTTGAACTGAATATCTACCGCAGTTAGGTTGGGGTCTACGTGGATCGAGTCTGTTACAATACCACCAAGAATCTGCTGACCAAGCTGCTTTGAGTCGCATCGGACAAGTGATGCTGGACATGTATGCTTCAAGTTGGCATCCCTGATAAAGAATGTTTCTGTTACACTGCTGGAAACCGAACCCCGAATGAACCACTGACATCCATGCTCCTAGCTCAACTTTCTTACATCGGGCTATCACATAAGTAGAATTTCCTAACATAGCTGGACTGGAATCCTAAAATGGCAGAGTACCTAACCAATTTATCCCTGAACTCGGCAACATCGCCATCAAACTCCTGCCCCACCTCCTGAATATAGTCAACCCACCGAGCAGATCTAAGGACAGGTGCCTCCGTCTGAGGGTTGCACATATAGTTGGGCTGTTTTGTAGAAGCCCCTGGGAAGAACTCGCCCCGAGCTTACTTAGAAATGCGGCCAGCCCTTTTCTGACCGGCAATTGATTTAGCCTTTTTTCTGACATATACAGGCTCATCCCACACATGTGATGGCATTTGCCTACGTTTGTTCCTCGCGGGGACAGCGGGTGTGTCAGGTTCATCTTTGACCAATCTCTCAGTTATTGTTGCCTGCGTTGGTAGAACAGTTGGGCTGCCCCGTCCGACGAGATCAGGCTGCTCGTTCCGAGAACTCTGTTTGTTGGTTGGCATGAACTGGTTTATCCTGGTTTGGTGTACTGCTGGCTGAACCAGCAACTCCTGCGGGGCGATCCCAATTTACACCATTTTCCTACCGAGTACTTGGCACAAGAGTAACATATTTTGATAATCGGCCTCGCAGTTAAGAGAGCACCTATGCCCTTTGGTAATTTCGAAGGTGAAGCGATCTGGAGTTTCAACTGGCATGTTAACTCCCTCTGTGCAAATGTCATATTGTTACCATATTTAGTACACAAAACAAGATAAGGAATTAACATTGATGATTTGCGCACTCTCGATCCTACAAGATTGGACATTCCCTGCAATCTAATCGGTTCATGTTCGTGTCAAAATGATATGCGCGTACTCTCGGTCTTGGGGCTCTTTTGGCTTCGTTAAGTTCGATTCAATTTCAATTGATTCATTCTCTTGATTCATTAAATTCATATTATTATTATTATTATTATTATTATTATTATTATTATTATTATTATTATTATTATTATTATTATTAATAATATTTTATCATTTATTTACACAGCCCATCTTTTGTACGAGGAAAATAAGAAAATTTATCCAATTGAGATATTTTCAACCTTTTTCTTTATTTCTTTTTAACACGACTTTTAGTAGATCAATGAAATAAAAAGTATAGTTACGATTCGAATTACCCTTCTTTTCTACCGTAAAAGTTGAGTTAAGATAAAACTACAGGAACTGAGAACCATTCAAACCTGGTTCACATACTTTGTACATACATCTCTAACAAAAAAATCGGATATTCTTTTATTGGAAGATATTAGAACAATAAGTAAACTCGAGCGTAATTTTTCTCAAACTTAATAAATAAAAAACAAGTTATACCAAACTAAAGTCAAACCAAACTCTACAAATTACGCACAAAAAAGTATAAAATAAAGTTATGTTAGTCAAATATACTTAATTTATTTTTATAATATAATTTTATTATATTCTTTTGTCGAGTAATTTGCGAGTAATTACAGTCAACGTCCAGAAAAAAGTCTCCTTACGAATTTATTAATGGACCGGATGTAGTATTCATTATTATTAAAAAATGGGACAAATGTAATTTCTTCAGTTCGTTTGATTTGATTCGTTTACTTATTCGTTTCAACTTGATTTGATTCGATTCCATTCGATTCGATTCGATTCGGTAAATTTCAATTTGAAAAAACGAGCCTTACTAGTACTGCCAGCTTTTTTCTAAACTAAAATAAGTGTAACAAACAGATGATCGAACAAGCAGAGACCTTATCTGATTTTTCCCTTAACTGAATTACCTTTAACCAGTAGTGTGCTTTTCCATAAGAGGCATGAAAAGTTCTGTAAGTAAATATTGAATAAGCTAACAGTCAGGTGATCTAACTAGCAGATACCTGGGCAAACATTTGAAGATTTGCCATACAACTCAAATTGATGCCCAGCCATTTACTAATTACCACACAACTCAAACAAAAATTATGTCATTGGCTGCAGCTTAATTACCACACTACTGTTCTACATACAACCTTTACTGCAACAGTAAGATTAGACTAGTTACTCCTACAAACACACAAAAAAAATTGAACTGGGAAACCCATCAACTCTACAAAAGTTCGGAGTTGCCTGATACCATATACACTAAAACAACACAGTGATCAACCATTTTACACAAATAATTTAGCAGAACATAAAAGTAGTCTCTAATGTCGTAGACTAACCTCTGCATTTGGCTGCAAATGTTATGAAATCCGACACCGCCCCGACTTCCAAGTTAGCCATGAATCACATGCAATACAAACCAACATCAACTCATAAACTGTGTTACTAGAAGACGGCTCTCCCATTGATTCCATGATACTTAGGATTTTTTGAAAATATGGTTGCTCCTCTCTTTTATCTGAATTTAAATTTATAAACTAATTAAAAGTATCTAATGTAATCCTTTGAGGTGAAATGTACCACCATTGAACATTGTGGGAAAGCATTAAATGTTGCCTGCATGCTAAATTCTAGTTTCTGCCACCTAGCTAGCATACAAGGTAGAAGGGGTTAATACACTAAAAAGGGTAACTTAAAGGTTCAGGTCCAACTATTACAAATAAAGGATGACTAGCCCATTTGACCGTCCGGAAAATGACGATCATGCCCTCACCTTCATCTCTGTTGTTCCAGTGTTGGAATTTACCTTTTCTACCTGTTTACACTCACAACCTTGGTCTCTGAGATTTCTGATATAGACTTACAATTAGCCGTATTCAGTCATATTTACCCACCCCCAATATAGCAAGCAAAAATGAACTAAGCTTTTCCACAGGATAACCCGCATGTAGTATTGCTAGTATCAATTAGCTGCAGTAACAAGAGGAGCTCGAACAACTATGGCGATTCAGCTATGGATTCTTAGGAAGTAATTCCGTTCCAGGAACGAATCGGTGAGGTGAGGTGAGATGCACGGCCGGCCCGAAAACATTGAGGTCCCATGCGAAAATTTTAAAATCGCCCAAGTAAACAATATATATAAAAAAATAAAAATTTTCATGTATAATAATAGAATTAATTTTCTAATAAACTAACATACTGAATGTATCATTTTAAAAATAACACTTAAAAACGTTATTTGAAGCAAAATTATTAACTAAATTCTTTATAACATATTTTATTTTAATATTTTAAACACCCTACTAGTATCATAATATAAAAATTGGACCCCTAAAAATATTGGGGTCATGTGCGAATGAACATTCCGCATGGGCTCAGGGTCGGCCCTGGTGAGATGGAGAACCGAGAGAGAAGAATTACGAAGACTGGTTCGGACTCGGAATCTTTATTTGCTGCCCGTCCGTCTTCCTTCCTTTTTTCTTCCTGCTTCGCTTGCATTGTTCTTATGCCATATGTTATTTCTTCATTATTTTGTAAGCTAAGGCTTCATTTGGTTTAAGGAAAAATGGGGAAAAGAAAAAAAATAGGGGAAAATATTGTTTTCCACCATTTGATAGTTATCAGGAAATCCTGGAAAATTTATGAAAATCTATATAAAATACATCTATCTTCACAAAATAAGGAAAGTTGTTTTTCCCTCACATTTTCCAGGAAAATCTTATTTTCCCCTATTTTTTTTCTTTTCCTCCATTTTCCCTCAAACCAAATGAAGCCTAAGATAGAGAGAATCTATTTTGCTTTCTTAGTCGTTTCTCAAATTCCATTTTAGTTCTATCTCCTTGATCACTTATAATGATTCCATTGATCAATTTATTGACAATGAGTTGATTGATATACCTTTGCCTTTTGGTGTCCAGCTGTGGCTAATGAACTAAGGATTCATTTGGTTTGAAGAAAAATGAAGAAAAATAAAAAAAATAGGGGAAAATAAGATTTTCCTTCAAAATGTGAGGAAAAAACAACTTTCCTTATTTTGTGGAGATAGATGTATTTTATATATATTTTGATGAATTTTTCAGGATGTCCCGAGAACTACCAAATGGTGAAAAATAATATTTTACCCTATTTTTTTTTCTTTTCCTCCATTTTGCCTCAAACCAAATGAAGCCTAAGGGAATAGGTTGTGCAAGTTTGAGTTGATATGGAGCTTCTAGAAACTTCAAGGGCTATGCTTTGAGAATTATTAGATAGGGTATACGTATAGGGACTTGTGGTGGAATTTCGAAGTTTGCTTAATTAACGGAAATGTCATATAAATATTGTTTCCAATTGGACTAGCTATTTACAGTTGCAAACTAAACCCCTTATTGTGCAATTTATTCGATAACTAGTCTTCGTAATTTCTTCTTTGTTAGTACGTGTGCCTCTTTCAAATTTTATACGCATATATGATGATACTCGGTCAACCTCATTAGGTTCGACGGCTATCACGTCGTTTTGGTCTACCAGTATGGTACGTCGTTTTGATCCACCAGTATGTTTCGTCATTTTAGTCCAGTTGCGGTATTCTATTTATGGTCCAATTGGTGAAAGTTTGCATGATTATATCACCCTTTTAATCACTAAATCTTGAGATCCATTTTTTACTGACAATGTCGGTTTCATTGCTTCCACATGACAAAAACCACATTCTTTTAGTCCGCATGTAACGGTCCAGTACAACTAACCTACACCATGACATGCTCGTTATATAGTCCGTATATATGAACGCTTACATGAGCATCGACCATGACATTGTTCACGGTCATCAAATTTGGAAGTTTGTTGAGATACGAATTTCTCATAATAACGTGGAACATTATAATCACCCAAAATCAAAGAAATTAGGATGGTGAATGAAAGACGAGATAGTAGCACGTAAACATGGTCCATTACTCTATAACATGACTTTTCGATGTTGTACAATGGATGCTTGTTCATTTTTTTATTTTTCTTCTTCTTATTTATGTTTAATAAACATGCGAACACCATATTTTATTGATGTTAAATAGGCTGATTATTTCATCGGTCTCACACTAAGCCTTACGAGACCATTTTTTAAAGAAAATACCCGTTCCATGCCATTGGTTCGATAATCTTCACGTGGTTATGGTCCGCAAGTGTGGTCCGCCATTGATTTGACAAGAATCATGTGATTTTGGTCCGCAAATATGGTCCATGATATTGGTCAAGTGGGGGATATTCTTCCATAGACCAGGTCTATAAGTTTGGGTGTATAGTTAATCTAACGTGCCATCATCCTCTCTAGTTTTAATAAGAAAGGCTGACCATCCTCTATCAATTTTCCCACTAAAAACCCTGACCTTTAATTGAGTTTTATGTATTGGGCTCATATGTGTATAAATTGTAATGGGCCACTGCAAATATTAGTCCATATATACTACTGGAAACCAATTGGGAAAATTTGTGCCATAGACCAATTTTATATCTAAATTTGAAAAAAAGCCTACAGTATTTTAATGTTTTCATATAAAGTCCATTTGGCTTTTACAACCACCTAGAAGACGAAATTGCCCTTTGACCATGTTGAATGAATTTTATACCCCTGTTAAAAATGAATCAACATTTTTTTATTTTTCAATTTTTAATTATTTAAAATTTCATATATTGATTTCAAATTTGATTCTTTTTATCTATTTTGATTTTCCATTTTAAATTTTACATTCTTACAGCAAACACATATGCATTATCATAAGTTTTTATTTGACTTTATTTACGTCGACATTAATACAGTCTAATCAGATAAGAATTTCAAATACTGATCAGATTAATGTAGTATTAATCAGACATTGTAGCCTATACAATTGACTGTAATAGTGGAGTTCAATAATACACTCCCGACTGTATTAGTAAGTTTTATAATACAGTCCAGTTGTATTAATATACTTACATAATACAGTCCAACACCAATAAAAAAAAGGCAATGGAAAAGTATGAAAAAAATACTACATTTAATTACAATTTTAAATCAAAAAAATCAAAAAATATGTTTATAAAAAATCCAACAATAAAAATATAAAAAGAATGTGTACAAAAATGAAAAAAAAATCGCAATCTGCACCATAAAAAAAGAATGAATGAATCATTGCAATCTACACCAAAATGGACGGATCATTACCATAATTTTACACGAAAGACACAAAATCCCAACATTAAGAAAGAAAAATAAAAAATATATCTACGGATCTTCTCAGATCTGGATAAATCTTGGATCTTGATGGATCTTCTCATCTTGACGGATATATAGTAGATCTGGGAGGAGATGAGATCGGATCTTGTGGTGGTGGATGGACTGGCAGACGGTGGGTGGGTGTTGGTGGTGAGTCTGGTGACTGTTCGGCGGTGGGGGTGTTTTGGGAGAGAGCAGAGAGAAGTGAGATATAGAGAGAGAGTAAATTGTTTTATGCTGAAAGTGATGAGGTGAGGAGTAAATAAGTAGGGGGCAAATTTAACATTTCAGCTCTGACTTCTTGTCCGTTGGAGCTGCTGTTTGAGTGTAAAAATACGAGAGAAAGAAAATACTAATTCGTCGGTTTTGAATTCATTGATGCCTTTGCCAAATCTCAAGGGATTTCAATTCTACTGCAAATTCATTTTCTGAAAAGGCAACTTACTTGCCCACCTTTTGTATCCATTCCAATTTCAATCTTAATGCATAACATGCTTTGTGTTCTTCTCATTTCTTGATTTCTTTCATGTTTTTCAGGTTTTCTGGACGGGATTCTGGTTTTACTGGCAAAGCCTCAGACTTATATGAATCTAAGCGGTGAATCTGTAAGCATCTCCTCATATTGTTTGTTGATTTTAATAGGAAGATGTTGTATTATCTGTTTTCCTGTTTTACTGAATGCAATGTGACCAAAAAAGACTTCATTTTTATGAACAATGTGTTTATCTTCAATCAATTTTTCTTAGTCTAGGATTGAACCAACCAAATGAACTACAGTCTCTACGGCCGTCTCATCCAGCAGTGCTCCGTCCGGCGCCTTCCTCGGCCGGGGAAGCAACTCCACGCCAGGCTGATCCTCTCCGCGACACTCGCCGACAACTTCCTCGCCTCAAAGCTTATCGCTTTCTACTCAAGAACCCGCCATCTCCAGTTGGCACGCCATGTGTTCGACCAAATTCCTCACAAGAATACCTTCTCCTTTAACGCCCTTCTCATCGCCTATTCGATCAATTCTCGTCACGTCGATGCTCTGAACCTCTTTACTTCCGTTCTTCAGGTAAGGCATGGTTGCTCTGAGTTTGCAGACGTGTGGCCGGATAGCTATACGTTGAGTTGCGTGCTCAAGTCTATGACAGCGGTGGCATTGGGCAGCCGTCATTCGCCACGGATGATGCATTGTTATGTGCTGAAGAATGGGCTTGACTTTGACGTCTTTGTGGATAATGGTCTGCTCACTTATTATTGTCGTTGTGGTGATGTGTTGTCCGCCAGACTGTTGTTTGATCGGATGGACGGAAAGGATTTGGTTTCGTGGAATTCCATGATTTCCGGATATGCTCAGGGTGGCTTTTACGGGGATTGCAAGATCTTGTACAGAGAAATGTTGGGTTTGGATGACTTGAGGCCTAACAGTGTTACTGCTCTGAGTGTTTTGTATGCTTGTGCACAGTCCACTGATCTTGTTTTTGGTATGGAAGTGCATCGCTATGTCATCGATAATGGGATTGAGATGGATCTTGCACTTTGTAATTCAATTATTGCAGTTTATGCCAAATGCGGTAGCTTGGACTATGCTAAGGCGCTTTTTGATGAGATGACTGACAGGGACGAAATAACTTATTGTACGATTATATCTGGATACATGATTCATGGATTTGTTGATGAAGCTATGAGGATATTTCAGGAATTCAAGAATCCAGGATTGAGTACATGGAATGCTGTAATTTCAGGCCGGGTTCAAAACAACAAGTATGATAAAGTTTTAGATTTGGTCCGCGAAATGGAACTTTTTGGTCTTAGACCTAATGCCGTTACTGTTTCGAGTGTTCTCCCAGCCATTCCACATGTCTCCAATCTAAAAGGAGGAAAAGAAATTCATGCTTACGCAATCAAAGCCAATTTTGATACGAATATTTATGTCTTAACTTCCATGATGGATATTTATGCCAAACTAGGATACCTTAGTGGAGCCCAAGCAATTTTTGATCAAGCAAAAGATAGGAGTGTGATTGTCTGGACATCAATAATTGCAGCATATGCAGTGCACGGAGAAGCTAATGTTGTTCTTCGTCTTTTTGATGAAATGCTGAGTAGCAGGACAATGCCAGATGATATCACGTTTACTTCTGTATTGTCGGCTTGTGCTCGTGCAGGGATAGTTGATAAAGCTTGGAAAGTATTTGATTTATTGCCAAAGTATGAAATTCAGCCTTTGGCTAATCATTATGCTTGTATGGTTGCGTGCCTGAGCCGAGCTGGGAAGCTTTCTGAAGCAGTAGATTTTGTAAAGAAGATGCCAATTGAACCTACTGCTCAGGTTTGGGGAGCATTGTTCAGTGGGGCTTCAGAATCTGGCGACGTTGAACTAGCAGAGTATATTTGTGATTACTTGTTTGAGTTGGAGCCACAAAATCCCAGTAATTATATTGTCATGGCGAATTTATACTCAAATGCTGGTAGATGGAAAGATGCTGAGAGAGTTAGAGAGAAGCTAAATAACAGTGGATTTAAGAAAGCTATAGGTAATAGTCGGGTGGATTAAAGGTTTGGAGCTAAAGTGCAAAAAGGAAAGCAATGTAGTTCACAATATTTCTGATGCTACAAGTACATTCAGATTTCACAGTTTCAGTATATGGAATCATTTGATATTCTGGATGCTCCAAGAATTGTCAATGCAAGGAATTATCATGATAGCAAACCGAGCACGATGAGAAATTTCTGGCATGCACTTAAGGTGTTCATGCATACTGTTATGTGGATAATCTCTTAGCCCATAGCGTGCTATTTTTGTTCATGTAACTTCTGCCAATCTTCCAAATACTCGCCTGGCACTTGAGAGTGAAGTTGGTTAGTCAACTTTCACTACATCAATCATCACCCAACTTGCAGAGTGGCATATGCTGTTGCTTGTCTCACCAGCAAAGTCAAGGGTAGCCTGAGACCATTAACAAATTTTCTGAATAGAGCAATAAATAGCTGACTAATCAGCATTGTTATATTTGAAGCTGAGACGGGATTGTGCACCTTGCTGTTGTCAGATTTTCCAATTTTGTAGTTTAAGTCTTACAGAATTTGGCCGAAAAGTCAACAAATGTCAATCTTATGCTCCTTTTTAAACCTAAGCTGGTGAAGTAAAAAATCTCCTCACCGGCCTTAGACGTGAATTCATATTGTGTCACCAAAGTTAACCTGAAACAACACATAATAAAGAGGGGGAGGCGACCTGCCTTGCTTAGGATGTGGCCATTTGAAGAATTTACTGTGAAGTCCCCGGAGAGGTCTGACCGTCCGAGTGGGCTAGGCATAATGAGAAGTATAGAGTATAGATAGTTACCTTAAGTGGCGGGACTCTTGGCCATTTAGAGATTTCTTGTTATGTTGATGGATCAGGCCAAGGAAATAAGAACTGGCCCAATATGTCAAATCATCCAGCTTTGGTCAGATACTCTTCCAAGGCCCTGTACCTCAGAATAGTCCTCGAGACCATTTTTTCGTTTGCCAATAACCTTTCTCACATATCTGCTCTTGTACTATTGTTCCATTCCTTTCTATTTATGTCACTGCTTACTGCTGTATTTCTAATTGCTGTTAAAGTCGTAGAAGCCTCAAACTTTTTTCTAATGCTTGCTCTGCATTGTTAATTTCTTCATAAGCTTGAATTGAATTTTATGCTTACATCCTAGGAGCCCAAAATGCTGTGGGATACTTGCGTCTGTCACGGAACTGTGATGATACTTTCCTTTGACTTAGATTCGAGAATAATTTTGATGTATGAACCAGTGTCTATGTGCTACATAATTACTATTTGATAAGCCTTTCGTTCTGTATAATATCTGATGGACTTTATTTCACCATGCTAATGTAATGTGATTGAAATATCTGTCTCCCTATTATAATTCTGACTGTGAGTTTCTCCTCCCTTGAATGCGCTTTATAATCCATCTCAATGCCATTTTCTGGTTCACAGGTTGAAAAATGTTGCCTATCATTTCCGCGAGAATAGAGAATTTCCACGATTGCGAATTGGTGAGTTTACTTGTCTGTATAGTCTGGTGCACTTCAGTCCCTCTGGTTATGACCACTTATTGTTTTTGTTATGTTAGGCATAGGGCAGCCTGCTGGTCAGATGGATCCTAAAGCATTCTTACTACAAAAGTTTAACGCGAGAGCCTGTTAATGGGTATGTTGTTTGCACCATCTGCTAACAGTTTTTATGAGCTTTCACAAACCGGCAACTTTGAGTAGATTATGAGTTTGGCCAAGTCTAATAGTCTTTCTTCCGAAATCATCTTCAATTGCTAGGCGGCTAGGCTAGGCCAGCCTTGACCAAAACAAACTGTGAACAACTGCAATGTGTTTGATGATTTTTAAGTTAGATTGAGCTTGATTATATTCGTAAAGATTGTGTGGGAAAGTATATTGTTGTGGTGTAAAAGTAAGAGAGATGTGATATAGGACAATTATTAATTGTATGTAGGTTACTTTGAAAAAGAAAGTAAGTAATGAAGGTAAATAAGTTTCGGGTGGGACACGGGGAGACATAATCCAGACAATGCTGGAGTTCTCATGAATCTAGCTTTCAAGTTTCATCAGATTCTTTTAATTGGGTAAGACCTGTAGAAGGTGAAACTTTTGTAACTAGGCATGTTCTGAAGTCTATTAATTCCAAATCGTAGAACGTAACACAACTCTTGTTGTTAAAGTAGCTGCAAGCAGATGACATACTTCTTGGACTCGGGTTCTTTATTCTGTGCCGCACATAAGGGTCATTTATAAACCCACAAACGTGGTGTCCACCTTCTTGCTGAATAGAAGAAGATCTATTTGTACTGTGGAGAGTGAGCTTGGGTGTACCGGTTTCATGTTGCTTTGATTATTTCCTGCCTCAGTACTTAAATTTATTTATCTCCATCATGAAAGCTTTAAGAGAGTGCTGTTGCCTTTTTGTTAAAACATTGCTACTTCATATATGCACTTTTATATTCGGCCGATTGATGCTCCATTACCTGAGGGTGTTGAAGCTCTGAAACAAGTACTATGAAACTATTTATCCGTCGTTGGCGGGTAATGCACATGATAGCCAGGGGAGAGTACAGGTTTTACAGGGAGGGCGAGATGCTTCAACACTCAGCAGAAATACAAACATATAAGACTGCAAACCATGCCAGTGTGATGTTGAGCCAAGGTACTCGGACTGATTAATTTCTAGTCATATCATTTGACTCCGTCGTGAGAGCTTGTTCACTCCTGATTATGTGCCTGCATTTTGCATTTACCACTAAAAACATCTCGCCTATTGACCTATTCTATTACTATCAACAAATTTTATCTCTTTGTTCAAGTTGCATGCAAGGAGAGATGACATGGACACTAACTCAAATGGGCTGCATTCGATCTGTAGTAGTGTTGGCTCCTTGCACGACTTAAGTTTAGCACCGTGTGGGATGCAATGGTTTTATTCCTGATATGGGAGAGGCAACGTGCAGCAAGCCGATCATTATAGATTCGACCTGTAACTGTAGGCTACTCTTATAAGATGACTAAAGTTCCTCGAGGCCCTTCTTGTGGATGAGTTTAGTTAAGTAGTGGAGTTATTCAAGGATGGAAAAACACAAGTATACAATTTCAATATCAGTAAAGTTTGTATTTTGGCTGATGATATATTACTGTACGCATCTTATGGTTGTAGTTATAATTACCTGTAGCTTTCCACCATAAATTTATTATGTATCCTCCTATACCATAAATGGAAAAAACAACTTTCATGTATTTGGCCTAATAGCACTGGTGCAATTCATTTTTAATTTTCACAGTACAATATTGTGGATATATATAGCTCAAGTTAATGGACAAATGCCAATCAATGAAAATGACTGCAATACACAGTAACACATTAATTTCAGGATGCATATCTGCAATCTTTCTTAAAAACACAAACGTATGTGACCACATACATCCATCTGTCATCCTACAAACCATTAAGATGATGATTTTAGGTACTCTAACTATAGATATATAGTGTTAAATGCCATCTTTATTTCAAGAAAACTTTGGAAATATGAGAAGTCCTTCATTATCATCTTCGATCTCTAACCAAACAGCTGCTGGTAGTGATGGTTGTTCGACAGGGAAGAAGGCAGAAACGTCGTGTTGCAGTAATGTAGGGATGAAGAGGGGGCCATGGACCGCTGAGGAGGACGAGCTTTTGTCAAAGTATGTGAAGAAGGAAGGGGAAGGGAGGTGGCGCACCTTGCCGAAAAAGGCAGGGCTAATGAGGTGCGGCAAGAGCTGTCGTCTCCGGTGGATGAACTATCTCCGCCCTTGTGTCAAGCGCGGTGACATATCAGCTGACGAGGAGGATCTCATCCTTCGCCTCCACCGCCTTCTTGGCAACAGGTACGTACATCTAGTTACATAATGTAATACTATCTTAATTATTGATTTCTGACATTCAATACAAAAACAATAACTGGAGATGGATCTGAGATTTTTATATATACATGGTTTCTCTGTTGTTTTTGTTGTTATTATGTTTCAATCATTTTCTTGGCTAAGTTGAAAGCAGACTAATCTACTATTGCATATAATATTTATGAAAGTAGTTGGAATCATTTAGGGTTTTATCATGCACTGTTACTTTCATATACCATTTTCATCCTTAGTTTCTGCAAGAATTTTTTTTCCAAGTTCATCAACTTCAGTGATATCACTTTCTGGCTTCTTCATTACAACTCATTTTCTTTAATTTCTTCTCAACTTGTCAACGTTTTTAGTGTTCAGTTAACAATTTTTTTCCACAGATCTCGTGTCTAGCTTTCTTTGCACTTGTTCGCATGAAATTATGCATACGCGTGATAATTTTGCCAATACAAACGTAATTTTATTCAATATTGCACTTAAGAATAAGATCATAGGTATAGATGCAATCGATATGCTATACGAACTGATGGACTTATTATGATGCGAAAATAGATGGTCGCTAATAGCTGGAAGAATTCCAGGGCGAACGGACAACGAGATAAAGAACTATTGGAACACTCATCTCAGCAAAAAACTCATCAGCCAAGGAATAGATCCGAAAAGTCACAAGCCAATGTTGAACCATATCAACACCTTACTTGCCAACAAACAGTGTTTCCCAGAATTACAACCAGTCGTTCCCAACTCATATCATGTCCCAGTTTCCCCAAGAAACGAGAAATTAAGCAACGACGTGCAGCTTACTGGAGATGTCGAGTATTGCACAGACAAGAATGATGGTTCCAAGAAAGATTTGGGAGATGGCAATGTGGGAACCAGTTACAGCAAGGAATGTGGTAACAATGGTGAAGATGATATCAACCTTTTGGTCCCTGATGAAGCATTTTCGTCATTTTTGAACTCGTTGATCAATGATGATATGTTCAATACGAACAAGCAGATGCAAGAGCAAGATCAGGTAGAAGAAGTCAAGCACCACATTAGCAAATTTCTTGGTTGATTCTCAAGGCAAGCTTCTGCACAACTCAAAGATGGAATTATGATTATTTGTATGTTAATCTACTAAGATTTCAGTATTAATTATGAACACTATCTGATGAATCAACTGTCTTATTTCCTACTCAATGAATTCTTGTAACTTTTTAAATTATGACAAAAAAAGGGATAATATATGAATAAATATTGATTTGATTCACTGCATGTAATCATTTTTTAACTTTCATGCACCAGATTTATGATTTGATAAAGTGAAGAATTCCCACTTAATTAGAAAAGTAAGTAAATCCACTGCATTTTGTAATGCCCTGCATAATAAATTCACCAACACAATTTTATTACAAAATAAATAATAAATAATAAATAAAAACGTATAGTATTAAATCTTGTTAAATTGAGCGTAATTGTGTTTACATTAGAAAATATCGAAAAAATCAATCATTTTATATAACAAAAGTTTATTTCTATTCAACACCAATCAGTAAGATGCTTCAGTTGATTTAATTTCTGCATATAAGTTAATGCCATTCATTCCGCATCATTCCCTCTAGGACACGAAAGATTTGTCCGCGAATCCGAAACTATATCATTTTGAGATGAAGAGTCACAAACAAAAGGAATCAGGTGTTTCACATAAAACACACCGGAACTGCGAACATGGCTTAGCAGTTGAAGACGATGCATTCGAATCAATCTTTTCCATGATCTCAACCAGACCAATCTTCTTAGCAGCGAACTTACTATACTCATGAGCAGGAAACCAATTCTTAATCAGAACTGCCCAAACAAAATCACCAACTTAAAACTCAACAACGCGACATTTCTGTTAGTAGCAGCTGTATAATTTGCACTAGCAGTAAAATGGAATTGTGTCTATTATTGAATCTATTGCAACTGAGTAACAAATTCCTCAGTAGCATGTGGGCGCACTTTGCTGTGAAAAGTGAGCAAATCAAGAAGATCCCACGGTGGTAATCCGTACACGACATGAATTAAATGGGCTAAATTACATCCCAAATAATATTTTTACATGGATATAGCAACTATTTCATAGCAAATGCTCTCTCCATCTCAGTTTCATTTATCCGTATTTCGTTTTGATCCGTCCCAAATTCAATTACCCATTCATTTAATGGAAAATTTCTCTCTTACTTTATTCACTATATCTCATACTTTATTCATTTTTTTCCTAATTTATTATCATATCTCCTACTTTATTAACCTCTCTTCTACTTTAATAAAAAAATTAATATTACTGTTGATTTGGGCTTGGACACTATGGTCAGCCCCTAAATGTTCGTACTCTGTTTTTTGGTTTCAATAAGACAAGTTCTTTCGTTCAAAAAAAAAAAAAAAAAATTAATGTACATGAAAACTTTTATTAAATGCGGAAGGTTCAATACATTGTACTACTCTTTAATGTACTTTATGATAATTGTGGTAATAATATTTTAAATCACGTCACTTTTTTGGCAATATAAAGGATGTGATTTATGCCTATAAAATAAGGACCGTGTATTAATGAATCTCTCCCAAGGTGCAAAAAATATATTCACCATTGAAGATTGATTAGAAGAAAGAGAAAGATAATTGCAAAAAAAATGAAGATGAGATTTTGGAGATGACAATGGTGATCAATACTAGCGATGCAGTTCATCTAAAAGCTGTCAAATATAATGATCCGTTTGCTGATTGATGGCGTACCTGTCAACAAAAAACTTGTCCTATACTTCCTGAAGAGGGGTGTTTTCTTACGTGCTCCGAATATTGTAGACGCAAATATCCTCCTTCTCCTCCATCTCTATAGGGGAAAAAGTGTTTGTCTGAATAATATTGTGAGCCATTTACACATATTTTATTTACTTGGTGTTGACTTGGTCTCATGAAATTATCAAATTAACAAGATGAAACTGGTTATTAGAATCTGTGTCATGTTACACATATAACTATCAATACTTCCATGGGTTTGCATTATTATAATATAAAGAGATAGACATGACACAATTTATTCTACATATATATTATAAATATGTTCTTTTTTAAAGTTATAGATCTTGATTATATCATGTTGTAATCATATTGTTCTTTTACCTATTAATGAGCCTGAGTACTTTTTCAATACAGTATGAAATCTAAAAACTGGGCAAATGAAAAACATATAATTTTTTTTATGTGAAACTATATGGACTCTTTGACTCTCACGAATGGGTGGGACTATCATGAGACTTTTTATAATACAATTACGAACTTTTGTGAGAGGAGGTCTCTCGTTTAGTTAGTGAGACCAATTCGTATTAGACAATTATTGAATTATAGTTATAGTTTTACGGATTCAAGTCCAAGATATATAGAATCCAGATGTAATAGTTAATTTTCACAAAATCTGGATCCGATAGTTATAATTTTAACATCATATGAACAAGGTGCACATTGGCTTTTGAGAATCCATCAATAAGATTTTCAAAGTTAAGCGTGTTTGCTCTGGAGCAATCTTAGGATGTGATCATCTAGTAATCTTCCGGTTCGCGAATGAGTGAGGACAAATTGCGCGGGAAAGAACTTGTGTTAGTATAGTGGGGAGATCATATAACCCGGAGAGCTGCCCATGAGTAACCGCGCCGACCCAAAGGGTCGGGTCGTTATATTTATTACTCCCTCCGTCCCACAACAAATATAACAGTTTTAAAGACGGTCTATTTGAAAGATGTAATCAGTATTACATGTAAACACAAACAATACCGTATATTGCAGATGCAGTATATGCAAAATTTGTATAAAATTAATGCAGTGCAAGAAAATAGATAGAAGAATTTGATACGTCTGTGTAAAATATTAATTAATTAATTAAAATTGTCACATCAAAAGTTTATGTTGCTTGATCGAGTAATTTCTGACTCTGAGTTTCAGATAGGATGCAGTGTCGTACAGATAGCATAAACGGAACTACAATTAAGACACTACTACTACTATTAATGGTCACCGTCACTACATTTAAGATGGAGTGAGTGAGCATCTTTCAGAAGTTATATTTAATTTAAATTACAATTGTATAATACTCCATTCAAAAATAAACGTTCCGTTTTGATTTTTTTCGAGCAACAAACACGAACTTTAACTACGATTTAATTACATTTTTACATTTACATAGTCAAAATTGAAGTTTGTCAAACGTAAAAAGTCGAAACATAACATTAGTTCTATGGCAGAGTGAATAATAGACGATCTCCTAGGAAAATGATAAATACTCCTATAATATACTCAATTTGTTTCAAAGTGTCGAATATCATGGGGTTAACAAACGTATATGTAATAATATCAATATTTTATGAGCGAACATTTTATGTACATTTTTATGTGTATGTATAATATTGAGGATAATGACCCCTAATATTTTTTAATATAATTATAATGTTTGATGCTCATTTTTAATCCCTCTTGTGGACAAGGATACTCACTCATCGTAAAGTTTGCTACTATGAAATTAATACACAACAATCCAAGCCAAATCAAGTTATACAAAAGTTCGGCTCGTTAAGAATGATTTTGTCCAAGCTCCAACTTGATTCGAGCTGCACAACTCGGACTCAGAAAGATTTTTCTTTGATTCGAGCTCGACCAGTGAGTTTTTTTTTTATAAATGAAGCATTTGAAACACAAAAGCTTGATTTAGCTCGGCTTGCGAGCTTGAAAACCTACAAAACTCGAATTTAACTTGACTTGAAAGCT
The DNA here is from genome assembly GCA_026545765.1 of Plantago major. Taxonomy (NCBI): domain Eukaryota; kingdom Viridiplantae; phylum Streptophyta; class Magnoliopsida; order Lamiales; family Plantaginaceae; genus Plantago; species Plantago major. Next base: position 91,852,939 of record CM048839.1, read on the forward strand.
CGAATTGGTGTGTGGTAAAATATGGTTACATACTTACTAATTTTGAGGAATGACAATGGAACCTGACTACCTTAGCCGAGCTCGAACTATTCGAAAAAGGTTTGGTCAGTTTGCAGCCTAGCCCCAAGTCTCTGATTTTTATCGAGGAATTACAATGGAACCTGACTGCAGTCTATAATTTTCTGGCACATATAAAATCGAACTAGAGTTTGAACTACAGTTTGAGTTCGAACGAACCGAACTATTTTCTAGCCGGCTTGAACTATTTGAAAAAAGTTTAGTCTCTTTGCAGCCCTAGCCCCAAATCTCTTAAGGAGTGAGAATGGCCGGGTTGAAGTTCATGAAACCTGGAAAAGTCTATCATCTTTGTGGCACTTGGGCCCAAGTTTGAGTCCAAGTCTATTAGAATTGGGCTTGGCAGCCACCACTCTACGAGGTCCTTCACATTTTTACGTTGTATATAATAAACATCATTGATAGTGTTCAATATCTCCAAATGTGCAACACCAATTTTATCATAGGTATAAAATTAAAAATATATACACGGGAAGTGGAGTCGAATAGTTACGATATCATAATCCCTAAATTAAGGTGCTTTGATGGGATTTAGAACAAGCCATTTATTCACTATAATTAACATATGTAATGTGTTATGTCATCGTCAGCAATTAGATTTACCGTTTAGAATTGAAAGAAGGAACCGTTGGTTTTGTTCATTGCTATAGCATGTTAGGTGTGCTCCATTGATACTTTGTTGCAATGTTCAACATATTAAAGCATCATAACGTAAACATTATAATGTAGCGAACAACAAACAAAAATGATTACGGACCATGATAAAACTTACTGTATGTATTAAATTCGTCCTGGAATACCAAAAATATAAATGAAATGATACTCACTTTGGATAATGGAAGCTGCCATCGACTCAACATAAGACTTGATTATGATTTATGAAGAATCTGAAGCTGAACGCTTAACATCAGGTGCAGCAAAGTCTTCCTCTAAACGAACTTTTCTTGGACCTTTATTTTTTCAAACAAGACTTCAATGGATAGCCATTATATAGAGAAAACTTATGACTTGGCTGGAAGTTGATTGCTTCAATATTGGTTGATGTGCATGTTATATATCATCAGTTCAGTTCAGGTCTTCAGGAGTAATTATTAGGTTGAATTTGTTGTAGTGTAGTACTAGTATATTGTAGCAGCTTCATTTGGTTCAAATTGACTGGTAGATTCTCCCGCCAATATTTAGCAGTTGAAGTATGGTCACTTACTGTAATCAAACTGATGGATAAGGAGGATTAATTCACTATGTCACTATTGTCATGAAAATGGTGAGAAACTAACATTCTCACCAACAAGTTTACATTTTTCAACCACCATTATTAACTTGCATCTCCTTATTCTACCTTTTCCAATGGGTTGCTCCATCTACATCTTGTCAAGTGTCAACATTTTAAAAATCAACTGAATCACCATTTCAAAATCAAGTTTTGAGATTGATAGTTGATTATGTAATTGATCAGATGAGACAGACTTTATGAAATCGAATATAAGGCATTTGATACCGATAATTCACTTGGTTTTCAATAAAGTGTTGGAATACCTTTTCAAATCGTTATACACTAAACAATCAGTTAACAATTGAACATTTAGTTTAACGGTCAAATAAGCTGATCTAGTTGATGAGTCGATACTAACTCACGTGCCAAAATTACCTCCCAAATAACGAACATCAAGAATTTATTGTGCAAGGAGATTGGTTGATTGGGTCTTAACCGTGTCCAGCTGCAGGTCCAAAATAAGACCCCAAGTTCTAACATTGATAATATAATGGCATTCTTCATGCTATGATCAAGCAAGAAAGACACTACTGGCTAGCAATTGATAGCAATTGTCAACCCTCACATAACATTAAAACTACTACTACTACTACTACATGATATTTGGATTCGAACCCACCAATAATGATTAGGCTATCTTTTCTTGGAGCATCTAATCATTTTCTCTGTTTGCAAACATGATAGTACTAGTACTATATGATATCTCTAGCTGACTCTTTTTCAGTCTAAGAAAAGATTTGACTCCTATAAAATACAGAAAATGGGAATCCATTTCATGAGCACTGTTCCATTCATCATCATAATTCCCAACTGATCAACATTCTTTATGTAAACAACATTTCAGGTAGCCTACCAAATCATGTTCACCAGTACCAAACGTCACCAAGATTTACACTAACTGGCATATATACCTTATACCTACAACATCATTCATGACTTGAGAAATCGAGCACGAAAACATTACATGCCCAAGATTTATGCTCTTCACTCGATGATTCTTTCGACTGCTAATACATGTTTTCTTGAACAAAAAAGGATCATTGTAAATCTGCTTCGCCAGAGATCCTGTATTACCAGAGAGACAATTTAGAAACATAACAGATTTCTCTAAAGAATCCCCCTGTTTAATATCATGACCAGCAAATAATTATAATAACTCAGAACATGTATCTTGATCGGAGAAACTCAAATCATTCAGCACTTGTACCAACCATTATAAACACAAATAATTAATGTCAGACTGAGATTATTAAAACCACAAATCACCAAAATGGTGGTGTCCCATGCATCATCATACTTCCCATCGCACGCTTAACCAGAGCTTAAAAAACCAATTGAGCACCAGGCCTGTACCGGTCTTTCCTTCCCAATCACGCTACACGGTAATAGCATGGAGTATAATACAAAACATATTAATAGAAAGTTATGATGCATTAGCTCTTAAGCCAGCCAATAATTAGAAAATGTTAAACTTAAGAGATTTCATGGCCCAGAGAATCTCACTTTCTAATTCATGCTACTGTGAATCATGCATGTTAAACCACTCACAGCTTATTCTTATCATGTATATGTAATTATGTACCATTACTATACTTTTTACCTGGCAAAACAGATTTACTCACAGTAAGGCCAACTTATACTCTAGGTTCATTTTTACCTACCTCAGCGGTTTATTCAACAAAAGAAGTATTTGACAAGGTAGGCAAGAAAAAATCCCTCCAAAACCGGCTTAGGAATATACTTAACAGCGGAGATTTGAAATCTACAATTAAATTTAACACAAGGCATGATTTGGCATCCACAAGCCTACTTTTCTCCCAGTCTTCCCCATATACAAACTTCTTGAATAGTCAACATTCAATTTCCTGGTGCTATTTTATCAACTAGTGGGATAAAACTATACAGTATATGGTCTAATTTGCAAGTAGCTAGTTGTAAAAGCTTTTTGGCAGAGCCAAGGGACAGAATCCATGATGAAATGATTATCAGGGTCCAAAGAAAGCTAAAAGATGAATTTTGTAATGAAAATGACTCCAGTAATTCAAATCAAAACAAAACAAATATCTGCATCAATCTGAACAAGAGGTAAATATAAAATCACTAAAGCCCAACAAAAAGAACAGTGTTGATTGATTTTGCAGTTGATACACACAAAAAAACAAAGTGGGAGAAGAGAAGTGACAATATCATTGACTCCACACAAGAAAAGGAAAGGAAAAATCATGGCATTCTTCGATTAAAAGGGCCTTGTATGGACCCTCAACTTTGTCAAAATGTCAGATATACATACACAGAGAAACAATTTTGTTTCTCCTTTTAGGTAAAAACAAAACAGTATTTGGCTAGTGCATGCACTACTATTTATACACCACCAAGTCAGGGAAGTGGCTGGAAACAATAGCATTATCTTCACCTCTATCTATAATAATGGTCAGTTTCAGGAAGGTGTGTGTTTTCTGTGGAAGTAATCTGGGATATAGGAAGATATTTAGTGATGCAGCTCTTGATCTTGGACAAGAACTGGTATGCATACTTACTCCCTCCTTTTTCATCAACTGCTTGACCTATTCTTGATTGACTTGATGAATTATGCACAAGTATGCAAGTACTTGAAATTTCATCAAGCTGTGATATTAAGAAATCGAAACTTACAGGTAAAGAGGAACATGGATCTTGTCTATGGGGGAGGAAGTGTTGGACTCATGGGGTTGGTTTCTCATACAGTTTTTGATGGCGGATGCAAAGTTCTCGGGTAAACTTATAACGATTAATTTTCCGAACTTCATATACATTAAGAGGACTTCATCTTCCATAAATTTCTTTTCCACCCAAGGCAAAAATCTTTCCTAACACTCTTTCAGCAAGCCCCTTTTCTCCCAAGTTCTCATGCACTACTTACATTGTTTAAATCTCACATTTTCATATTTCCTTGTGCTTGCCAGAGTCATCCCGACAGCTCTTATTCCAATAGAGGTATGATTATGAAGTTCTGTTGTTTTGCTTCTTCCTAATACTACATATATCTAGATCATAAAACAGTCGGCTAATCAGCAGTTTCACACATAAATGTTTATGAATTACAGATATCAGGAGAAGCAGTAGGAGATGTACTGGTGGTTTCTGATATGCATGAAAGGAAGGCTGAAATGGCTCGTCAAGCAGATGCTTTCATCGCACTTCCTGGTATGCAAAATAAGTACCTTATGTAGCTAGTTTACTCGGAACTCAAACTATTGTTTCTTCAAAGATATGTGATTGACCCAGAATTTCCTACTCTCAAGAACTCTAACAAATGGCTAATATGATTGGTTATTTAAGGTGGTTATGGAACTATGGAAGAGTTGCTTGAGATTATAACATGGTCCCAGCTCGGAATTCACCATAAACCGGTAAGTTTGAATTTTTCTAGTTCTACTAAGGTCTTTGAATTTCTCCAAGTAATTGTCAGTCGTCACATTTCTATCATAAACAATACTAAGGAAATCACTTTCTTATAAACTTGTCGAGAGGATATAAATATAATCAATTACTCATCAAGCAGATAATTGATATGAGAGGTTTATTCAAGAGATTAGTACCAACCTTTTATGTTTAGCAAATGGCTCTGGTACCATGGAAAAATTCATTCATTTATGTTGTTTCTCCATCAGCTCAAGTCAATGGCCACGAGTAATTCGGGCAGCAGTGTTTCAAACATACAAATTCATAATTGCATGTGGTGAATTGCAGTCACAAGGTCAAAACTATTGCATGCAGTCTAAAAGTTGACATCTATCTAAACTGATGCAAGGGAAGAAAAAAAGGAAGAGAGAAAGCTCTTGAAATCGACTGAGTGCGTAGATAAGTACATACATCCACCCATTTGACAGTGTCAAAACAAAAATCATTTTATGACAGATATTGAGATTGATTGCCTTCCAAACATGATGGTGATTTGTTCTATAGACATTTCAACAATGGGGCATGATTGTTCCATTTGAAAGTGATCAATCACAAGATTATAATGACTCTTCAACAAATCTGAACCCATGATGTATACCAGAGAGTTCAGTCTTAATTATAGTGAGATAAAGATCAAATAAAATGATTCAGGATTAAACAGATAAAGTTCAGTTCTTTTACTTAACTAGGAAATTTAAGGTCTGAAATCTAAAGCACATATAAATGATAAATAAATCAAGAAAATCTCAAGTAATTACAGATGTTGAGCAAACATTTTTTAGCATCATTAATCAATGTAAACATATTGGCATAGAGTTATGAAGTAAGGCAGCTATTCTTTGTTTATGACAGGTAGGCATCTTGAACATTGATGGGTACTACAACTGCTTGCTCGGCCTATTTGATAAAGGAGTGGAAGAAGGATTTATAGAACACACAGCTAGGAACATTGTGATATCAGCAGAGACTGCTGGAGAGCTGATAGATAAGATGGAGGTACTCATTTTCCTATGGTGTCTTCTTGTTTTTGCTCTGACCGTTTCGAATTTTATTGACTCAGAGAAGCAAGTAGCTATAAGTAATCCTGACGTACTATCATACAAAGCAGCATGTTATGCAAAAAAACCTATATAGTTCTGCAGTCATATCTAACTTCTGTCTAATACAGGCTTATCTACCCTCACAAAATCAAATGGGACCAGAGTAGGACTTCAGGATGTCCAAGTACGTAAAACGGAGACATTGCAGCTTGTGGTTTGTGTATCAATTAAGAGGTGTTCATGGTACAATAGTTTCCTGGGTGCGGAATAGAATCACACATCAAAAGAAGATGCAGACGTAAATCAATTGATTCACCGCTCCCATTGTAACATTTTCATTTGCGTATAGAAGTGAGAGTAAATATTATGCATGTCCATTTTGTTTGAGCAAAGATGTGAAGGAATCAAAGGAACCACAAAGAAATGTGTATAAAGTCATATAACTTGCACATACCCTATCATTTGCCTCTCTCGGATGAAGCAACTAAGTAGTTTCGAATACAATTCATGCTCACAGAGGCATTAATTTAAGGCGAATTACGAAAAGAAAGATGATGGAACAACGGTCATTTTCCCAAGGAACATAAACTTCTAACAGAAAAAGAAATTATAGTACAGATATAAATTCAATACAGACTGATAAATGTAAAAACAGCACAGGCCAGTAAAGACTTTCATCAAAAAATTGACAACAGAAGAGGGGGAAAGGATGGGAATTAACATACAACAACTGAAGATAAATGAATAACGCATCAACCTGTTTAGCATGTGTTGATACCATCCTTGCAATTACTTGTCAAGTTATAAAATGTCTCTACCCGCGTCTTTGACCTGTAAAGCACCTCCGTATCCACAGCGACTCTCATGTATCCATCAAACTCAACTGGGTGGCCACCATTCAGCATCGTCGTTTCATTGTACCATTCGCTCGTATTAGCCCACAAGTACGAGTAATCATCAAGCAAATGGACTTTATAATGAGATCTCAGCTTGTCAAAGTAATTGTAGAAAGGTTCATTTGTGGCAATATACAAATTCCTCCAAGGTGTAATTATGCCCTGCAGTTTAGAAACAATCGCATCTGGGGACGTATCAGCATCCAAATCAGGCCACTGCTCCTTATTCTGTGCTTTCTCTCCTCGGACCACATGAACAGCATCAAAATCCCAGTCCATGCTCCCACTAATCTCAGAAACTATATTCATTAATCTCTTTGATTTCCAGAGAGCTTGCCATGGCCTTTCGATGTAATTAGCAGCTGGTCCTTCGCATACCCTATACCAGTAGTTTTCAGTTGGCTCAGGAGCATCAAAATGCCTATATATGATCATGCTTTTATCTTTCTTCAGTTGCCTAGGTGTCACCTTATAGTTCGCCACATTTCTCACCGGTATTTTCTTCTTATGACTCTTATCCCAGTTCAACCAATCTTTGAGGAATTCACCTGCTTCAACAATCGAAGACACCTCTTTCAAATGTTCAAAATCAAAATAGAATCTGAAATCTTTTCCCTCCTCATCCTTGTTACTCTTCGTATAAGTAGAAGCCAAGCAAACATTCAGATCCATGACAAACGTCCTGTTCAAATACTGCGCTTCACCAAGAGCACACAAGAAGCTCCAAATATAGTGATTCATATTTTTGCAATGATCCCCTCCCCTAGAATAGTACAAGTACTTCCCCTTCCTGAAATCTGATCCCAACACCGGAATCGTATCATTGATCTCATCATCCTGCACAGTCGGTGGAGCAAACCTACCATTTCGCCCATTTCCACTGGTATTGTTATTCAACCTACTCCTCGGACGACGTGCATTCAACCCCGAATGCCAGCGCCCTGGCCGTATCACTTTATAGCTACAATCATCATTAAATCCCATCTTAAACCTACGAAAATCCCTATACCTCCTCCACGACTTCTCCTTCTTATTCCTAAACCTCCACGCCACATCACACTCATCCGGCTGCGATCCATTAACCGGAGCTCCATACACCAAGAATGAAATCGCCTTAAACGCCCTCAAGTTAAACCTCTGGATCGCATGCAAAACTCTCGGATCCGAGCAATTAACCACAGACAAATCCTCACAACCCGACCTCAACGTCACATTCGTTCCCAACACCTCCTCAGATTCCGCTATGGTAGCTTCGGTAATCGAAGGCAGCGATCCAACCGGCGACGCCACCGGAGACGTAGCGACATCCTCACCGGTTTTAAACACCGAAGTGTCGGTTTGAAATGTGGCGTTTTCGACATCGGTAAAAGCTTTAGTTAAGGCTCTAGCGGACTCCCAAGGGTCAGGGGGTTGGTAAGTGATGGCAATTACAGTGAAAATGAGGACTGAGAATACGAATACTGAGAAACACACATTGCTGATAAGCTTGATTATGTTTTGGGCAATTGGATCGGTTGGATTGAGCTCTTTCATTGCGAGTCCAATAAGCAGAACAGAATCCCTAAATCGATCCCTAAGATGCTAATGAGTTGAGTTCATGAAAGTAAAGCTTAACCTAACCTAGAAAAGATGGAGCAAAGAAGAATTGAAAAATTGAAATGAATGTGGAGATGAAGAGAGGCTTACCGGAGATCTGAATCGGAGATGATTGTTGCTGATGGAAGAAGCAAGCAAAGCAAGGAGAGATGAGATAGTGTAGTAGTAGCACTACTGTAAAATGAGAAAGAAACGTAAATAAAGGAGAATCTGAAAAAGTGAATTACAGGCCGACAAAGTGAATTAGTGTGACTTGTGAGCTAAACTAATTATTTTGACTTAATACAGAAGAAGTAGAAGAAGAAGATGATGATGATGATGAAGAAGAAGAAGAAAGACGTTTTAAGTAACATGCAAGGGAAATTGCATCTTGGGTGCCTATACTTGCCCCTATTTGCATTTGATCGTAACTGTTCTTATTAGAAATCGTGTATTCAAAAATCAAGTTTTCCAAATTTGTTATTGTAAATTAGGAGTATACTAAAATTGGTACAATCATGAATGATATTATTGGTAATAGTTATTACCTTTCATTTAGGTTTGGAGTGTGTTAATTATACCAGTACTATTTTACTAGTCATCAAACCAACGACACGTTAGTAGAAATTGTTCACTTTACAGGACATCAAGGAAATTCCAAATGCTTTCACTCTTAATTTCTCCGAACTAGATCTCACATATTGTTTCCACATGTTAGCAATCCATCCATTCCATATATATTATGTAAATTACAACGGGCTAAATCTCACCAAATTCATTCAGTCCTACGTGTAATTTTGTAGAATTAGTTATATTATAACCAGTATATATTTCAATGTTATTTTTTGTATGTTGATTGTATATATAGTTTTTATTAAATTGCATATTACTTTATCTACAAAAATCCGAAAAATATTTTGAACATATATTTGAATTCGCCATGATAAGACGAATCCATAGACACCAATCTTGAATACTATTACACCAGATTTCATTTAGTCCTACTTGGAATTTTGTAGAATTAGTTGTATTTTAGCCAATATATATTTCATTCTTATTTTTTGTGTGTTGACTGTATATATAGTTTTTATTAAATCTCATATAAATTACTTTACCTACAAAAATCCGAAAAATATTTTGAACATATATTTGAATTCGCCATGACAAGACGAATCCATAGACACCAATCTTGAATACTATTACACCAGATTCATTCAGTCCTTTGTAGAATTAGTTGTATTTTAGCCAGTGTATATTTCATTGTTATTTTTTGTGTGTTGACTGTATATATAGTTTTTATTAAATCTCATACTTCCTCCGTCCATACGTTATTTACTTTGACTTTTTTTCAACAATGTCAACTTGATTACAAATTAATCTTAAATCAAATGTAAAATGTTGATTAAATTATATTATGAAACTTTAGTCCTTAATGTATCATAATATAATTTAATTGAACATTTCATTCTGGTCAAGATTTATTAGTAATCAAAGTTAAAACTTGACCAAAAAAGTTAAAATGGGTAACGTAGAACGAAGTGAAGAAATATAACTTTATCAACAAAAATTCAAAAAATATTTTGAACATATATTTGAATTCGCCACGACAAGACGAATACATATACAGTTAGACACCAATCTTAAATACTAATTAATTAAATAAATCATTTTATTCATTAAAGTAAAATATAAATTTATTAAATAAGAAAAAATGAAATAGTAAAATTTTAAAAATAGAGCATTTATTAAATTAATTCAATCCTACGTAGAATTTTGTGAAATTAGTTGCATTTTCAACCAATACTTTTCAACTGTGCTAGACTCATCATACATTTGAATTCGTCGTGACAAGACGAATATATAGACACCAATCTTGAATACTAATATTAATTAAATAAAAAAATTTATTCATTAAAATAAAATATAATTTTATTGAATAAGATAAAATGAAATAATGGAATTTTAAAAATTAAAAACGACTCATTAAAACACATTATAAATAATTAACGTAGCATCAAGCGTTCAAAAAGATACTCATTTTAAATAGTTTAGCATCAAACATTCTGGACAAACTAAAATATACGACTATTTTGATTAGCCTCATATATATATCCATACGACCATACCATTTGTGCACTTTCGGTTATTCTGGGCACTTTTGTATATTTTTCTACTATATTCTAAAGTTGATGGTTTACTTTGAAACACACATGATCCGCATGTGCATAAATGATACTTGGAGCGCTTTCTAATTACTTGGACATTTTCTAATACAAAATTAATGTAAACATAAATTCATTTTAAGTTGTATTAACTCTCTACGTTTCTTTTTATTTTTTAATTTATGTTTCGACTTTTCTCTAAATACTTATGTATGAAAGATAATGAATAGTTGTAGGAGATAGTAAATAAAGTAGAAGAGGTGAGAAGGTAAAGAATAAAGTAATAAATTAATTTTCAATTTTTAGGCATGTGAAGATGAGATCTATCCATATATTATAAAGAACAGTTTTTATCATCAATTCTAGCTATATTACTCTGGCCTCAAATCAATGTGAGAAATACTTTCATTTTTTTGGATTAAAAAATTACAAAACAATTATAATCAGGGTAAATTTATTTTTGATTCCAAGTTAATGCATATTTGGTTCTGTTACATTTACAATTTTAATCAATTTTGGTTACATAATTTTGCCAATGATATTCAACCTTTGTAACTATTTATAAATGTGATTGATCAAATCTTCTAAATCCCATAATTCCATCAAAATCGCCACCCACACACTAATTTTCTTAATGGGCATGAATCCAAATAGGAGGACCTTTGGATCTATGCTTGACATAGTCCCTTCAACTGATCTTCTAAGAATGTTCTATGAATCGTGTACTAGACGTGCTCTTTTCAGTTCCAGGAGATAGAAGAGACACACGTGATCTAATTGGTGGTGTGTTAATCTTTACATGTCTATCAACATCCATTTTACATGTGAATACTTTCAATTTCCTTTTCTTTATGTATAAGCTTCTCTTCTCTACGATCTCTGACTGGAAGGACTGGTTCTATCCAAACCGAATTTCAACCCCGTTCGAAATAATGATGTTCAGGTTCGGTCTGGTATATACTCGAACCCGTTCCATACCTTTGTTACAAGACCCGACCGCAACATTCACTACAAAAAAAACCAGTTTTAACGACGGAATTATCCGTCGCTAAAGCTGTGCCGATCCGTCGCTAAATCCTTAGCGACGGATAACCCCTCGTCTCCAAACCCATAGTCACTATTTTTTTTTTGCGACGGATAAGTATTCCGTCGCTAAATAACGACGAACTGGCGACGGATTAATCCGTTGACCAGTCCGTCCGAATTTGCGACGGATTACTTATCCGTCGCCAATTAGCGACGAAATTTAGCGACGGAGTGTTTCCGTTGCTAAATCCCACCACTAAGTCGGCCTTAGTTCGCGACATTTAGCGACGGAAAAAATCCATCGCTAAATTCAATGGGCTAATTCACCCTTAGTTCGTGAATTTAGCGACGAATTTTTTTCCGTCGCTAAATTCACTGTTTAATTTTTTTTTATATTTCTATTTCACATTTCACCTGTTTTTTCACATAATATAATCATAGATAATATACCCGAAACAATTAAATTGCATTAGTATATCCGAAACAATATAAATTATCTATAAATTATCCAAAAGAAGAAGAAGGTGAAATAGTGTCAAACTATCCATAACAAGTCCATAATAAGTCTGATGTAACTAAGAATAATCGAGAGGAGGCGGTGGGTGAGACTGGGAAGAACTGCTGAACATCTGGGTCAAAGCATCCATCCGCTGAGCCATACGAGCCTGTTCCTCAAGCACTTGCTCGTAAGCTGCCTTGGTCGCAGCTATTTCCTGGTGGAGAGGAGTCATCATCTCTTGAACCTGGTCCTGTGTGTAGAGATTAAATCGCGATCCTGATCCCTGGGACACTGAGAAGCTACCAGAACTCATGGAAGGGCCCAAACTTCCCAATCCATACATTCGACCCTTGCTGTCCATTGTGTTGACCTCGAAGAAGATCTGGTCTTGCTCTTCAATTGATAGCTCATGACCGTCGATCATCCTCTCGTCCATCCTCCTCTCGACCTCACTCTGCAATTGTTGGTTGCATACGAAATGAGATGTAATTTTAGGAATCACTTTAAAATACTCAAATACAAATGTTAACCTTAAGAAAGAAATGTACCGCAATACGCTCGGCCCTCACGTCAGTCCAGATGCCATTCTTCAGCTTAGCCTTCTTGAAGTGGTACAGAGCACTCTTGGTACATCCTCTATTGGCCTAAAAAAACATATGTGCAAACAAGTAGTTAGTTGATTGAAATGAAAGCAAAAAACTGTTATGTATCATATTCCAAGCCATAAACAACATATTTACTAACCTCCATCACATGATCTGTAACAATAGCCCGCGACCCATAGTGATGTCTGGCAGTGCCCGTACCATCTCGCGGCTCGAATAAGCGGTTTTATACATTCTTATGCTTAATCACGGGCGAAGGGATCATTCGATCGCCTCCACGGTGCACTCTTCATCCCCCACCCAAGTTGGTTGCCTGCGTGTCTCCTTCATTTTGTAGACCATTTTCCTGTAGATGTCTGACCCTAAAGTCTCGAAAACGGAGTACAACTGGGACACCAGGGCATTGGGAATGTAGTAGTCCTTCTATAAAAATTCCATTCAAAGTAAAAATTACACAAGTTTAAAGAAAGATAACAATTTAAATATAACACCAAGTTTAGTGGCTAACATACCACTCAAATGACACAACAAGTTCATGAATGATGACTAACACATCAAAACAAGCTTAGTGGTATCATACCACTCAAATTGTCCTAAAATTGACTAAACAATGGTGACTAACATATCACCCAAGTTCAGTGGCTAACATACCACTCAAATGACACAACAAGTTCATGAATGGTGACTAACACATCAAAACAAGCTTAGTGGTAACATACCACTCAAATTGTCCTAAAATTGACTAACATAATGGTGACTAACATATCACCCAAGTTCAGTGGCTAACATACCACTCAAATGACACAACAAGTTCATGAATGGTGACTAACACATCAAAACAAGCTTAGTGGTAACATACCACTCAAATTGTCCTAAAATTGACTAACACAATGGTGACTAAAATATCACCCAAGTTCAGTGGCTAACATACCACTCACAGATATAGTGGCTAACGTACCACACACATTAACACAATGATTAAAAGAACAAATAAAGCATTCATTGTAACATTTAAGCTTACGCGCAGCTCGTCGAAGTAAAAGTGCTTCATCCGGTCTGGGACGTTTGACCACTTCTCGCCTCCCTGTCCCGCCATCCCCCCCCCCCCCCCCCCCCCCCCCCGAAGATTTTGCCTAGTTTGTCCGAGGCATCCGGAGGCCAAAACCTGTTATCAATGAGACAAACAAGAAACGAATATTCATTAGTAAAATCATGTAACATATATTTATCTTAAGTGTATGCTCTACAAATCCATAATACTTGCTTGTTCCTGCCGTTTGGGAACAACACCGGCTTCCCCTGGAATGTAGCACCGTCCGTCAACGTCAAGTAGGGACACCCGTCAGAGGGGAAGTCACCAGGAGCATGTGCCGTGTAGGCCGGTGGAGTCTCTGGTACCTGAGACTGGCTGCTGCTCCCACCAATGTCGTATCCAACAAGAGGACTAGTACCATGACTCGCTGGTGTACTACTAGAACCCGCTGGACTAGCACCCCTACACCCGGGAGGAAGGTATGTCGACTTCCTTTGGCGCGGCATCTGCAAGAGCATATAAGAAATTGCAGGAAAAAATGTGTTAGTAAAGAATACATGAATATGCATGTAAAACATATACATTTGACATATATTAACGCACAAAAAGTAATAATCATCAACAACTACAATACACACATACCCTCGTCCTCATATATACACATAACAACTAAGCATACAATACATTGCAAGGGCACTTCATCTTCCCCCCACTCAAACAAGTAGTTTGTGTAAGCGCAAAAGTGATGAAGGATTCAACCCCTTCCACAAAACTAGACTGAATTCTGCCATTAACTATGCGACGGTACATCCATGAACGATCGGGATTCATAATTATATGATTAGCCTGACACGTCTACAATTATTAGATTTATAACATGCATTTTACGTTAATATAATCACCAAATAGTCTCAAAACACTTAATTAAATCTTCATAATCTAGTGTATATATACGAATTTATCGAATCAAAATTACTACGTAATTACAAACATCCTAACATTATACTTATTAGCAATACAAATTCACAATCAATATATCAATTGCACAAAGTTAACTAGCTAGTATACTATAGCTCCCATAAACATACAATTGATCTAATTAGTCGAAATTAACAAAATTCCCAAATTTGTCAACAAGTAAGGGTTCCAAAACACTTAACTAAATCTTTCTAATCCTACTACATATACGAAAATATCAAATTAACAACCCTACATACTTTCAAACATCTTAACGTTATACTAAAAATCCAAATTCACAATCAATATATCAATTGAACATCTCAAAGTTAACACACTACGTAATATAAGCTAAACTAACTACTACATACTTACAATAAACATGCAATTGCTCAAATTAGTCGAAATTAACAAAATCCCCAAATTTGGCAAAGTTAGGGTTTTAGCCAAAATACCTTCGATTTAGCTGAAAAAAGATGAAATTGGTTGACCACACGAGTTCCTTGTCACACGAGCTTCGAGAAGACTCCAAAATTGGCCGGAACGGTCGAGATTTGGTCGGAATGCGGAAAGGGCGAAGGAAGAAGGAAGAAGGAAGAAGGAAGAAGCTGCTGAAAAATGAGAAGAAAAGGCTACTGCCCGATTCTATATTGATTTTAGCGACGGATCGCTATCCGTCGCTATTTAGCGACGGATAGTGATCCGTCGCTAAAATTGATTTTACTTTTATTTTTATTTTTTATTTTTATCCGGTCAACTTATTTAGGGACGGATAATATATCCGTCCCTAAATAACGACGGATATTTTTATCCGTCGCTAATTTAGCGACGGATTGAGCGAATTCGTTCAATCCGTCTCCATTCCGTCGCTAAACCAAGTGATTCGTCGCTAGTCTCCGTCGCTATTTGACGGATTTCTTGTAGTGTAAGTTAGTAAAAACTACATTTTTTTCCGGCGGAGGGTGGGGGGAGGGGGGAGTCTGCATATACTCTCTAGGCGGGGAAACTTTCTTCGATCTTCTTTCTACTTTCTTGATGCATAACGGGCCTGGGGGATCTGATACTCTCTAGGTGGGGAAACTCTCTTCTATCTCCTCTCTACTTTCCTGATCTCCATAGCAGGGGGTAGATCGGTGATACTCTCTAGGTGGGGAAAATGTCTTGATCTTCTTTGTACTTTCTTGATCTCGATGTGGGCGGGGGGGGGGGCCGGCAGTTAGTCTCTAGGCGGGGAAACTCTCTTCTATCTTCTCTTAACTTTCTTCATCCATAACGGAGGGGGGACAACCGTACCATGTAAAATTATGTTAGTAGAATAATAATTTTTGTGTCTTTGGTGGGGTGACGCATACCACCGCGGGGTTGCTGGGAATCGGTAGGTTGGAAAAAATAACCGTAACATGTGAAATTACATTTGTATAATATTTTTGTGTGTGTGTGGGGTGACCACATATCACTGCGAGATTGTTGGGAACAACCCTATTGATTGTGTTGTATATTTATATATTTTATTTTAGTTCCGTTTGAGGGATAGATTTTTTTGTAAAAAAAAATGTACCTGTTACTAATTAACAAGTGAGGTACTGTAGGACCCTATTTTTACATTTTCTATAGTTAACATAAATAAACACTCAATGATATAATATTGGATGAAAAATGACTACCGACCAACACCACGACCAACATTCTCTACAAGGAATTTTGACTATATTAGTTTCTCAATTAATTTATTGAATCCTCACATTTCTATTTATTATTAAAAGTAAACTATACCGTGGCGATGCCACGGGTTAGTACTAGTATGAAGTATATACTAGTTTTACATTCGGCTCTAAATTTAAGGACATGTAAAACTAAAACGAAAACTTGTGTTACCTACTTGGGACATATGTGTGTAACAACAACACAAGATATTCACAAACACCTTAGATAATACGGCTATAGGAAAACATCCAATTCATCAAGACATTACACTTGAGTCCAATTTAAAAGGATCAATACATTATATTTTAGAATGAGTTTATTACTTTTTAATACCTGCTATGAAGGGGCGTTCTGAAAATAAACCCTCATAGATAAACAATTACATTTAGGTCCAAAATTTCATTATTTTTTTGTTGACTAGGCCTTTGCCCTTATATCAGAATTTGCAAAACAAAAACGCACTTAAGGATAAAAAGTTAGGTTTTTACCCAAATATTTCTTCTTTACCAACATGTCTACCGGAGCTTCAATTTACCCGTACAAAACCGTATTTGACTGTATTTTACCTGATTTATACATAAATTTCAAATTTCCATTACAATTATGAATTATAAATTAAAACAGTAGTAATTCTTTCTAGTTAATACGAGCCAATTATACTACAACCACTAAAATCACTAAATAATCTAAATGGTCTCCAAAAATTCAACCAAATCTCACTAGTCCTACCACAAACATCAATTAAATACCATACATACTTACAAACATCCTAACGTGTTTTTTTTCAAAAGCGGCGATTTTTCCTGGATCTCGAACTGCGGCGATTTTTCCTTGATCGAAAGATCGCAGGTATGAAGAAGGCGGCACGTGGTCGTCCAAAGAAGAAGGTGAAGAAGGTGACCACGCCGTCCCAGACATGAAACAGACCGGCACCGGAGGATCTGGTGCGCAGGCTGTGGAGCAGACGGAGGTCGGAGGTTTGGAATTGGATTTAGGTCAGGTCAATGAGGCGGAAAAGGAGGCTGGAAGTGCTACAATTCCAGCGATTGAAAACTCGATTCCGATAGAGACAAGACTACAAGCGAATCCAGAACCGACTGTGGTGACAAATTCAACATCGATGGATAAGCCGGAAAATATTGGAGTTGTTCAGGCAGCTGAATTAGATGGAACGGAAAAATCAGGGGAGAAAACGGCCAATTTATGGACTGACATAATAAGAGGAAACAGAGAAACCTCCAGAGGATTGGCAATTGAATTTTCTGCACCTACACTAATCAATGGAGAAGTTGAGGTGGAAATAGAGGCAGCATATGTTGAATCTGAAATTGAATTTTGGCAAACCTCGCTTATCATGTATGTCCTGGGTGGGGAATTATCCATGAATGCTGTGAAACAATATATGATCAAATACTGGAATTTTGTGGCTTTACCGGAGATGTTTTACAACGATGAAGGATACTTCATTCTAAAATTCAAGAGCTTGGAAGATAAGACTGCGGTGATGAGCAAAGGTCCTTATACGATTTACAATATGACGATGTTCTTACGCGAATGGGTAATGGGTCTTTCCTTGAAAGACGATATGCTACGTGTTGTACCTATATGGGTTAAACTTCCACAATTACCATTACACCTATGGGGTTCGAAAAGCTTGGGGAAGATTGGAAGTGCTTTGGGCAAACCGTTGTTTACGGATGAATGTACCGCACGTAAACTATGTGTTTCCTATGCAAGGATATTAGTGGAGGTGGATATCACTAAGAAATTACGAGACTTCATTATGATCAAAGATTTAAAGGAGAAGATGATCAAACAACAGGTGGAATACGAATGGAAACCATTGTTCTGCGATAAATGCCAGAAGTTTGGACACATCTGCCAAAAACAAGCTCGTAAGGTGCCACCACCACAACAAAAGCAGTACGAAAGGAGTGGAGGATACAAGTTGATCATCGAATCACTACACGTAATGCGCAGACTCTTCAAACTCCGGACAGGTGGAAGGAACTAGCACAAGTGATAACAACTCGCAGCCATT
This sequence comes from Plantago major, assembly GCA_026545765.1. NCBI lineage: Eukaryota > Viridiplantae > Streptophyta > Magnoliopsida > Lamiales > Plantaginaceae > Plantago > Plantago major. Next base: position 91,871,266 of record CM048839.1, read on the forward strand.
TAATGAAACACAGCAAGACAGATGGACTACAGTAGGGAAGTCACCTAGAGCACGTGATAAAGGCAAAGAACCTTGGGTTGCCTCGCCAAATCGAGCACAAGACAAGAATATACATGATAGGAACGGATTTGAGTCTTTGAGGATTCTGGATGATCCTCCTATGACTCCACATCCCGTTCCATGATTATTTCATGGAACGTGAGGGGGTGTAACAATATAGCCAAAATTCGTGAGATAGGCTCCCGTCTCAATGGTCTGAACTTTGCAGTGGCTATATTAGTGGAAACAAGAGTGAAGAAAGATAAATGCAAGAATATTCGAGGCAAACTTGGTAATCGATGGTGCTACTTAGACAACTATGACTTCCATCCGAATGGAAGAATATGGATCCTATGGGACCCTAAGCAAGTTGACGTGAAACTCATTACTGGGAGTGCACAATTCTTACACTGCAAAGTGTATGACATGAAAGGTGACATGATAGCCTGGATGACCGCAATTTATGCCTTAAATCTACTTGAGGAGAGGCGCACACTGTGGAGAGAGATAGAAGGATTACGGCATCACATTCAGGGGCCCTAGGTATTACATGGGGACTTTAATAATGTTTTGACGGCACAGGATAGAATTGGTGGCTCCATAGTCCAACCGTATGAATATAATGATTTGGTGAACATGATGGATACAATCGGATTAAACGAGCTGGATAGTATTGGTGATCACTTCACGTGGCACAATAAGCACACACACGACCCTATTTACTCACGGATTGATCGAGCTCTAGGTAATTTGTCGTGGTTTCAATCTTTTAGCCACATCCACGTGGAAGTTCTGGAACCAAGCATCTCGGACCATGCTATGCTTTTACTACGAATGTGGACACCACCAATCCATACTCGGCCACAATTCCGCTTCATTAATGGTGTCATTGAGACGCCTGATTTCCTCCACCAGGTACGACAAAATTGGAACACTCCAATGGAGGGCAGAGCAATGGTGGTCATATGGCAAAAACTCCGTAGACTACAGCCGACTATAAAGAAGATGCAGAGAGGATTTTCGGGTATAAAGGACAAACTCCAGGATGCCCGTAAATGCCTAACTGTTGCCCAGCAGAATCTTATAGCTGATCGGATGAACTGTACACTAATTGATCGAGTAAAAGAATATACCAGCGAGGTTCTCAACTGGAATGAAATTGATGAGAAAATTACACAACAAAAATCAAAGATTGATTGGTTGCGGCTCGGAGATGGCAACAATGCGTATTTCCACGCTTCTTTAAAATCAAAGAATCGGCACCTTGGGATTAGACAATTGATACGGCAGGATGGAAGCATAGCCACTGCCCAAACTGACCTCGAACATGAAGTCATCGAATTCTACCGACAGCTAGTTGGCATCAATGCCCAGCGACTGCGAGGACTGGATTTGCGAGTACTGCGAGAGGGCCCACAAGTACCACACGATCAGGTTGCTGCCCTTATAGACCCGTTACACAGATGGAAATTATTAATGCTCTAAAAGATATCGGATATCTAAAGGCCCCTGGAATCGATGGGTATAATGCAAAATTTTTCAAAGCGGCATGGAGCATTGTGGGTGAAGACACGATAAATGATGTACAAGAATTCTTCTGCTACAATAGGATGTATTTGGCGGTGAATTGTAGTATTGTCACTCTAATCCCAAAGATCGATAATGCGGAACTGGTTAAGGACTTCCGGCCTATATCCTACTGCACTACAATCTACAAGATTATATCCAAGATACTGACCAATCGGTTGAGTAAAGTACTATGTAATGTGGTAAATGAGAGTCAAGAAGCGTTTGTTCCAGGACAACATATACAAAACCACATACTACTAGCATATGAATTAATCAAGGGCTATAATCGGAGGGTAGGTACCCCCAGATGTATGCTTCAAATGGACCTACAGAAGGCTTATGATCTTTGTCAATGAGTGACTTTAGAGGGCATACTTCAGGAATTAGGATTCCCTCAGCAATTTATTGGATGGATTATGACCTGTGTTACGACGGTATCTTACAAATATATGGTGAATGGAAAACCCACCCAGCTTCTCAAGGCACGACGAGGACTAAGACAGGGTGATCCACTATCCCCACTCCTTTTTGTCCTAGTGATGGAATACATGTACAGATTAATGCAGGGATTAAAGAGGATGCAGTTTTAATTTCCATGCAAAATCGAGAAGCTAAACATTGTCAATCTTAGCTTTCGATGACCTATTATTATTCTCTAGAGGTGATGTGAGATCATTGAATTGTTAATGACAACTTTCGACTCTTTCTCAAAAGCTACAGGACTTAGTGTTAATCCAGTAAAGTGCCAGGTTTACTTTGGTGCGATGAATGATGATCTGAAAGGCGCCATCCGGCGAATCCTTGGTTTCGGTGAAGGTGTTTTACCGTTTCGATATCTAGGCGTTCCCCTAACTAGTAAGAAGCTCACCGTTGTAGAATGCCAACCCCTGATTGACAAGATAGTGGCTCGGATACGACATTGGAGTGCTAAACTGCTCAGTTATGGTGGTCGTGTGCAACTGATTAAAAGTGTACTATTTGCAGTCACAAATTACTGGCTCCAATGCTTTCTGCTGCCAAAATGTGTGCTAAAGGCTATTGAGTCGATTTGCCGGTCCTTCCTATGGTCTAATAGCGAATCGGTTACCAGAAAATCCCCGGTGGCATGGGAGAAGATTTGCATGGAAAAGAAACATGGAGGCTTACATATAATTGATTTACAGGTATGGAATAAGGCTTGTTTAATCAAATTGTTATGGAATCTATGTGGAAAGCAGGACAGTTTATGGGTTCGATGGATTCACGCGTATTATATGAAAGAGGACCTAATTCTTGTACAAGACATCCCACCACGCAGCTCATGGATTATGAAGGGTATCCTAAAGTGTAGAAGTCTAATACAAAATAATAGCGCATGGGACCATATGCGACTTCTACCAAAATACAAGAGCACGATGTACCTTTGCTCTCAAAGGTGATCACCCTGAAGTAGATTGGAAGCGGCTCATGTTTGGAACCATTGCTAGACCACGGGCTAGGATGATTACATGGCTGGCATGCCACGGCAGACTGGCAACGAAGGACAGATTATATCGATTTGGCCTCCTGGATACGACAACATGCGGATTTTGCTCCCAAACAGAGACACTGGAACACTTACTGTTTGAGTGTGTCACTACTCGTGGCATTTGGCATAAAGTCTTGGATTGGCTTCGAATCCAACATACACCTGGTACGTGGTCAGTCGAGTTGCGATGGATAATTAGTTCCAGTAAGAGCAAGAATTAGCGTAGTCAGATGCTTAAGGTGGCCTTCCTGGAAACAATTTACGAGGTGTGGAAGCATAGAAATAACTTATGTTTTGGCAAAGATGATACACATTTTTCTATAGCACAACAAATCATTGATGTCGTGATTTATAGGACTTGGAGAGTACCAAAGCTTAGACCCCAGTAGGGCGTTTAATGCTGAACTAAGAATGCTAGTGTTTTGAGTACTTTAGGTTGGATCACCTTGATCGCCTCTCGCTTTGTATTTGTTTTTGGAAGTTTTAATATATTTCGAGTTCCAAAAAAAAAAAAAAAATCCTAACGTGATACTAACAAATCAATTTCACAATAAATCAATCAATTGCACCACCTCAAGCTTAACCCACTACTTAATATAAGCTAAACTAGCTAGTAGATGAGTCTAAAAACATACAATTGCTCGAAATTAGCAAAAATCCCAAATTTAGAAAAGTAAGGGTTTTGGACGTAATACCTTCAATTACGGGAAAAATAGCCGAAGAAGGATGAAATTGAAGGGCCACCCGAGTTCCTTGTTGAATGAGCTTCGAAAAGAGTCCAAGATTGGCCTGAATGGTGGAGTTTTGGTCGGAGTTGGAAACTTGGCGAAGAGAAATGGAGAAGAAGCAGAATAGAAATGGTGGAGTTTTGGTGTGAGTTAGATTTATCCGTCGTTAGTTTTTTTTAATTTTCTTTTTTAAATTAATTTTTTAACGACGGATAATCTATCCGTCGTTAAATTCCTATTTTCTTTTTTTAAAAAAATCAATAGTCTACAAAACATAGCGACGGATAGACACTCCGTCGCTATTTAGCGACGGAAGCAACGACGGATAGAGCGAAACGCTCTATCCGTCGCTAAATTCGACCGATTCGTCACTATATAGCGATGGATAGCTTCCGTCGCCCCTTTCCGTCGCTATATAGAGATTTTCTTGTAGTGTTCTGACTGTGGTGTTTTTCTGATGAAGCATATGGAGCTGTTCCAAGGAACTCCTTTTCCTTGCAAGGATCTAATGCAAGTATGTACAAGTTTCTTATGTTTTTAGATAATTTTTTTCCCTTAGAGTAGATAAATTGTGAACTTCTTGCATAATTTTTTCTGAGCTTTTGTTTTGGTTTTGTGTATTAGATGAATCGTAGGAAATTCCTTCGTGTTGAAATTTTCTCAGCTCTTATTCTTGCTGACGCAAATGGTTTGAAATCTGATATTTTGACGAAGGTTGCATCATTTAACAAAGAAGATGCGATAAAGCAAATGAAGGAGAGTGAAAAGTTGAAAAAGCTAGAAGCAAAGAAAGCTGCTGATGAAAAAGCTTTTCAAGTTTGAAAAATGACCTGCATAATTGTCTAGTTTTTACAACGGCCCTGTTTACCAATAGATTTCCAGCTAGCTTTTCAGCTCCATTAGCTTTTTTTTACCATTGACTAGTAAAAGCATTACGTGAACATGACTTTTTAAATCGACTAAGCGATCATTTGGTTGAAGAAGCTACCCAGGCTAGATTTTTTTTTAAAAAAAAAAAAAAGCTACTTGTTATCTTTTTTATTCCGAAAATATCCCTAACCTAAATTAAATAAAGTAAAACCAATCGTTAGTATTATTCTCGTGTTCTATCTTTTACTGTGGTGCCATTCTGTGTTCCATCGCCTCTCCTTGCCAGCGCTTCAGGTAATCTGCTACTGCTCCTGCTCTTCTTTAATTACATAATATGAATTTCTCGAGTTGTGAATTCTCGTTGCCAGCGTTCTGTGTTCCTGTGTGAGTTGTTTATTTTCAGCGCTAGTTGTATATATTTTTGATTCGTTGAGTGCGTAAGTTCTTGTCTATGCATATATCATGAAGAATGATCCTTGTGATTGAGCAATGATATGGTCTGATGATAATACTATTCAATCTATTATGCTTCTGTTATAGTTTTGATGTTGTTTAATTAGCTTGAATTTAATTATGCTTAGTGCATTTCTAGTCCTGCTTAAATTAATATTTCTTTTACTATTCAATATATGTTTCTTGGATTAGTTGAGGTTTTAGGGAAATATTGTGGATGAATTAATTGTCGTGAGCATTTACTATGTCAAGTTGAAGGTGGCTAATGAAAAAGAACCATGGGCTTACTCCATTCGAACTGCAGTTACGTTCCAAATTCCAGTTTTTGCTTGATGTTTACTTGGTTGCGAATTTGCGATCAATTTGTACATCTTAAACTGAATCTAACACTTGCTATTTCATGAGTTGCTTTTCAGATTCTACTATGAGATAGATAATGTTATTCACTACTCGTATTGATGATTTGATAAGCTAACTTAGTGATCTGTTCTAGTGCAATTCCGACTATGTTGGTACAAGTAGAACAGGCTTACATGCATGAAATTACTTGCTAATGCTGTGAATTTTGATGACTTATATGTGTTATCAGCATCACTAGACTAGCATATTTTCTATAGGAGTGCTTCTTTTCCTTTTGTTTCTACTTTTTAGCTAGAGAAAGAATGAAAATCTCCTGGTTGTGATCTTCTACACTCTCAGAGACTGTAGTGACTAGTGAGTATATTGAGTTGTACACTGACATGATAATTATATCAAAACTGAAGAAAAGAGACAAATTTCATTTGGTATTCTAGTTAGAGAACTGATTTTTCTTTAGTGAGATCTTCATGTATTTTTCTTTATATTTGTTCTTGTTCGTTGATTATTTAATCAGTATTCGTCTAGTCTATTAAATTTAAATGGATGTGGAAGGGTTGTGATATTTATTATTAGATGGCACCAAATGATGAGAACGGGAAACGAACTTTTAAATGGTCAGATGATGAAGTGAAGATCTTGTGTGGCGTTTGTATCAACTTCATTAGAAAGAATGGGCGTGCAACAACATTTAATTGGAAATCAATCACCATTGAGCTAAATCAGAAAATTAGCCGAAATTGTACATCAAAAGTCGTGAAGAATAAATTTTATTATATGAGGACTGATTGGTATATATGGAAGAAGTTGTTGAATCGAGAAACTGGTCTTGGGCGCGATCCCGTTTCAGGAAAAATTGAGGCTTCAGATGAATGGTGGACACGAAAAATTCAGGTTAGTATGATCTACACTTTATTACGTTTACACAAGTTATTTACTTTGTGTAATACAATAATTCTCATAGCATATTTATTTATTTTTATGTAGGAAAACAAAGATTTTAAAAGGTTTCGCAATAAAGGTTTCAGTTTTAGTATGGAAGAGCTATATCATGAGATATTTGAAGGTAAACGTCGATGATGAGAATGTTGTGGCACCAGGTATGGATCCTTCAAGTGTGAATGTGGTTAATTTGGAGGAAGGTGATGTAAATGAAGATGATATTAACAAAGAAAGTGGTGCGGACGATGCTTATGCAGAATATGTTGCCTATTCTTCTCGAGCTGATGATCTGGAAAATCAAGAGAATTCTTTTTTTAGCGATTTTCTAAGAGATGCCACCAATTCTGAATTACCTAACCATACAACTGATGGAACCCAAGTTCATAGCCAAAGTCGTGCTGGTGCACAAGCTTCATTCAAAAACACTAAAAGCACCAGTACCAAATCTACACAAGTGAAGCGAAAAAGAAGACAGTCTGTTGGATCGGTTATATTATCTAATCAAATCTCCGACTTGACAAACACATGTAATCGTGCATTGGAGTTGATGGAGGAGGATTCTAATTCCCCTAATAAAAAGGGTGGTTCTAATGGTGGTTCTGATAATAGTGGAGCTTGTACTGGAGGTACTAGTATAGTTGTAGCCATGGATATTGTTAAAAGCATGGTAGATGAGGGTTACTTGGAAAAGAATAGTGAATTTTGGTGCTTTCTGATGCATCTACTTGAAGATGGTGTTAGACGGGAGATATTTATAAACATGGATGATGGCGACTCTCGAATGGCTTGGTTGAACTACATGCATGCCCGAGAGAAATAAATTCCTTATCCTTGAGTTCTATCTAACTAGTGTGTTTGATTTCTTTATATTGCTTGGCTTGATGTGCCTATTTTGCTATAATACTCATTTCTATTGTTGGTTGAACTGCTCGTATGAACATGTTACGATGATCTTTTTGGATTAATCCATGTTTTAATGATATATTTTTACTATGTGGCTAATAGGTGCATTATGGACATCGAAAGGAGAATAAGAAAAGGCGTAAATTGTTTTGGATTATGGCAACATGTACCACATGGTCTCTTGCGACATATTTTTATAAGTATATTTACAAAGAACCATGCATGACTTCACTTCAAAGGGGAGAAGATTGGATGCGAAAGGTCTTGAATGGACATCCCATTCGATCTGTTAATGCTTTTAGGATGGAGTCAAGTGTATTTGGGAAATTGTGTGAAGAACTCCAAAATAAATACGGCCTGAAAGCAAGTTATAACATATGCATTGTTGAGAAAGTTGGTATATTTGTTTATACCCTTGCTAGGAATTTCAATCGAGATGTTCTTTGGCGCTTTCAGCGTTCGGTGCGACTATCGTGAGCATTTCATGATGTTCTTGAAGCGATTAGTGGTAGAAGTCAAGGTTATATGGGTTTGTACGTGACATCATAAAAGCGTCGGATCGACTTTTCAACTTATAACCCCACAAATTTCAAATGACGATAGATACATGCCCTACTTTAAGGTACTGGTTTTATTGTTATCATATCTTATTGTTCTAACATTAATTATACACTATTATGTATAATGCTTTCACAAGTTTTCATATAATATTTTTATATAAATCGTGTAGGATTGCATTGGATGTATCGATGGTACACACATACATGCATGTATTCCTGAGACAGACCAGTTGCCCTATAGAGGACGAAAGGGGATACCTACCATTAATGTCATGGAAAGTTGTGACTTTAATATGTGTTTCACATTCATTTCAATAGGGTGGCCTGGATCAGCTCATGATACTCGTGTTTTTCTTCATGCGATCAATACGCCGTCAATGAACTTTCCACACCCACCACATGGAAGGTATTATTTGGTTGACAAAGGATATCCAGAAAGAGACGAGTACTTGGTCCCTTACCCAAATACAAGGTACCACAAATCTCAATTTGAGCATGAATGACCATCTAATGGGCAAGAAGCATTTAACAAATTACATTCATCACTTAGAAGCTGCATTGAAAGATCATTTGGTGTGTTGAAGAAAAGATGGAAGATATTGGCTGGAATGCCACAATATAGCATGGAGACTCAGATTGATATTATCATGGCTGTGGTTGCTTTACATAATTACATTAGGATACACTCAGAAGATGATCTAATATTTAATGTACTTGAGAGTCATCCGGATTATATACCCTTTGAAGAACTCCCTGACACTGCTAGTGCCACCAACCGTGAAAATTCAAGAGAAACATCTACTGAGATGAATGTAATCCGTGACAACATTGCAGATTTGATATGGGAAAGTGATGATCTAGCTTAGTTACTTTTCTCAATAGACGACTTATATTTTATATTTGTTGGAACATTTGTTATACATTTTGTGTACTTGTTTGCAACTTGCATAAGTTACTAATTTTTTTTCCGTATAAAGTTAGAATGCTCAATGAATATTTATTTTCAACTTCTGATAATTTTCAATGATGTTATTAAAGTGGCGGTGAAAAGTACATTGAATATATATTAAAATAATTAGACAAAAATGTGATGTACTATTATTTAGAAAAATCAGAGTAATGCCCTTTTATGTCATTTTATAAAATAACATCTAGCTTATCAGCTAATTTGCTAAACACCTACATTAAAATCAGCTAGCTTTTCAGCTAGTTAACCAGCTACCTATTCAGCTACCAGCTAGTTTTGCTAAACAGGGCCAACATATTGTCTAGTTTTGTAACTGAATTGTCTAATTTTATTACTTGTCCAGAAATTTACTCACTCAGTGTAACATAATTGTCTATATTGTCTAGTTTTTATATTATATTGTCTAGTTTATGAAAGGAATTCTCTTGTTTTTATATGATATTAAATTTATATTATATTGTCTAGTTTTTACTTGACCCGTTTTTAATGAATCCGAGTAAAAAGATCCGCGAAAAACCATCAGAAATCAAGTCGAGGAAAAATGTATAATTGTATAGTTTTAACATTTGAAGAGGACTTTCAAGACTCCTATATATATAAGAGTCTCTCGCAAAACGGACTCTTAGGCTACATTCTTCTTTGAAAACTTCATTCGATTCGATTCGATTCGATTCCATTCGATTCGATTCGATTCGATTCGTTCATCTAATCTTGATTCGGCTCTCTTGATTCGACTTTCTTGATTCATTTCTGTTAAGTTCATTAAATTCATATTATTATTATTATTAATATTTTATCATTTATTTATACAACCCATCTTTTGTACAAGGAAAATAAGAAAATTTATCCAATTGAGATATTTTCAACCTTTTTCTTTCTTTCTTTTTAACACGACTTTTAGTAGATCAATGAAATAAAAAGTATAATTACGATTCGAATTACCCTTCTTTTCTACCGTAAAAGTTGAGTTAAGATAAGAAACTACAGGAACCTGAGAGTACCATTCAAACTGGTTCACATACTTTGTACGTACATCTCTAACAAAAAATCGACATGTTCTTTTATTGGAAGATATTAGAACAATAGTAAATATTCGAAGCATCGTTGAGTTTTTCTCAAACTTAATAAATAAAAAACAAGTTATACCAAACTAAAGTCAAACCAAACTCTACAAATTCGCACGCTAAAAAGTATAAAACAAAGTTATGTTAGTCAAATATACTTAATTTATTTTTATAATATAATTTTATTATATTCTTTGTCGTGTAATTTACGATAATCTGATCAACATCTGAAAAAAAAGTCTCATACAATTTATTAATGGACCGGATGTAGTATTCATTATTATTAAAAAATGGGACAAATGTAATTTCTTTTGTTCGTTTGATTTGATTCGTTTGATTTGACTCATTTGATTTGATTCGATTCGATTCGATTCCATTCGATTCGATTCGATGAAATTTAATTTGAAAATAACATATCCTTACTAGTATCATTGGTTTAGGTTTTGATTGTGTTAATTATACTGGTACTATTTTACTAGTCATCCAACCAAACGAAATGTTATTATGAAATTGTTCGGTTTGGACACACGAAGGAAATTCCAACTGCTTTCACTCTTAAGTTCCCCAAACTAGATCTCATATATTATTTTCACATGTTAGCGATATACGTTTAATTGATCAACTAACAATGATATTATCTTAATGAAGTGCTCCCTCCATTTTACCTCTAAAACTAAAATGAAAACTTCTAACATAATCCCTCCGTTTCAAAGAAGCTGTCCATTTTTTACTTTTTACGATCAACAAATCTCAATTTTAACTACGAATTAATATTAAATTATAATGAGAAAATGTTCAATAAATTTTTTATTTAAAAAATTAGGAAGTAAAGTTTCATTATATAATTTAATTGAAAATTTTACCATCATCGTTTAAGATTAATTTACAGTTAAAGTTGAACTTTGTTGACCGTAAAAATTCAAAACTGGATATCTTCTTTAGCACGGAAGGAAGGAGTATGTGTGTATCACAACACAAGATATTCACAAACACCTTAGATAATAAGGCTACATGAAAACCTCCAATTCAGCACATACACTTGAGTCCAATTTGAAAGGATCCGTACATCATATATATTTTTAGTATTGAAACTTCAAAAAGGAAAAAAATAGAAGGGTTCCAATACAAAATATCTAAAACATGTAGCTAAAATGTAATTGTGTATATTTTCCTTTAAAATTTGTTAGACCATGGTTTCACCCCAATAGTCTCACCCTACTACTACATTGAGAGGGTGACTCCATGGTCGAATTTTCCTTGACATATATAGTAAATCACCAGGTAGAATGTTTGTGCATTTCCCCAATACAGTTTCCATAAGTCAAGATGTATCTGTATATTTCTCAAAATCAGACAAATTGTCAAACATATATTCCTATTTACCAAAGAAAAAAGGAAAATCATAGTTACAAAATAAATATCCAAATTTGTATTGTTCCTTGTTTACATTAACAGCACATCTTTCTGTACAAGTCTCATTTGAAGGCATGGTCGTAGTCATGGTAGCGGAAAGTTTTGTAGATGAAATGTGACAGCCATTTTGAAGCCACAAAACACACTAATGCTGCTGAAACCAAACCATATCGCGCAACTAGAGATAGTGCGCCCTGTTTGGAAGCTGCAGCTATTCCAACAAAGCAAAGGAGATAACTTGCGCAACCTCAACCACGTTCAGACCCTTATCGCAACACTGCAACTGCTACAATTCACCGTATGTGACCAGTACCTGACATTAACAGAGGAATGTAACCAAGTAGTTCCAAGTCAACTGGTAACAGACTCGGCGATACTACTAAGTTTATACTCCCTCCGCCCCGAATTCAACTTCCCGCATTCCATTTTGGGACATCCCAATTTCAACTTCTCATCTCTTAAATAGAAAATCTCTCACATTTTATTCACTTTATCTCATTCTTTATTCACTATCTCTCCTACTTTATTCAATCTATTTCCTACTTTATTACCATATCTCCTACTTTATTCATTATTCTCTTAAAACTTGTGTCCGGACCCGTGGGAAGTTGAATCCGGGACGGAGGGAGTACTATATAGTAACTTAGAATGATGTTTTGTTCTATATGCAGTATATGGTAAGTAACCAAAGTCTAGGATGACCCAAAGTTCTTGATTTCATTTTATTGATGTGAGATCCACGATTTCTATTTTCAAAACTAAGGAAGTGTTAGCAATCCTGTGAGAAAGTTGGATGAAAAGTTAATCACCCAGTTATCAAGTACATGATGGTATATCAACTTCTTGGTGATGAGTTAAAGTTGTAAAACATGTAAGCTACACTTGCATTGCTGACTAGAGCTCGATTGGAACTTACCTGTCTAAAAGTTGCTCTCTAGCAGGAGTGGGTGGCAGTTCTCCGCTATATTTTGTCTTCCAATCAAATTGACCACCTCCATACTTATTTAACCACCTTCTGAAGGAAACCACAAGCACATCCGCCTTTGTTGGCACAAAGCAAGCTTTATGCCAATTCTGAGGGCCAATTTCCTTAAATTTACGTTCCTACGAGAGAATGCACAAGAGTAAATGAAGTCAGAGACAAGCTTCCTGTGGACAATATCTTGTTAATAAGAGATGTTACATGGAGAAGTTAGAACTTATGTAAAGTCATCACTAGCTGACTGAATAACAGATATAGAAGCGAGTTAGTAGGATAGTTCTTTGGATATGAGTTCTCAAACGAAAAGGAATCTAGCTTGAACATATTATTGAATGCATAAACTAAACGTCTTTTTAGATGAAGTTACCACAAAAAAATATGATTAATTTATCAGCAAAGCACAATTTTATCTTGAATACTGGAAGGTCTTGATATTCACCTCTACATGAAGAAGATACAAATCAGAATCTAGAATCAAGTTTTGCCCAATATGAAATATCCAAGGTGGAAGGATTCTTTCAATCAAGACAGCAAAGTTTCTAGGAGATGCAAAGATCAATCTGCTTGCACCCGGACTGACTGGAATGCAAAGGAATATTAGAAGCGCTCTTTTACCCGGAGTTGTAGGAAAAGGTGGCACTACCTCCTGCATGAAATAATCACTTGTTGCTTGAAATATGCAGAATACTACCATTTATATGAAAATTTCACATAAAAATGTCAGCTGATTACCTCTTTGCTTCCAGCTGATGATGTTGATGGCTTGCTCTGGTTCGAAGGACTAAAAAACCCATAGTAGAGACAAGGTGGAATGAAGTAGTTGTTCCCAAACATCTGCTTTGAAACGAAACCATTTCTGTCCAGTTTCTGTATACTTATGTCAAGTGGTCTTCCCCCCTCCCTATCGGCCTTCATAGTGCAGTAAACTTGTTGTTAGCAATATAGAATAATTCAGATTATTATCAGTGAGAATCAAGTCTGGGCAAGATTTGCTTATCTCTCTGGCACTTTTGCTGCTCTCATTATGCCGTAATGCGCATATGGAACATGAGAAGGGTCCATAAGATTCTCGATCAGAATTTCATACCTAAAAATAACTTAGCTGTTAAGTACAACTAAGGTGGGCTAAGCTTGACCTTTTGAATTTTTGTATACACTAGAAACTCCATTTGATGTCATTGATGTCATTTTAATTTGTTTGATTTTCTCAAAACCACTAGGATGAAAGTTTAGCATACAATAAGTAGCCATGAAAATGGAAATTTTAGTATGTTCACCAGTTTGATATCATAAGCAGAAAGGACATACTAATGCAGAGATAAAACAAAGAATTAGCATTACCCGTAAGGTATATCCCTGCATATCATCGAATTGGTGAATGAAGGATCATCGAGTTCAGGGATGTAGTGAGGCTTTTTCTCCGAAAGAATATTTTTATACTGTGGATCAGAGTTTGGCCAGAACCATAGAATGCCATTCTGCACGCAGCTAGGATAAGCGGCTACACATGCTCTTTTGGAAGTATGAATCTGTGCAACAAAGAATAGTCCATTTTAGCTTATTCAAATCTTAAGCTACCCGTACTTACATCAACATAATGATCACGATTTCAAAACCTTCACATAAGCCTGGACTCAGTGCCAGAATCTACATCTTGGGGAAATATAAAGCAAATATAAGAAATATCAATGACACATGGATTTCACGAGGAAACTTCAAAACCAGGAGGAAAAATCATGGGGACCAGTCAAGAACATACACTGTAGAAAACTGTTACAACAAAAATTTTCTTCTCACCACAAAGATCTCACTAAAGTTTTCCACTAGCAACTTTCTCTAAGTTAAACCCAACCTAATATACAAAATGTACAATAGGATTAGAAGAGAAGATAACCATTGGCCCTGTGTTTTGTTTATCTGAAAGACTATGCAGCTCAATTTATTGAAGAGTTGCTCAACTCTAGCCACAAAAACACAACTGGTTAGTCTCTCAGCTTTTTTGGCTGCAGTTGAGCAGCTCTTCTATAAATTGAGTTGATCAATCTATCAGCTAAAAACAAAAGGAAGCCCTGTGTAGCTTCTCTTCTATTTCCTTCATATATGGGTTGGTATATAAATTAGAGAGAGATGCAGTGGAAGGTTTGAGAGGCCCTTTGGGTTGAGAAGATAAATTAATAAGTTGCAACAATTTTGTACATAGTATAGTTTCTTGTCTTGTCCACACTTGTATGTCTCTTGGTTTGGAGTTTCCATGTTAAATCCTTGTGTCATTGTTTTTATCATGTTGCTTTCTATTTCCACAATGTGTGCAGTATTTATCTTGTCCTTGAAATGATTGATTGTTCACATATAACCACAAACAAGTTCTCTTCTTTTTTTTCGATTTCTAACTGGTATCTGCTACATATGTGATTAATCCAATATGTAACCAAAAGCATGGTAAAAACACTGCACAAGCTAAAAATACATAGAATGGTTAAGGATGAAGACGAACCGGAGGACCGTCTCGCGGCGCCTGAGGAATGAATTTACAGTCACCTGCACCACCAAAACACCAGCCATGGTACACACACTGCAACCTACCCCACTGATCAATCCTCCCTTCAGACAAAGGAGCCAATCTGTGAGGACAACTATCCTCAAACACCTTCCATGCCGTCTCATTTCTATCCCACCAAATCACAATATCAATTCCAATCACTTTCTTCCCAGTTGGCCTTCTCTTATCCAGATCACACACTGGCACTACAGGGTACCAGTTAGAGTACCAGTCGAACTTTTCGTCTTTGGGTGATGCTTCAAATTCCTCATCAGTAGGGGTATACTCTTGGATTGAGGGTGTGGTTTGAGAAGTGGCAGTGAAAATCTTGAAATTGGGTTTGGTACATTGGGCTAATGGGAAAGATTGGTGAATTGAGGGGAATTGGAAGATGGAGTTTTTGGATAA
Source organism: Plantago major (assembly GCA_026545765.1). NCBI lineage: Eukaryota > Viridiplantae > Streptophyta > Magnoliopsida > Lamiales > Plantaginaceae > Plantago > Plantago major. Next base: position 91,886,567 of record CM048839.1, read on the forward strand.
GGTACTTCTGGGAATTCTTGATGAGCGATGTAAAGAAGGAAAAGAGGAAGCTTTGAGAGCTTCCATGATTTCTTCAAGTAATCAATCGATTGCAAATTTGTCTTGCAAATGCATGGATAAGAAATGAAAGGGAATATTAAATTACAGAAAATAGTGAAGACGAATGGATTGAAATAAACCAACACCTTACTTATTTATTTATTTATTTTTGAGAAACACAATGATTATATTATGATCAGAGAATATGCAATCTGATCGTGGGCGTAGCTAAAAAATACCTGCACTCTGGTGAGAGTGAACCCCGTTCTATTCTGGCACAATTTGTAGTTTAAAAGATGAAAAGGAAGTTGCTAAAACGCGAATGTCGCCCAACACTGGACAGATTCGGGACAGATCCAGCTTGTTGGTGTAGAAGCGGGTCACCAGAGATAGGCAATCAACCTCGAAGATAGCGTGATACCATTCCTCTTCTAAAGCCCATTATACTGCGATCACGAAGGCTACTGACTTGGCGACTTGAAAGCTTGATCTGACGCCGTTCTTCGAAAGTACATGACCATTGTCCCATGCCACCATCCCCAAACCCAGCGTGTCTATTGCATAAAATTTGCATCAACGTTCATTTTATAAGGCCAGGACGGTGGAGGCGCGACACAATGTACTGCGTCACATCAGTGTGAATAGTCGTGAGATCAGAAAAAGTAAAATTTGCAGAAAGAAAGAAACCAATTGCAGAGCTAGATACTTCCCCAGGTTGTGGCACACGCACCCCATGGACCACTTGATTGTGTTGATGCCACAAAGCCCACATCACGATTACCGCCAATTGTTGTCGACATCATCCGGACTTTGTATAAGTGTGCGGATCGATCTTGAACTTCAATGGCGAGTTATTCCAAACACGTGAAGGAATGAGACACAATGCCCATACCTGCCGACTGAAACAACAATCTCTAAACCTGTGCAACATGGACTCAACTCCAAAACTACAAACAGGGCAAGTGGCCTCTGAGGTAAAATGTCGATGTCTAAGAACCTTTATAATAGGTGAAACACGTTTGCATGCCAAACACAAATTTTGACCTTTGTAGGAACTTTGATCATGAATGAACATCGATTCTCGTGACGGCGAACTATTCTCTCTCGACAAGATTGACGATTGAAGCTTAGCAAGATCCCGAGTGGCGTAATAAAATTTTTAGCAGTATAATGGCCCAGTAGAGTAATGCCATACCCGTTGATCTGAGATATTAAGGCGGCAAGGAATACTAAAATTGCGAAGCTTCATCCAGTCGAAGGTTTGCTCAAGGCCTTATCCACTCTAGATGGGTTTATGAGAAGATCGAAACTTGTAAATGCACGAGGACCGAAAGCCCGCTTTATGGGGCGGAATCCACTGACCTCGGCAACCCGGTCGTCATGCGAACCTTGATAGATTCCCGTTGCAACTTGAAGCGCATACCGACCTTGAGGATGACCTTAGTACTAAAATGATCCGCCCGGATATACGAGGATTACCTCTAATGAATCTGGAGAAGAAATGCGTATCGAGGTAATACCTAGCTTTGGCGGTGGACGGAGGAGAAGAAATTTGGTTGAGTAATGGCGCCACCACTTGTTTGGCGAGCATGGCCGTATTAAAAGCTTCTAAGTCCTTAAAACCCGTACCACCATCCGTTCTTTGTCACAAAGTCGATCCGGGCTATCGATGTATGTTATCCCTACCGATTACCCTTTGAGCAAGCAACCATCGAATTGATCTCCTGCAGAAGCACTTTAGGTAACTTAAAGCAGCCCATAGCGTATGCCGGAATTGCTTGGAGGACCAATTTAACTAAGACCTCTTTCCCGGCTCGTGACAAAAGTTTTTCCTCATACCCTTGGATGCGTTGCCAGACCCGGTCTTTTAAAGATGCGAAAGCCTCCCGGCGAGATTGACCCACCACCGAAGGGAGTCCTAGATACTTGTCATGTTTCTCAATCTGTTGGACCTGGAGAATGCTAAGAGTCCGGAGTCGGTCCAACTCTGATGTGCTTAAACTGAACACTACAGAAGATTTCGCATAATTTACCTCCTGCCCCGAAGCTAGGCTATATTGCCGTAAGATTCTTTTTGGAAATTCGGCTGTAGACGGGCTGGCTCGACAACATATAAAAGTGTCATTAGCAAACAGAATGTGAGAGATACTTGGAGCCCCTCTGCAAATCCTAACTCCTTCTATTGTGCCCTCTAGTTCCGCCACCTGAAGCATCGAGCTCAACGCGTCGGCAATAAAAAGTAAAAGATAGGGTGAAAGGGGGTCGCCTTGACGTAACCCTGCTGGGGCGTTAGAGAGCCAATTTGATCCCCGTTAAGAATCAGCGAGTAAGAGACAGATTCCACAAATTTTTTAATTCTTGTAATGATTCTCGAATGCAACCCTAGCTTCTGCAAGACCCGTTCAACAAACACCCATTCAACCCTATTGTAAGCTTTACTCATATCAAGTTTAAGGGTCATATAAGCTTTGCCATCCCTTTGAAGCTTGATAAAATGATTAACTTCATATGTTACCAGGACATTATCAGTAATCAAGCGATTAGGAACAAAAGCGGATTGGGTTTCCAACACAAGAGTAGACATACACAGTTTCAAACGGTTGGCGATAGCTTTGGAAGCATTCTTGTAGATAACATTAGAGAGGCTGATAGGGCGAAACTGCGTCATAACCTCTGGGTTAGGACATTTAGGCAAGAGAATAATGTGAGTGTGATGGAACTTCTCAGGGAAAAAACCCTTGTTCAGAAAATCCAACAAGCGAAGCAGACGGACCTACGACATGCCGAAACTTTTGAAAGAAAAGGTGACATACCGTCTGGACCTAAGGACTTCAAGGGGTACATCTCGAATAAAGCACTATAAACCTCCTCGCGTGAAAACGGGCAACTTAAGTGCTGATTAATAGCACTCGTTGCTCTCGATTGAATGAAATCTAAAACTGCAGCCAGCTCGCCCTCCTAGGGACCACGGGACCGAAAAATGGTCTGAAAATAATCTTGGACTATCTGCGAGATACCATCTCTTTACTCCACCATTTATCCATTTCCATTACGTAAACCGTGAATAAGGTTTTGTCGGCGTCTTCTGTTAGCCCTTACATGGAAGAAAGCTGTATTTTTATCACCCTCCTGCATCCATTGTGCCTTACCCCGTTGTCTCCACAATAACTCTTTTTTTTTGTCTAAAAGTTCCTGCGAATCAACTCGAAGATGTTGCTCTTCTTCCACGAGCTGAGGTGTACGAGTCAACTTCTGAATTTCATCTAAACGATCGCGAAGGAATTTGATTGTCTTGGTAACATTTCCAAATTTGTGAGTATCCCACTCCATGAGACCAACGCAACAATTCTCTATATTATCTAAGACTTGAAAACCCGATTATGCAGGCGAATTAAATATCCCAACTGTCATGGATAATATTAGCACAGTCAGTAGACTTTAGCCACATTGCTTCGAAATGAAACTGACGTCTATAACGCATCTCTCGAGCTCGTGGCCCAAACAACTCGACACGGATTGGTAAGTGATCGGAAGTCGAAGAGTCTACATGCACCACTCTAGCCAACGGGAATTGCGCAGACCAATTTGAAGAGGCCAGAGAGCCTGATCAAATCGTAAGCGGATAGTAGAAGGAGCAGCCTTTGTCGACCATGTATAAGGGTACCTACAAAGCCCAAATCAAACGATCCGGAATCAGCGCATCAAGCGCAAACACGACTCGGGAGACTAAAGCACCACCTTGGCTCAAAGCATCCAAAGTCTCATTGAAATCCCGCACAACCGAGGAATATAAGACATAGCATAGCGGCGTAACAAAGCCTGAGAGCTATGGCGTGGTAATCTGGTTCCCCATAGAACCCATAAAATACCGAGGAGGGTTGTCGAGTCTTGGAAAACCAAAGCATCGATATGGTTATCAGAAACTACGAATTGAAACATCAATGTGTTTCAACCAAAGCAAAACTAGTCCTCGATCTACCCTTAGCATTTACGAAATACCGAAGACATTAAGCGTTGCTTGATGTAATCTATCCTCACTCGCTTAGTTTGAGATAAGAACATTAATTGAGCATTACCTTTGGCGAACATATCTCCGACTTCCCGAACTGTCGCGGTTCACCCTAGTGTGAGTTCAGTATCTTTCTTCGTAATGTTGGCGGGGCGCTCTGCAGTCTCCACCGGACTAGACATGGTGTTGTACTCCGAAAAAACTGGCGCCTTAATTAGCTTGACGTTTAGGCGGAGTTATTTCCACAACCAAAGTTAAGGAATCTTCATTGGAACGGGCCCGTTTCCCTGGCCCAAGACAATCTTTCAAGGATGCTCCCGCTACATCTCCACTATTTCTCTTTCTAATGTATGGTTTTGCATGATATGCTACGGGACCCATAAAGAAGATAGAATAGGAACATCCACCAACACCTCCGACGGAGATATGACTTGAGCAGATGCGGAAACCAACCTTCCATTGGACACCGCCTTATCTTGGCCAAGGGATAGACCCTGCTCATCGAAAGGAGGCTGAATAGGAATAGAGTTGATAACATCATAGCATGTCTTGTATCCTGGAATTTCCTCAAGAGGGCTCGTGGTGGCCAAGTCCTTTGGACCGGACGTTCTGGCTGTGGCTTCCGTCACTGTATTACCATGCGAAGAGAAAGGTTGATCAGGTTGCTCAGAAAGCTTATCTGGCAGAGACCACGTAGAGATATCATGTTTGGGAAGTTCAGGAGTGTCATTTTCCTCCCTATAGTCTACATCCTCGACTGAGTCTCTACCACTTGTAATAAACTTACCCTCTGTAGGATCAGCCAAACCACTTATTCCCGGTGTCAAAGAAGCCTCCGAAGCGGATGAAAAGTTATACTGCTCCTCGATCCTTCCATTTGATCCTTGGAGGTCTAGTAGATTACCACCACTCATCTTTGGTTGATGTTCCACATAAATGCTATTGCTAGGCGGAAACGTTAGACAAAAGGAATTAATCCCATGACCAAGATCCTCCACATTGGCATTTCCATTATCCTTTTGACGCTAGGTGGCACAGTCCGACCTCGATGGGTCTAACTTAGAAGGAATAGTACATTGACGTGGTGGAGAATGTTTGCTACCAATCCAAGCATGTCCAATGTCCCAATGTGGTGGAATATTGAACAAATCACGTCCCCGTATTGGTGCATGGTTAGCTGGACCTTGCATGTCCTGTACCCTGTCATAAGAGGGGACAGTAAGAGTGCTACGAAAGGAACCCGTTCGAGCCGACGCACGCATATAATCACCGAACAAGAGCTTGGACTCGTCAAGATCCCCGTCAACTTTATATTGTTCTGAGCAATCCTTAACTATATGACCCAGACAACCACATAGATAGCAAAAATTCGGGAGTTTTTCATAGGGAATGCCCAACTGGATAATATCACCCTGAGGAGTTCTTATTGGAATCGCTCGTTTGAGAGGTTTCGAAACATCCAGAGACACACGGATACGCAAGAAGGAATGAGGATTAGCCCCATGAGCATCAAGATCCATGCTCCGAAACACGCCTACTGATCTACCAATACACTCGGTCATACTTGACGTCATCCTATTTAAGGGCAATCCAGTAATTCAAATATAGAAATCACACCACAAACACCTAACATCCTGAGGACTTTCGTCAACCGATATTTCAGACAGAATTATTAATTGTTTGTTAAAGTGCCAGGGCCCTTGACTGTGGACGTTCTCGGTCTCGTTGGTGACGAAAAGTAAAAAAGGAAGTGGTTAACACCAGCCTTACGGGGTTCCAACCCAGGGTTGGACTCCACAGTTCTGTGACCAACGCACCAAAAGCATCCCAATTAACTTGACGTTTAGTTAACACACACCCCACTAGGACTAAAGAAGAGTCAAATCCGGAGGCTGCCCAAGCATGATCAGCCTCGATAGTACCCCGGAGCTCCTCCTCCTCGGTAAGAGTGAAGTTAGGATTAGGAGATGGTGAACTCATGAGAACTGGTATTAGTCACCGACTAACAGATATTCCGTATAATATATCGAACGATCGAGAAAGGCCCTTGACAGAACGGCTCCGTCTAAGCGGAGAGAAAGGTTGGTTGGAGTTGGTAGACAGCTCAACAACTGGGAGAAGTGAACCTTCTCAATCGTAAAGAGGAGTAGATAGGCAATTGACAAAGGAAAGTGATGGAGAAGATGTGCTGATCGATACAGGAAAAAGAAGAGAAGACAAATAAATTTTGGTAAGAAATCCAAAGGGAAAGGTTAAGGCACTCTACTATGTGAGAGACAATCAACCAGCAACTTTCTAAAATCGAGTATAATTTGCGCGGAAATTGTACTGGTCTCAGTCTACCAGTTCGTAGTTGTTTGCAGTCATTGGGCTTGGCCTCTCTGTCAGCCCACGTTTTTACATCTGACAACAGATTTTAGGCCTGTTACTAGATCCATGCAATCATTTAGTAGCTAGTATTTGAGAATCAATTAAAATGGGCAGATTTTAATTTAGTTTTAACTGCGAATAGAAAATAAATTATAATTGAGTTAAAAAAAATTATACTTGGGATGAAAATAAAGTTTTATAGGGTTGTTATATAGAGTGTGTAAGAGTAAAGTGATATGTGTAAGAGTTTTTAAAATTATTTGATTGGTTTTAATGTTATTTGATTGGTTTAAGGTTATTATAATAAATGAAAATTTAAAGCAATAAAAAAATAACAGGTAGAAAGATAAAATCGGGTACTATTCAACGCGATTAAAATCGTATGGCAAACAAGATGAGAAGGATAACTCAAATAAAATCGGGTTTTAACCGCTTCCCCATCAGTCTCTTACTACTCAAGCCCATGAGCAAGTTTCATAAAGACCCGATTTTTCTACACAATTAAAATGAACACATCACATAAGTGTAAACTACCTGATAATGCTAAACACTCATGTCGGAAGAATATGACTTTCCTCATATTTAGAAAAATCAAGAATTTCACCAAACGCGTATTGTATACCCTACATAAAATTTATGATCCAACAAAGTTTCGGTCCTTGAAGGATTTGATTTGGATGCAGACCCAGTAGCGGATCCATGCTGGAGATGTGGATGTCGACCTATAGTCTAAGACCATCTCCATCAAAGTTTTATCGGATTCTACCTAATTCTACTAGATAGAACAAATATTTTAACTTATATTTTCTTTTGTTTAACTTTTTTTTTTCTATTTCATTTTGAGTAAGTAAGTCTCCTGAGAGGCGGTCTCTAGATAATTTATCTAGAGACGGACTTATGTTGTCAAAAAAATCATCAATGTTATTAATCAAAACACATATGTTCTCAACATTTGTATTTTTTCATATTACAACAAGACTTATTTTGTTAACAACATAGATGTTTTGATTAATAATATGGATGATTTTATTGATAACATAGGTCGTCTCTAGATAAGTTATTTAAAGACCGTCTCATGAGAGACTTTGTATGTCATGTGAAAGTAATTTCTATAACTATCAGTTAGATTTTGTGTTTCGTTATTTTCAATATTAATGTATTATATAAAAAAATTGAAATTATATTTTAACACTTATTGTAACAGCCCAAAAATTCATTTTTCGAATTTAGGCGTTTTAGAGCGAATCGAGTGTTGGAGGGAGTTTGTTTCGTAGATCGTTGGCCTTTTCTTGTCCCTTCAGCTTCAGCCCAACTCTTAGTTACTAAAGATTCAGCCCGTTTGTCATTAAATCCCTAATTAAACACAATCATTAGTCCAACTTCGTTACAAATTCTGGATTAAAGCCTCCCTGATAGCAAAAGCTGCTCTGCGTTCTTAACCATCCTGCGTTTTCTTTTTCTTCCAAATCTCAGAAGCCCTCATCGATCAAATTCAATCTCTGTTGGTCCAGATAACGGCAAAGTAAAAGACTAGAGAGGGGGTGAATAGTCTTTTAAAACTTTTGTCGATAAAAACTATTTCTCGAATAGATATACGATACTTAAAATCGAATGGAAGACTTAATAAAGATAAGTGCGAAGCAGTTAAAGTGTGTGTGTGTTCTTTGAAATGTAAATCTGAAGGTAAATAACAGCAAGTATAGTGGTATCTGGAGGTGGCGTAATCCTCCAACTAATCCACTTGATTACGGAGACCTAGAATTCACTAGAACATATAATTGAGTTCACCTTACAATAAACCTATTCTAAGATTCTTAACAATTGGTTCGACCAAATGTTCCCCCTGAGTTGTTCCCGACTTTCCTGACGGAGTACTTCACTGCTCAAAACCTTTGAGTTATTCCTAGCTTTCCAAGCTAAGTACTTCCTATACTCGATAACCTTGAGTTATTCCTTAGTTTCCCAAATCAAGTACTTCCTATACTCGGTAACCTTGGAGTTATTCACGATTTTTCAAACTAAGTACTTCACAGCCTCCATGACTCGGATTGTTGGTTTTGGTTTGAGTTGTCGGATGAGCTTCTTTAATAACTTATTGATTATTAGGATAGCTCTGTGAATCAAGTATACTTAATACACTTTTCAATGTATGGTATCTTGTTCTTTTCTTGACCAGTCTTAGATAAATGTTCAAGAGAATGAATCTCAGATACTTGATCTTTCGTTTCAACTCTTTCACAGATAGCTATGCTTGTTTAGGATCAGGACACTTAGAATTTCAGTGTTACTCAAGATCAAAAGCTTTGGTCGCAACAGAAAGCTTTGAGGATAAGTAAGTTGCTTTGAGAGAGTAAGATGTTCAATGTTTTCAAAGTATGTCGTGTATCTTGTGTGTCCTCTCAAGCAGTCTAAGTGTTGATATTTATAGATGAATTTGAGTGCCGTTTGAATAGTATCCGTTAGGCTCAAATTCAAACTATTGATATCTGTGTATAATCTTATGGCAGTTTTGTCTTCTTCTTGAGAAGGCTGCTTTATTTATTGACATCTCTGTCCGTGCATTAAATGCATTGTACTATACTTTTTGTCTGTAGTGCCAATGAACTATGCTTTATGTCGAGACTAGTGTTATCTGATTCTTTTCACGTCCTTATCTTCAATCTTCAGATACCACTTATATTGAAACAACTTTGTTTGCAATATATATATATTTCTTTTTCAGAAATGTGGTTAAAGCTCAAGGTATCTGAGAATAGATATCTGTGGACACTTTCCTTGTTTTCAGATAGGCCTTTTATTTCTCAGATATCTCTTGTGACACAGTTTGTTTGAAACTATTCGTGTCTTCAAGATATCTGGCTAAGGTATCTGAACAACGATTTGACAATCTTGTGCAGTTTCTTCAAGTCTTCAATGTCGTTGAGCTTGTTCTGCTTGGATGTCTTCTTCTTGGTCTTCTCTTCATAAAATAAAAATTACATTTTGAGACCTAACATCCTATACAAGATTAGCTAGACTATCATACTTAGTGAGTTTCCTCTTTTACAATGTTCAAGTGAACCAAGAGTACTAATCACCTTTCTGAGACTAAGATAAGTCATCATGTTCTTGATCAAAATCTAAGCAGATATTTCTAACAAAATATCTAACAAATTTCTAACAAATTTCCCGAGAAATTTCCCGATAAATTTCCCCTTTTGATCAGCGATGACTATCTTACCTATTACAAATCTGGATGAGTGAACAATCCAACACTTAATCTTTTCTTAAGATCTTCAAATTATTTAATTAAGTGCAGAAAGTAGACATCAACCAAATCACAAGGTGTGATCTTTGCTGATAAGTTATCTTTTATAGAATATTATCTGAGAGTAAGTTCTTCAGATAAGTTACAAATAAAGATTACAGATAACTTTAATACATAATACAGTTAAGCTCAGTCAGCAAAAATACAACAAAAACTACGTAGTAAATCAGGACAACAGGAGTAACCAAGCTCAGTAAACATCCTAATAAACTAGTCTTCAAGTCTTGATTTCTTGAGTCTTCAGCGGTGTTTATGTGGATTAGTGCGCAAATTTCCTATCTCAAACCTTTTGATGTCATCAGAATAGTCATAGAGAAGAGTTATGACGAGCATCTCTGTGTCTCTGGCAAATCCACAGACCTCTTTGTAGGTTTTGGTAGGATTTTTCTTGACAAAATGTTTGACCCACAGATACTTTCCCCACTTCCAGGCATGCTCTATTCTGATATCTGAAAGCTTGAAGTATTCGTAGATAATCTTTAGATATCGATGTCACCCTTGTATTGATCTTGATTAGATAGAGCGATTCATAGGGTTCTCTGATAGTCTTGCTCTTGTGCTGTTCTGTGATGTTGAATTCATGCACATCATCGGCTTTCCATATGAACATTCATTAGAGAGGTCCTTTCTCATGGCTTGATTCTCTTGACAACTTCAAAATCGAACCGGGCTTTAATGTGATTGGTGTTGATCAAGGTTGGCTTATCTTTTCTCCATGCCATAAGTTGTTTAGGGATTGGTTAAAATCTTGAATTTACCAATAGATGCTTAAGTTCCGAATCGATAGCCATTTTTCGATTGATGCACTGTAGCGGAGGAATCATTGTCATACTTCACATACTCTATTTTGGCTTCTTGGCACGAGTGGAAGTTGACTTTGTCTTTGCTCGACTCTCGATCTGTTCCTTCTCATCTTGAATTCTCTTTGGGGTTGTTGCTTGAAGAGCCACCACCTGGATAGACTTAGTATTTCCGGAGGGTGTTTTAGGCGCTAGGGCTTTGCGGCTATGGGCTCGATTAGGCTTTCAATTTTCCTTTTCTTGTGAAGAGGAGCTTCATCTTCATCGTTTCCTCATCATCATCAAGATTAAATCTTGAGAGTTTCTGACCTTCTTCATTGCCCGGGGACTTGATTTGACCTTCTTCTTCTTCTTGGAAGATTCATCAATCCCTTTAACTTGTCTTCTTCTTGGAGCCTTGATACTCCTTGGAGGTTTACGTGCCATGGCCTTGTTATCATTTAGTTCCTTGATGGGTTTACGAGGCGGCTACTATTTGCCAGCGACTTGGCTTGAGGAGGTTCATTGATTACGAGTGGTGGGAAGTTTTCATGTTTCTTCTTCCTTTCTGAGCACTTTGACTCAGTTCTTCTTGTTTTCTTCTCCTTCTTCCCATTCCCCGACTTTGAGGTCGAGATTTGTACATTCTTTCCCCTTAGTCATTGTTGGGTACTCGGTCTCATAAAGGAATCCGAGAGAGTTAAAATGCCCTTGTAAATAATTATAAGCGTGACCAACTTAAGTTGACTTTGAGCTCCTGATTTTGCTTGATAAGTCCATTGTCCTTATCAGTGAGCTCTGCTAATGGGCCTAGGATGGCATCTGCTTTTCCAGCAGTGTAACTTGCCTCTTGGAAAGCTTTTTCAGCTAAAGACGCATCATCGTCCCTTATCGTTCCCAGATCTTTCTGAGCAATGACTATGCTAGTTGTTCTCTGAGTGATGAGCTCAGTGAACTTTCTCATTCGAGAGGGCGATTACTTCCTTGTTCTGTGAAGACATCTCCTTGTTCAGAGTAGCTAGTACTTGGTACCTGTTCATGTATTCATTGGAGTGAACATTTGGAAGTTTGCTGAAAATTGTAGGAGCAATCAGCTTCCTTTTCAAGTGAGAAACCGCTAGATGTTCATTGCGGTGCTATGCCAAAGTCTTGTCTTCTTCATCATCTGAGTAATCAGCCCAGTGATCTTCATCCTCTTGGACATTTTCATCGATTGTATCGAGTCCAGCAACCATCTCAGAGATTGGTTTCTTTCCTTTCTGGGAGGAGGATGGTACTTCTTTTGAAGATAATGCAGCCTTAGCATCATGCTTGACTTCAGATACTTCTTCAGTATCGAGTTCTTTGGTGATATGATGCACATCATCTCGTAGCTCTTTAACCTCAGAGTAAGCAATCATTTCTTGTAAGTATTGATCTTGTAGTTGATCAAGCTTGTCTCTGAATTTAGCTATTTGATCTTCCAGTTGAAGATGGGTATTGTTCTTCTTCAGCGGTTATGCGAGTTGAATCTGGTTTGAGTGTTTAATATTTTACGATTGGTTTCTTGAGCTCGACTACTTGTTCGGTAATGGCTTGGGTGTTGGTTAGAAGATGGATGAATAGATTTCTGAGGAGATGGAGACGGAGATTTCTGTGAAGGCTTCTCAGTGTGCTTTTCAGCAGCTGAGGCATCATTTCTTAGTGAAATTCCTCCGGTCCCTAGTGCAGGGGCATCATCATCATCCTTTTTGTCTGTGTCATCCTTTTGGTGATGGTCAGTGGGAGGTTCGTCGAAGTCATTTTCGTTTATCTCTTCCTCCTCATCATCTTCAGATACAAGATTGATCACTTCAGGAATAGTGATCTTCTGCCCATTAACCTCTTCTTGTTCAGAAGGTATAAATTGCAGAGTTTAGGCGGGTGGCTTAAATGCCATTTGTAATCTTGTCGACCATCTGCTGTTCAAAGGCTTGTATCAAGCTATCGCTACTTCTCGAGAAATCCTTATGCAATAGAGTCATAGCGTGTATTGTTGGTGGGAACATTGCATGGATGTATGTCTCCAAGTCGAGAGCTCGTGCTCGTCTGTTTGGTTGATCTGTGATTCTCAATATTTCGGAGATCGAGCACCTTAACCTTTGCCATTTCTTGAAGCATTTAATGTGCTTTGGCAAGGTGTGAGCTTTGAAGAAGGGAAGTAGGTCCCTTGTCTCAACAATGGGAACCTGCTCGGCACTTGTTTGAGTCTGAAAGAAATAGTTTTGAGTGAGCTTCAAAACTTTTGTAGATATCTGAGTAGAAGTGTAGTTTAGTTTTAGTTACGAGTTAGTACTTGAGCTCGAGACTTGTGCTCTTGAGACAAGCGTGTCTCAGATATCTTGTTGTGAGGTGGAGACTTGGAAGTCTGGTCCTCATGAACCTTTCTTTCTTGAACTTCCTCAAAAGGAAGCTCAGAGTCATTTTTCTCAGAAACTTTTTCAGTTTCTGGTGTTCTTTCGAGTGATGTTGCCTTGGGGGCTTCATCAATTTCCATTGATGCAGGAGATGTCGCAACTTTGTCCCCGTGCATTTCTACTTCTGATTGATCTTGAGTAGTTTCAGGCTGATTGGTCTCTGGAACTTGTGACCTTTCTATACTTTGGTCTTCTTGTCCCAGTGCAGTTTCTTTGCTTGAAGTTTCTGGTACTTCACACCTTTCCTGAGTATGCAACTCAGTTGCCTCCCCTGGTTGATCATTCTGAGTAGATGTCTCAGTTTGATCCCTCTCATTGAGTTGGGGAACCTGCTCTTTTGCAGGATTTTCTTCAGCATACTGCATTGCTGGTAATTCGAAGTGGAGTTCATTTACCATTTCATCAACCACTTGTGGCTGTTGTGGTTGTTGTGGTTGTGGTTGTTGTGTTTGTCTGGAAGCAGAGGATTGGTCAATAGAATGTTCTTCCAGATTTTTAGTTGTGGCGTTTCCATCAGCATCCGCTAGTACTAAAATACCACTCATCAGGGCTTTTTGAAGTTGTGCAAGAGAAATATTCCCTGATGATGTGTTTGCACCAACAACCTTTGCTATGGGTTCAGCAACCTGTGGTTTAGGTTCTTCTTCAGATACCTTATCACGATTCTTGTTGATAACCTTAGCCCTCATTGTTCTTTCTAGGACTTGAGAGATGACTAGTTCATCATCTTCATCGTCGAGCTCTCATCGGCATTGAGGCCGATTGATCCATTATTCCTGCGGTTTTACTGAGATAGGGCTTAGTGTTTTCACCACTTTTGGCGATTTATGAGTTCATCGGCAAGGCTTTACGCATTAGTAACATTTAAAGCACTTTCTCTTCTTTGAGTCTACTTGTTCGATGGTTGATAACTCTTTTCATCATTGATGATTTCATACGCCTTTATCGGTTCATCGACAATACTGCGGATATCGAGAATCGACAACCTCTTTGGGTGTGTCTTGATTTGCCGTGAACTTCTTTCTTGAAGTTACAGGCTTCTTGATATAACCTTTTCTTGAATACCTTTTCGACTTTCGCTTCTTAGAACCTTTACGAGACCCGAACCTTTTTCATCAAGTTTGTATACTCATATTTGTAGAGTAGTTCTTTGTTGGCTATTTCAGCCGTCTCTCTGAGCTCAATGCCAAGCTTTTCCAGCAAGTAGCATATTTTCAGACCATATCCTACAGTGGCCTTTGGCTCAGCTAGTCCTTTGGTAATCTTAGGCTTGAAGCCTTGAATCTTCTTCACAAACTTCAGAAAGGCGTACTTTCCCCAGTTAAAAGGGTTTTCCATCCTTTTGTCTTGTTGATTCAGCAAGAACATAATCATCCACTGTTCTTGCTTATCTGGTCAGCACCTCCTTGTAGACCATCAAAGCATCTGTGAAGAATGCAAGCCGGTACATCCCAGTGAACCAACAGATGTCTGGTTCAGATGTCAGCAAGCTTGAACTCAGTGGGTGTATCTGATTTTTCAAGATCACATATGTCACTGTAAAGTTCTTTAACACCTTCAAGGATTTCATCATCCTTGGTGTTTATTTCAAAATCCTTTCCAAGATTTTGAAACTCAAACAACTTACAGAAAGTTGTTAAGTCCAGAAGGATTTCCTTTCCTTGGACTGAGGTTTTAAAGACACTATTTCAGTGCCTTCAGAAACACAGAAAATAATCCTGGAGTTGTTGTAGAATTCCAACACATCGAGTGATGAAATTCCACTAGGGCGAGCAGATAGAAAGCCCTTGATTTGTGCCTTTTCAAGCATGTCAAGAATTAGCTTTACGGCGGTTCTCTATTCCAATGAGGTATTCCTCAACCATGGCACCACCCCAAATCATTCTGTGATTTGAAGTCCAATGGTCAGGATTAAAATCTCCTACCAGTCGGTTGTTCACAATAACCAACTCTGGTGCTTGCTTTTCAGCAGTACCAGTGGAGGATTGAGATTTTTGTGTAGTTGAACTTTTAGGGGCCATCGCTTTATATAGTGTAGGGATTTGAAATTGGTGTTTGAAAGAGATTTCATTTAGTAATTCCTTGCAGAAAAACTTAATCTTGATTTGCAGAGATTGTAGAAGGTTTTGCAGAGAATCAAGAGAAGGATTTGCTATTTTTGTGCAAGATGAGTTTTCGGATTAGGCAAAAGTGATTTCCTATGCCAAAATCCTATATATATAGCGATTGAATCTGACAGACAAATACATACAAATTGATTTTGTGTATGCGTATCATGATTTACAGCGGCGTGAGCAAAAGCTAGTTCGACATTAAATGCTTAGTGGGCCATATGCGAAATTCAAGGTCCACTATTTCTTGAATTAATTTTCACCGTACAGATCAATCGCTTAATTTCATCAAGGGTCACCATTGCTTCTTCAGCAATGATCACAATCAACAAGTGTAATTGTGCCTATTTAATGAATTTTGGCGCATAGCTTTCTGAATCACGTTTTTGTATGACCAAGAACACTGTTTGCATCTGAATCTGTCTTATACTTAGGATTTTTCCAAGTTTTTCAACAAGATAGAAATAATGCGAGTTTCAAGAGAGTATCTGACTGCAGATAGTTATACTATTCTCTTTTGTGTTCCCCGTTTATAGAGTGATTCAGATATCTGAGTTCCCGTCTCAGAGATCTTAAGCTATCTTTGCTTTTAGCCTTTTGACTTGGATACCCATTCCAAATTTCTCTTTTCTCTTCTGGATACCGTTCGGATACCTCTTCTCTGGATGCCGTTCGGATACGAACTCTTTTAGTTCATTGGTAGTTCCATTAGTCCAAGACTATGTCTTAAGGCTAAGAATCTACTTTCTTGTAGTGGCTTAGTGAAGATATCTGCAAGTTGGTCTTCAGTGCCAATCTTGAGTATCTCTATATTGCCCTTTTCAACATGGTCTCTGATGAAGTGATGTCTAACATCAATGTGCTTTGTTCTGGCATGAAATTTAGGATTACGTGTAATGCAATAGCACTTGTGTTGTCACGAGAAAATGGGAGTTTTCTTCTCATCGAGTCCATAGTCTTTAAGTTGTTGTTGTATCCACGAATTTGTGTTGCACAACAACCGGACAATATATTGACCTCTGTGGTAGATGTTGCAATTGAGTTTTGCTTCTTGCTAAACCATGAGATAAGTCTAGTACCCGGCCGACAAATTCTTGAGGTGCTTTTCCTATCAAGCAGTGATCCAGCATAATTAGCGTCTGAGTACCCAGCTAAACTCAATCCACTTTCTTCAGGATACCACAATCCTACATCTACTGTACCCTTTACATACCTTAATATTTTCATAGCAATGTTGTAGTGTGTTTGCATTGGATTTGTTTGAAATCTAGCACATACTCCAACGGCATATTGAATATCAGGTCTACTTGCAGTGAGGTAAAGTAGTGAACCTATCAATTTCCTATACTTATGTTCTTCAACACTCTTATCTGATTCAGTATAGGTCATTTTGGTTCCAATGCTCATAGGTATCTTAGCATTCTTTTCAGAAGGCTTAAGATTGAATTTTGTGAGCATATCTTTTGCATACTTTGTTTGACTAATGAATATTCCATCATTGAGTTGCTTGACTTGCAATCCTAGGAAATAATTCATTTCTCCCATCATGCTCATCTCAAACTTGCTTTTCATGAGATTTGCAAAGTCATTACAAAGTTGCTTGTCCTTAGATCCAAATATGATGTCATCAACATATACTTGAACTAAGAGTAGTTTCCCGTCATGATTTAAGGTAAATAAAGTTTTATCAACTTCACCTTTCTTGAAACCACTTTCCAGAAGGTACTTGGCCAAAGTGTCATACCATGCTCTTGGGGCCTGTTTCAGTCCATACAAAGCTTTCTGTAGTTTATAGACCATTTTACTTTCTGAGGAAACTTCAAAGCCAGGTGGTTGCTCAACATAAACTTCTTCTGCAAGTTCACCGTTTAATAATGCACTTTTGACATCCATCTGATAAACTTTGAAATCTTTATGAGCTGCAAAGGCTAGAAAGAGTCTTATTGCATCCAATCTGGCAACTGGTGCATATGACTCGTCAAAGTCTAAGCCTTGATGCAGGTAAATCCCAGCAACCAATCTTGCTTTGTTTACGGTTATTTCACGATTCATTCATCTTGTTTACGAAAACCCATTTAGTTCCAATCACGATATTCCTTCTATAAATGGAACCGGTTTGACTTTGTTTCTCTCTCAAATTGATCGACTCTTCTTGCATTGCAGAGATCCAGTCTTGGTCTCCTAATGCTTCTTCTATATTTCTAGGTTCAATATTCGAGATGAAACATCCAAAGAGAGAGTTAGCATTTTCAGCTATTGCTCTCCTAGTCCTAACACTCTGATTAATTGGTCCAATTATATCCTTTGCAGGATGATCTTTGATCCATCTCATCATAGGTTTAGTGCTAGTAGGATCAATATCCACGTGATCTGAATGTGAATCACTAAGATTTTGATTTGATACTTTTTCAGTATCTGAGATATCTGACATATGGGAAATGTCATGGATATCTGAAACTTTTTCAATGTTAGAGATATCTGGAACATGCATTTCAGCATTCTTATTTTCAGATACCTCTTCATGATGAAGGTTCTCGAACTGTTCCATTTCTAGAAAACTCATAGGAAATTCCTCATCATGTCTGTGAGTCATCTTGTTGTTACTAGGCATTTCAAGCTTTTCTACGTCAGAGTCATCCTCACTTTCCATAATGATGTTTCTCCTTCCTGAGGATTCTTCTTTAGAATCCCTCAGTAATAGTTCTTTGAACCATTCTGAGAGTTCATCATTAGGAGGTGTTTTCTTATTTCCTTCATAGAATACAACATGAATTGATTCTTCAATTTTCTTTGTTCTTTTGTTGTAAACTCTGTAGGCTTTGCTATTTGTGGAATAACCAAGAAAAACACCTTCATCTGCCTTTGGTTGAAATGTTCTCAGATAATCTTTCCCATTGTTTAAAACAAAACATCTACAACCAAATACTCTCAGATGTTTGATATTAGGGGGTCTACCAACCAAGATTTCATAGGGGGTTTGTCATGGTGTTTGTTTATCAAACATCTGTTTTGAGTGTAACAGTATGTTTCTGACTTCAACCCAATAAATTTCACTTATTTGATGTCATTAGCATTGTCCTTACGGCTTCTTTAAGGGTTCTGTTTTCCTTTTGCAACACCATTTTGTTGAGGTGTTCTTACGGAGGAAAGTTGGTGTTGTATACCTTTGCGGTCTGAAACTCCTTTATGTCTTGGTTGACAAACTTCGATACCATGGTGCGATACGATTGCAGATACCTTGTCATTTTCATGACTTCAAGCTTTTTGACAAGTTTGGTATCTCCACCGGCATCGATTTGTGTTTGGAAAAGACCCAAGTGAATCTTGAGAAGTCATCTCTGACAACCAGACCATACTTCTTTCTGCATAACTAATTCTGATGATTCAAAAGATCCATGTGTAAAAGTTGCGGTGATCTAACACTTTAGTGTCGATTTTGGACTTGAAAGAGATCTTAGATTGTTTCCCCATCGTGCGAGAACATATACCATCCTTTACGAAAGATGTTATGGGAAGGCCAACTAACTCTTTCTTGGCAAGTCTATTGAGTTTTGAAGTTTAAGTGACTCATTCTTTTGTGCCATAACGGTGCTCTTACGTGTGACCAGATTGACTCACCATGAGACATTCTTGATTGTGGCGAGATGCCAATCGGCAACATAAAGGCGCCTTTCCGCCGACCAACGGTATGCGCTTTGACTCATTGTCAATTAGTTTGCGATGTTAGCTTTGAATTTTATAGTAAAACCGCATGCAAAGCTGGCTCATGCTAAATAGATTATATTTCAAATCCTTAACATGTAATCGTCGGTGATTGTTAAAGTCCCCAATTTGGCGTTGCGAATCCCGGAGAGGATTTAATTCTCCTCCAAAATCGATATACGGTCTGTGTTGCAAGCTTTGTAATCAACGGTTGCTTTGTCTCTGTCATGTGCTTTCGCATCCACTATCAAATAGCCATTGTGCTTTAGTCCGGAGGCATTACGCACCTGGAAAGCAGGAGATTAGGTTCTCATATCTTTGATAGAACCGTCGAATTAAAAGTTCTTCGGTAGGAATCCATTTTGAATGAATTTCTTTGAAATATGCTTTTGTCACGGCGAGCGTAAGGAGGAATTCTATTTGAATGAATATTATCATTAGTAAGAATTATTTTCTTCCTTGGTGTGTTCCTAGGTGCTCCATATGATGCTTTCGGATACACCAGGTTTACGAGTTTGCTTTTCACAAACTTAGCCTTCCTTGCCGATTTCTTCTAGCCAGCATTGATTTTCGTGGCTTGATTTAACTTCCACCCGATAATTGCTTTGAGCAATTCTAGCTTTTCATCGTTCTTGCTCTGCTTGTACTCATGAGCAAGTTGTTTTCCCATGCCTTTGTAGCCAATACCGTTTGAGCACTTGAAGCTATCGAGATCTTTTCTCGTGACTTTGCTAGTCTCTGGTTGGTCGATTTCTTTCGAGAAAAAGTGACATGGGAGAATTTGCGACTCTGCAATTCTACCTTTTGAGAGACATAACCTTGTGGTGTTTACACTTTTCGTGTTGTGTTTCTTTCGAGAGCGATGCCAAGTTTTGTTTTGACTTGTTTTTCCCACAAAGGTTTGGTATAGCGCCTTTCCTTTGTCAACAATCTTTGTCTTCTCACCGATACTATAGATTGCATGGGAACCGTCTTCTTTGAGTACTTACAAATGTTCTTCTCTCCTTACTCTTATTGGTGATAGAACAATCACATCGTGTATTCATTGAAGTCCTTTCTTTTCGAAGGATCTCTTAAGTAAGATTGTACTTGATGAAGTGTCACTAGCTTTGGCATAAGATTGAAAAGATAATTCTTTCTTCTTGAGTTCCTTGTTCTCAGAAAGAAGATCTTCATAATTCTTTCGTAATTCAACCATTGCTTCTTTATGTGACTTTTCAGTCTGAGATATCTGAGCTTTGAGAGATGCATTTTCAGCATCCTTTCTCTCAAATTCTTTAACTAATTGAGAATTTTCCTTTTCAAGAGAATTCTTTTCTTCTTCAAGGTTTTCGGCTCTAGCTCGGATCATTAGAAATTCTCTTTCATAGATGTCAAGTTCTTTCCTGAGATTTTCTAGATTTTGTATTTCCTCTTCATCACTTTCATAAGTATAACAGGAATTATGTGTTACCTCATCAGCCATAAGACAGTTTTCTATGTTGGAGATGTCTGGACCGTCAATTTCAGCAACTCCACACATTTCATTCTTCTTGAGGCCGAAGTCGATTATATCATGAGTAACTCCACATAATTCTGGTGATGGTAAGGTTGAGTCATCTGAATTATCATCTTCAGAATCTGTCTCAACGTCTAGAGCATCTAGTTGAATTTGGATTTTCTTTCTTTCTTCAGTTAACAACGCTTTCTGGCTTCTTCTGAAGATTTTCCTATATTTCTTGTCACCTGTCCTTAGTTTTTGAGGGCAGGACAATCCTTCTTGAAGTGGCCAGGTTTCTAACAATAGAAACAGATATCGTTTCCAATTTCTGCTTCCTCAGTACATGATGCTTTACGGTGGCTTGTTCGTGAGCTTTGCATATTTTGTCTTGGTGATAGTTTGAAACTAGATGCTTCTTGACTTCTCTTTGGCTTTCCTTCTTTCAATTTCTCGACTGATATATTTGCTCATTTGCTTTGCAGCAAGAGCATCCTCAGTTTCTTCCTTGCTTTTCTTCTTTTCAGAAGTTCCTTGAGTGACTAGAGCAACGTTTTGCAACTTTTCAGTTGTTTGTTCTCTTTGAGTTGTCTCATAATCATGATAGCAAGATGAGAGAAAAGTTCCTTTGGAGTGATATTTGGCATTCCTTGGTTAAAATAAAAATTTGGTATGCTCCCGGTTGTGGTTAAGACTTCTAACAATAGTCTTAATCTTTTACATTGGGAGTATCTGTCTTTCCCAAGAGTGCCATGTCACTCATGAGAGTGGTAAATCTGAAATCAAGTTCTTCGAGTTTGATGGATCCTTGTTTGAAATTTTGAAATTTCAACTTGAGAACTTCGAACTTGTTTTCTTTGGTTTTCTCGGTTAAACGACTGATTTCTTCAATAAGTTGCCAGCAACTTCGCCGTTTAGCACCCCAGTTTACCTTGTATGTGCTCCGGTCGATCGATGATGATATTACGAGCTTGACCATCCAGACGATTTCTCTTGGCATCTTAGATGTCCGAGTTCTCTGAGCTTTGGTTAAATAAATAACTTGACTAGTAGATCTCCCACTTGTTGGCGCATCGGTTTGTGAAGATCCTTCGCTTTGATCTTTGTCTCTACCATTAGAAACCTCCATGACTTGTTTGAGTTGTTGAATGACTATTGGGCCATTCTTTATCACTTGATCATTTCGTCACTTATGGCTTCAAGGTGGAGCATCATGTTATTTTTCCATTTCGTAATTCTCTGGTTTGAGAATGGGTGCATCACTCGAGACATACACACTTAACACACAAATTAAATAGTCCTCGAAAATGGACAAAGTTCCTTCACCTATCTGGGGATCTAGGTTCGGTCTGGAAGGCTTGTGAACCTCTGCTCGATACCACTTGTTGGTCGAGATAACGACAAAGTAAAAAAGGCGGGGGGTGAATAGTCTTTTAAAACTTTTCGATAAAATTATTTCTCGATATACGAATAGATATCGATACTTAAAATCGAGCCGGAAGACTTAATAAAGATAAGTGCGAAGCAGTTAAAGTGTGCGTGTGTGTGTTCTTTGAAATGTAAATCTGAAAGGTAAATAACACAAGTATAGTGGTATACGGAGGTGGCGTAATCCTCCAACTAATCCACTTGATCTACGAGACCTAGAATTCACTAGACAGATAATTGAGTTCACCTTACAATAAACCTATTCTAAGATTCTTAACAATTGGTTCCCGACCAAATGTTCCCCCACGAGTTGTTCCCGGCTTTCCACCAAGTACTTCTGTGCTCGAAACCTTTGAGTTATTCCCTAGCTTTCCAAGCTAAGTACTTCCTATACTCAATAACCTTGGAGTTATTCCTTAGTTTCCCAAATCAAGTACTTCCTATACTCCGGTAACCTTGGAGTTATTCCCTGATTTTTCAAACTAAGTACTTCATGTACTCCACGCCAGTTACGGTGTTGGTTTTGGTTTGAGTTGTCAGATGAGCTTCTTTAATAACTTATTCAGTTATTCAGATAGCTCTGTGAATCAAGTATACTTAATACACTTTTCAATTGATGGTATCTTGTTCTTTTTACTGACCCAAGTCTTAGATTTTCAAGAGAATGAATCTCAGATACTTGATCTTTCGTTTCAACTCTTTCACAGATAGCTATGCTTATTTAGGATCAGGACACTTAGAATTTCAGTGTTACTCAAGATCAAAAGCTTTGGTCGCAACAGAAAGCTTTGAGGATAAGTAAGTTGCTTTGAGAGAGTAAGATGTTCAGTGTTTTCAAAGTATGTCGTGTATCTTGTGTGTCCTCTCAAGCAGTCTAAGTGTTGATATTTATAGATGAATTTGAGTGCCGTTTGAATAGTATCCGTTAGGCTCAAATTCAAACTATTGATATCTGTGTATAATCTTTATGTGAGTTTTGTCTTCTTCTTGAAGGCTCGTTGCTTTTATTCAGACATCTCTGTCCGTGCATTAAATGCATTGTACTATACTTTTTGTCCTATAGTGCCAACGGAACTATGCTTTGTATCAGAGACTAGTGTTATCTGATTCTTTGCACGTCCTTATCTTCAATCTTCAGATACCACTTATATTGAAACAACTTTGTTTGCAATATATATATTTCTTTTTCAGAAATGTGGTTAAAGCTCAAGGTATCTGAGAATAGATATCTGTGGACACTTTCCTTGTTTTCAGATAGGCCTTTTATTTCTCAGATATCTCTTGTGACACAGTTTGTTTGAAACTATTCGTGTCTTCAAGATATCTGGCTAAGGTATCGAACAACGATTTGACAATCTTGTGCAGTTTCTTCAAGTCTTCAATGTCGTTGAGCTTGTTCTGCTTGGATGTCTTCTTCTTGGTCTTCTCTTCATAAAATAAAAATTACATTTTGAGACCTAACATCCTATACAAGATTAGCTAGACTATCATACTTAGTGAGTTTCCTCTTTTACAATGTTCAAGTGAACCAAGAGTACTAATCACCTTTCTGAGACTAAGATAAGTAATCATGTTGCTGATCAAAATCTAAACAGATATTTCTAACAAAATATCTAACAAATTTCCTAACAAATTTTCCAAGAAATTTCCCAACAAATTTTCCAACAATCTCTATGGTTTGGGCAGCAGCAGTGTGTATTTTCGATTAGTTGGCTCGACCAAGTGTTCTCTTTAGCTATGGGTTTTGATTGGAGATTTTCAAGGCAAGTTCCCCTAAGACTTGCATTCATGTTTGTTTATGTGTTGATTGTTAGGATTATAAGTTATGTTGTATGAAAGTTACTTCAAAAATTTTCAAGCGTATGTTTTATGGTTGATTTACTGATAACGTTTACCTTCTTGGGTTTTTATGGTACGATGAGTTAGTAATTGATTAATCTTAATAGTTGGCTGGACCATGTATTTCTTGCTTAGTTCTGTTTCGAACTTGATGCTACTTGGTATCTGGCAGACGGTTAGTACTTGTTCTAGTTGGTGTTATATGCTAAGATTGAGCTAATTTAAGCCATTTAGTTGTATATCTAATGAGTGTTTACCTTGACTAGTTATAGTAATAGTCTAATAGATTAAGGGAAAATTATTGGTGCCATGAACTACTTGCCGTGAGTCTGTGTTTCCTAAATGAAACTTTTATGCTTTTGATTAGTTTAGTTCCCACACTTTGTTTTCTATGTATAATTGTCATTTCTACTTGCGTTACTATTGAGTTTTGTTACTCTTGTTATATGTTTCCAACAGTATGGAGTGGTATGTGATACTTGCACATGTTTGATACATTTTTATAATCTCCAATAGTGATATTTGATGTTTATTTACACACAATAGAATCATGCATTCATGAGTTATAGTTTAGAAGCATGCATTCACTTTAACAAAACGTTAAAGGTTTGAAGTAAAGAAATGATTTCAAGATAAGTAAGGGGCTCGTACGGGAATATCCTGGTATTTGTGGCGTAGTTACTAGTTCATGTTCAGCGGATAGGGACCAAGGTCCTGAGTCCGTCAGTTTTTATTTATTCAACGGATAGGGTCACGAAAGTGACCTGAGGCCGGCAGATAGCCACCATGGGCCAGAATAGGAACCTACGATGCCAAGTGAGCTCGCGATCATGTTATGATTTTAAGACGTTTCAAGATAAGTTTTAAGTTCAAGGTCAAGTTAAGAGTTTTCAAGAAGAATAAGTTCAAGTGTTAAGTGTTAGGTCAAGTCAGGTCATAGATTGCATTGCATTAAGCAAGACTAAAAGATTTAAAAGACATGAAAACATATAGAACTTTAAGTCATGGCACGTGCATGGAGCTTGTTCAACCCGTGGTCACGGCTGACTCCTTTCTAAATATCAATTTTAGGTTTGAAGCCGAGCTTTGGAGTGGAGCGTTGCCGGAGCAGTGATCACTACCAAGAGCATCTTTACAGTTTTCAGTTTCATATATTTAGAGTTTTGTATCAAAGCTTTTATGATTTTATAGTTCTGCTGCATATTTTGACTAGTTCACGAATTATATTTAATAATTTTCATGTCAAGTATAAGGACGCACAAGGCATTGAACTATGTTTTAAATTTTCAAAAGTCAAGTTCGTCGAATTTTCAAGTTCACGAACTAGCACGAGTCAATATTTTCCTTAGTTTGTCTTTTTAAAATTCAGGGCACTACTTATGGTGTTATCCATAATTCAATTTTAAAAAGTACTAATTGAAGAGAAAGGAAAATGGTGGGTTCTACTGGGTGCTACCAGTGGAGCTGAGTTTTACCACACATCAAGAAAAAAAGAGATTTTTTGTTTTATTGATGGAGATGGTGTAAGGGATGGATGACGAGTTTTACAAATCGATACAATCCACAATTCACAAACTGATCCAACCGAATACAACTTCAATTTCAATTGAATTGGAATGAAATGTAAAATATGACCTGTATTGATTAGTAAAACTCCTATCTCCCGTTACAATTATCGTAATCTCTAGAGTCCAAACAATTCTATTATCTATAATAATTTAATTAAAATATGAGAAAGTTTAGTAAAAGTGCTAGTGCTGATTTTTGTATACCATAAGAAAGACGATATCCATTCATCCACATATATTATGTAAAGCACAAGAGGCTAAACCTCACCAAATTCATTCAGTCTTATGTGGAATTAGTTATATTTTAGCCAGTATATATTTCAATGTTATTTTTTGTATGTTGACTGTATATATAGTTTTTATTAAATTTCATACACTACAAGAAATCCTGTTCCTAGTCACGGTGAATTAGCGACGGATAACTAGCTAGCGACGAATCGCTAGCTCTAGCGACGGATAAAATCCGTCGCTAGTTCTAACGACGGATAAGCATTTCCGTCGTTATATTTAACGACGGATAGTCTTATCCATCGTTAAATCTAGTGACGGATAATCTATCCGTTGCTAGATTCGTTGACCAAAATTGAAAAAGAAATTAAAAAATGGGAAAAGAATTTTTAAAAAAAAAAATAGAAAAATGAAAATCTAGCGACGGATAGGACTATCCGTTGTTAGAATTTCAGCTTTTTTACGGGAAGCAGTTCTGCTTCCCCTCCCCACTTTTTCTTCTTCCTCATTCTTCTTCCTTTCTTCTCCCCATTTCGGCCAAAGCAAATCCCGTCAAAATCTCAACCATTTCGGCCATTCTTCGTGTACATTCGAAGCTCGTGAATCAAGGAGGTCAATTCTGCCGTCAATCTCAAATTTCATCCGCTCATTTCTCCGGATTCGAAGGTAAACCCTAATTTTTTATATTTAGGGATTTTGTTACTTTAAACTAATTTGAGCAATTGAATGTAAATGGAGAGTATATAGTGCTTAGTTTAGTTGTAATTAGGTAATGTTTTACCTTTGAGATGTACAATTGATATATATTGATTGTGAATTTGAATTTTTAGTATAATGTTAGGATGTTTGTAAGTATGTAGGGCTTTTAATTAATTTGATATTGGTGTATATATAGTAAAATTATGAAGATTTAGTACCTCGTTTTGAAACCCTAACTTTTTGACATATTTGGAAAATTTAGTTAATTTAGACTAATTTAAGCAATTGTATGTTTACTAGCTAGTTAATTAACTTTGAGATGTGCAATTGTTTGAATTGTTAATTAGTATAATGTTAAGTATGTCGTAGTTTTGATTTAAGTATGTTAAGTATGTTAATTAAGATGTGCAATTGTTTCATTTGATAAATTTATACATGTACTAGATTATAAATTATGAGAATTTAATTAATGAAGTGTGTTGATATAATTTGGTGATTACATTCGTAAAATGCATGTAATTTATAATTTATAAATTCGTATTAAAGGGTTGGAATGCTTTATTTGTAATGGGAATTTTGGTAAGAGACAAAAACTTTATAACATGGGGAAATGGGGAAATGGGAATCGAGTTGAAAAAATACGATCTAATCAATTCAAACGTGTCAGGTTATATAATCATCCAATGAACACCGATCGTTCATGGATGTACCAAAGGATAGTTAATGGCAGAGTTTTACCTAGTTTTGTGGAAGGGGTTGATGCCTTCGTTACATTTGCACTGACACAGACTAATTGTTTGAGTGGGGGATGATGAAGTGCCCTTGCACCCAGTATAAATGTAGGAATAAACAATTTTTACCTCCAGAAACGGTAGTGGAACACTTCAAACGTAAGGGGTTTGTAGCTGAGTATGAGGTATTGACTTCTCATGGTGAGACATACAAGACGTTCATGGATTATGAGAATTTGGGGAAGCGTAAAAGAAAACAGGAAACTGTGATGGGAAGTACTCAAAATACTTCTACATCTGATGCTAATAATGATCATGAACGGGTTGAGCAAATGGTATATGATATTGCGGGTCCAGAGTTCATGGACACCAGGGAGCCAGTAACCGAGGGGGATGCGGAGGAGCCTCCGAATCCTGAGGATCAGGTCTTCTTCGACTTGATGGAATCCGTAAAGAAGCCGGTTTATCCGGGGTGTAAGCATACCGAATTGTCATTGTTGGCTCGGCTAATGAGTTGAAGACTAATAGCCAGCAATCTGAATCGAGCTTCAGTGAATGGGTATAAGTAATGTCAGAGCATTGTCCAGAACCAAACCTAGTTCCCACCAACTTTTACCAGGCGAAGAAAAAGATGCAAGGGATGGGGTTGCCCATGGAAACCATAGATTGTTGTGAGGTTATATATGTGCATGATTTATTGGGAGGAGGATAAAGATCTACTGAAGTGGAAGTTCTGTGGTAAGGACCGGTACAAGCGTTACAAGGAGGGTGCCTCAAAGAAACGTCAGAATAAAAATCTCCCACATAAGAAAATGTGGTATTTCCCTCTAGCACCTCGTTTGAAGAGGTTGTACGCTTCAAGTGCTTGTGCTGATAAAATGCAGTGGCACAAGGAGAGTAATCCGGTAGAGGTAGAATGGAGCATCTATCGGACTCACGGATGGAAACACTTGACGAGAGCTATCCGAGTTTGCGGTGAACTAGAAATGTCTGATTGGGCCTTTATGCGGATGGTTTTAACCCTTTGGAAGTGACCGAAGTACTCTTGTTGGCGATTATGTTGACACCGCATTGCCCCCGGTGAGTGCATGAAGGAACCGTTCATGTTCTTGGCTTTGGTGCCGGTCCATATGATCCGGGGCGGAAGGTGGATGTGTTCTTGCGACCCTAATCAAGGAGCTGATCGAGTTGTGGGAAAAAGGTATCCCAACATATGATGTGTCAACGAAGAAGAACTTCAACTTGAGAGCGGCCTCATGGACCGTGAGTGATTTTCCGACTTACTCCATGCTATCGGAAGGAAAACCATGGGTAATGCTTGTCCACATTGTTTGGACGACGGTAGTGCATTTAGGCGAAGGAGGCGGAAAGGAATGTTGGTTTGATCATCGTAGGTTTCTACCAAAAGATCATCCGTTCGAAGAACAAGACTCAATTCTTGAAGGTCGAGTAGAAATGAAAGGGCCCCGACAAAACTTCTTGGTGCATAGATACTTGCGGAGATAGAAAATTTGGGTCTTATGAAATGGCGAACTTGGGTCGGAGAAGCATAACGATCAAATTAGCAAAAATTGTGGATGGAAGAAGAGAAGCATCTTCTGGGACTTGCCTTATTGGAGCACTCTTCTTATCCGTCACAACTTGGATTTCATGCACATTGAGAAGAACGTGTTAGAAAACTGCTTCAACACGATTTGCAACATTAAAGGGAAAACAAAGGATACAGTTAAATCTAGACCTGAGTTGGATACATTTTGTAATAGGCCTGAGTTGACAAAGCGGAATGATAAGGGACTGTGGCCCAAGGTAGCCTACACAATTGACATTGAAGCTAGGAACAAGCTGTTTGATTGGGTGAGGGGATTGAAGTTCCCCGACGGTTATGCATCGAACTTGGGAGGGTGTGTGGATTTGAAGAAGACAAAGATGTATGGGATGAAGAGCCACGATTGCCATGTGTTCATGGAGAGGCTTCTCCCTGTTGCATTTCGAGAACTACTACCTAAGCCTATATGGAGCGCTCTCGTCGATCTGAGCTTATTTTTCAAGAATTTATGCTCAAGGGTGCTTGAGGATGAAGTGTTAGCAAATCTTGAAAGCAACATCCATTGATTCTATGCAAGCTCGAGCGTATCTTTCCAACGAGCTTCTTTGATTCTATGGAGCACTTGCCGGTTCACCTTCCACATGAAGCGAGACTTGCTGGACCGGTTCAGTATCGATGGATGTATCCATTCGAGAGGTGTGTAATAAAGGCATCCATTTACTTAAAATGTTCTTTTTTCCGAAGGAACATTATCTTACCTAAATATATATACAACTTACAGGTATTTGGGAAAATTGAAGAAGTACATCAGCAACAAAGGTAAGCCTGAGGGGTCGATGGCCAATGCATACGTGAGACAGGAAGCTGCCATCTTATGCAGCTATTACTTTGGAGACCACGTGCCCACTAAGGCATCTAGGTCGGCCAGAAATGCAGACACGTATGAAGTTCAAGAGTATGATGAAGTTACACTTTCAATATTTAGGATCTCAGGTAGACCTATGGGCGAAAGGAATACAGAATGGCTGACAGATAAGGATGTGAAGGCAGCCCACTATTATGTCCTCTCGAACTGTGTTGAAGTTGATAAATTTATGAAGATCTTTGCTAGGTGAGCAGCTTACTTATTATAACACATAAATTTGAACTTCTAACTACTATCTAATCATGTCATCATGTCCACAACGTTTTCAAAAAGCGTTGTCTGAAGATGGATCCAAATATGGCAGATGACACACTTGAAGAACTGCTTGAAGAGAAGTTGCCAAATGAATTTCCTGATTGGTTCGGGGACTATGTCCGAGATCCTGTAAACCAAGTCACATGTCCTTACTTAGAGTCTTTAGCAGAGGGTCCATTCAGTCGAGTATCCGTTTTTCCATCGTATATAGTAAATGGTCTTAGATTTCACACAATGGATTCTGACACGTCCAAGTCTACTAGCAATTGTGGGGTGTGTGTGAAAGGGGCTGATCAAAATGGAGGTGATGATTTGTTTGATTTCTATGGAAAACTTAAACGAATTGTGAGGCTTGAATATGCCGGTGTGCCTCTGAAAAGAATCGATTACATTTGATGTCGTGGTATGATCCGGTCAAAATAATGGTACGGTGCACGAGCAATATCAAATGGTTGAGATTAACCATAGGAGGAGGTACCGTACTAAATCTGAACCTTTTATCTTGGCGGCTCGAGCACGTCAGTGATGTTCATTGAATATCAAGCCTAAAGCAATAAAAGGCGGATTTGGTTGTAGCGATACACATACAAGCCCGCTCGAGTTGAAATGCGTTCATAAGGACAAATCAACTACCAACTCGTACCAAGAAGAGGTTGTCGATGAAACGGCGAGAAATCCATGAGCGCTTCGTGATGAGTACATTGACACTGCGAAGACATATATGTAGACTTAACCATTGGTGACGAGGATCAGAGTATGTGTGTAGTGTAGATTATATGTATCTTAATTGTTATATGTTTGCTTTTCCCATTACATGCCAATTCATGTCTTAATTTATACTAATACAATTTGTTTGTGTTTGTCATGAGCTTTTTGCAGATGCCCCGGCAAAGAAAGTGCGATTCTGATTCCAGTCTAGTGGGACCCGGGGTTCTACAGTCTTGAGAGTAGCCACAGTGGATCGGTACTACTCTCATCTTAGTCGGTGCCGATGGATCGAGCATAGGGCGTCTGGTGGTGGTTATGGACGGGCGATTACACTTTGACGGTGTCCATATACCGAGATCGTCGATGGTGCTACGTGGGAGGGGAAGTTGGTGTTGTTCCCTAATGGTAGGAGGAAGTAAGTATTATATATACATTTGTAGAACATAACTTAAGATAAGTGTTTATATATATGTCACATGAATTGTCTAATAAATATATGTACTCTTCTATATGTCATTTATAACTGCAGGTTGTGGCCTCAGCAATCTTCAGACGACCTGCATGAGATATTCAAGTTTAGGAGGGAGTTGCCGGGCCAGGGAGGCGAAAAGTGGAGCACACTCAAGGCTGAGACGAAGCACTTCTACTTTGATGAGCTTCGGGTAAGCTTAAATGTTACAATTTGTTGTGGTAAATGTTACAATGCTTTATTTGTAGAGAGAATCGATTAATGAACTAGTTTACTAATTTGTGTGGTATGTTAGCCACTTAATTGGGTGATATGTTAGTCACCATTGTGTTGGTAAATTCTAGGATAATTTGTGTTGTATGTTAGCCACTTACTTGGGTGATATGTTAGTCACCATTGTGTTAGTAAATTCAAGGACAATTTGTGTGGTATGTTAGCCACTTAATTGGGTGATATGTTAGTCACCATTGTGTTAGTAAATTCTAGGACAATTTGTGTGGTATGTTAGCCACTTACTTGGGTGATATGTTAGTCACCATTGTGTTAGTAAATTCTAGGACAATTTGTGTGGTATGTTAGCCACCTGGGTGAAATGCACCATTGTTTATCTTGAAATTGTGACCTTGGGGCATTAATTTTTACTTTGAATGGAATTGGAATGTAGAAAAAATACTACATTCCAACTGGCCTTATTCCCCAGATGTGGCCTGTTTTCGAGAGTTTGGGCTCTGACCTGTATAGGCATATGGTGGCTGACATGAAAAAATACCGAGACAAAGGAAAGCCGCCACAGTATAGGAATATTGGGGACGAAGAGTGGGCTATGTGGCATGAGTATTGGAGAATTAATCACGTCGAGATCGATCCTACAAGGCAAGGCAGTGACTTAGCTTAGCGAGATGGTAAGGGCTCGCCGAGTATCACTACTGGTCACGACTGTTGTCCTTGATCAGGATGTCGGTAAGTATATATATGTGTGTTACGATTACAACATGATTTGTACACATGTATTGCTTTCATTTATACCAATTTACCACTTGTTTGCATTCCTACCAACTTACTAACTACTTGTTGCAATATATAATGTTCTTTAGTGAACTGAACAAACCCAAGACTTGCTAGAGCAAATGAAGATGGGAAGTTCAAGAAGCGTTTGGGTGACCGTAAGTCCGAGCTTATTGCGGTATGTGTATTTGCTAAGTGTCACAGTTGTATATGCATATGTATTATAAATTAAATATGAAATTGTAGCTCATTTCGTATACACTTGACTATTACAGAGCGAGGTGGAGCGGATCATTGCGGAGAGGCTGCTCGAGGGTGAGGAGTTGTCCGTGGAAGAACAAGACCGGATCTTTCTGAATTGACCCACCCGACAATGGTCGGGTTTATGGTCTTGGTAGTTATGGCGAGACAACGGCGGAGAGCTTCTCCGTGTCCCAAAGACAATCTCGGGGACATGGTGGTGTTTACACAGTGCGTCGAGCATATGGTGAATCAGCGGTGACTCCTCTCGGTGAGATTGGAAATCTCGGGGATGAGCGACTCGTATGAATCGAGGAGGATGGAAGAGCTCGCGGCTTGTATATGAGCGAATACCCCTCGTCTCAGTGATGTTGTGATGTTTTGGATACTATGCTACTTTTTACTTTGTTGGATATTTGGATTTCTATTCGGATATGTAGACTTTATTTTGGATAATTTGTTTTTTTGACGAATCATTGTTGTTAATTAATGCAATTTCCCCTTTGTGACATATCACTATTATATTGGTTGAAAAAACAGGTGAAAATTATAAAATAATTTTTTAAAAAAACAGTAGTTTAGCGACGGATAATTATCTGTCGCTAAACTACGAATTAGGGAAAGAACGCCCTAATTCGTAATTTAGCGACGGATAACTACTACGAATTAGGGTAGCACTCCCTAATTCGTTATTTCGCGACGGATAATTATTATCCGTCGCTAAACAACGAATTAGGGCGTTCTAGCCCTAATTAGATTAGAGACAGATAATTATCCGTCTCTAATGGCGACAGAAGGGTCAACGCCCATCCGTTGCCAATTCCGTGGCTATTAGCGACGGATAACAATCCGTCCCTAATTCGCCTTAGAGACGCCCGTCGTTAAGACGGGCATCTATCCATCGCTAAGGCCTTAGCGACGGATCGGCAGGGGGCTTAGCGACAGATAATTCCGTCGCTAAAACCCTGTTTTCTTGTAGTGATATAACTTTATCTGCAAAAATTCGAAAAATATTTTGAACATATATTTGAATTCGCCAGACAAGACGAATCCATAGACACCAATCTTGAATATGATTATTAATTAAATAAATTATTTTATTCATTAAAATTAAATATAAATTTAAATAATTGAATTTTAATTTTAAAAATAGAGTATCTATATATATATATGATAAAAGTGATGATGTAAATGAAAAAAGAGATGTGCCACATAAGCAAAAATCCTATGTGACATTTTGGAACTCAAAACAATTCATTTTAAGTCTTCAATATTTGTGTTGAAAAATAAGTATCTTAACCGGCAGAATCATGAGATCAAATTATGAGGAAAAAAATCTCCTCCTTATCCATTTAGAAATTTAAGGTAAATGACTTTTGACTCATGTGCTTATTTTAGTAATTAGTACATATAATTTTTTTTGTTTACTTAATTCTCGGGTTCGTTGCTATTAACTAGGAAAGTTGCCACAATTTAAATTCAGAAAATTTAATATTACTCTATATTAAGTGTGAATTTAATTATTTACCAACTAATATAAAGGAGATTTTAAGTGATTTTGATTCTGTTGGTCAAATTAGATTCAAATTGAAGGAAAGTCTAAGGAAGTTTGTTCTATTACTGATTTAATATATAGAAGATTTTTTTTTGAATCATTTAACAATAACTGAAGTGTACCATCACGGATTTATTCAAATTTCACATAATTTTTTTGTGAACAAATAGGCAAATCGTGATTGATGATTTGATGCAATCATAGAATATTGCCATGAAAATAGCCATGTCTATTAATAGCTATGTCTACAAATTTTTACTATAAAAATACTTTAAACCTCCCATTTTCTATGCAGCATGTGCACACGAGGTTGTGAAGCAGGAGAAGAATCCAAAGCGGGTTATAGTCGATTACATAGCGGTTGATTTACGGGCTGGAGAAGCAAAAGCTGGTTATAGTCAGATTAAATACAACCAACAATGTGAAGGTGTTCAGTCTAAGGAATGGACTACTTTGGTGTGGTGTCCCCGCATGATGCTTAATGTGTTAGTTTGGAGGGCCGTCCTCGATAGATTACCGAATATTCCAAATATGAAGAGAAGAAATTTACTCTCGGGGGAGGAAGCAACAACATGTAAGTGCTGCAACACAATCGAGAACGAATCAGTGATTCACCTCTTTTTTCATTGTGTAGATTAAAGTTGATCCCAATTATGTTATTGTTGATTTCTGATGGCATGAGAAAACATGGTTTCTGCTGTTTCGATTCTTGCATCTTTAATTGTGGTACTGGATTTTGACATATATACTAGTTTAGTTAGACAAAAATATATTATTAAGCTTATTAACATTAATAATTTTTCATGTATAGCAAGGGGATTAAGAGGCAATCCATATGGACTTCCAATCCATACTTGGAAAGGATTACTTGATAAGGATCAAGGTGTCAAGGGTATACAACCTCCAGAAGGACTTCAAAGACTATGGTGTAGAATACCTGACATCTGACGATGCAATAATTGGAGAATACCGCAATCTTGCTATAAATGTGAGTTTTCTCAGATACCGAGATTTTTAGATGATAAACATCTTCATAAATTTTCATCTAAAATTTATTATTTATATATCAAATAGGAGGTTGCGTCCGAACCTAAGAAGTTGGTGGGAGATGTTACAGATACTGTTTCCGTCAAAGGCAAAGAGAGGTTTACAGAAGATTCTGCAGATCATGGTTCATCAAATAGCTCTGAAACAAACTTACTCCATCTAAGCGGGACATAACTATTGATGTTGATGACTATGAGGAGTGTGCAGTCGGAGTGTAGCAATCTTCTACTAAAGTGGTGATCAAGAATCAGAAAAATGCATAAGAAGCTCAACTTTTGGAGATACTTTGAATTTTTTGTTATTTTTATTCAGTCAGTTGATTTTCCATTCCAACAAATTTGAAATTTTTCATTAAGATGCCTCTAATAAGTTAGTAGTTTCTTTTCATTCAATGTTATCTTTTATAATTCATAATAATAAATATTTGTGAAAGCTTCATGTTATTACTTTTATTGCAACCTTTAATTATATTCGCCAAAACTAATTATAAATATAAACTAATACATCCTTATATTATCATTTGGTAAATGATAATACCAGAGTAAAAATGATAATGCCAAAGCAACTTCCCTTTTATAGATTTAATGTGTCACAAAAAGAGTCAAAAGTGTCACAAAGTTCGTTCCAATTAATGAATTATTATATACAAACCTTCAATATCCTACCAAATTACATTCTAAGGGCAACGAACTCGATTCCGGGTATTGATCGTGGAAAGTCGCGATCACCGTTGTTTATAAATCCCTGTAGTTGAATATCAAGTGTTTGTGATTTCCTTTAATCTTACGTGGCTGAGTTTGTTAAGATAAATAGTATACATTTAGTTTCACTAAGCCATAAAAATGGAACTGAAGAGATGCCAAGTTATGTTGTACAACTAAGTCATTACAATTTTGGGCCAGGTATAATTTTAAGATTTTTTACTCCCCGCATATGAGAGTAGCAGACTGAAATCTTCAAATCTACTTGTTACATGTATTTTATTATATGACATATTATCGTAATGTACTATAATATGAAAATACTGTAAGACATTTAATCATAAAATAAAAAAAGGTGCTTAATAACTGTTGAATTTAGAAATAGTAGTTTTCATCGCATGTGATGGTATCACTAAAAAAACGTGATTATTTAATTGAACCTAAAAAATTAATCAGATTTATAAGTGTTAATGAGTAATGACAAGATAAAAAGTTTCATGAAGTTGAAAAAGTATGACCGTAAAAAGTCAAAGTGGGAAGCTATTCCCGGGATTGAGAAAGTACAAATTATTTTCCTTATACAGATTTTCGAACTCAGTTGACACTCAAGCCCGTCTTATTTGCTCAATAATTTTCGATCGACTTGCTGTTAAGGATATTCTCAATAAATATTTTAAATTCACTGTTGAATTGGAGGGAGGTTGCTCGTGAGCTAGTGCTGCTTACGAAAGAATTATGATTATGTTGCATGAATTTTTTGTTTTAGGCTTTAATTATGTTCCTAGGGAGGCTAATGAACTTACTCATCATTTATGTAGATATGTTCTAACTAATTATAGTGAGAGTAT
Source organism: Plantago major (assembly GCA_026545765.1). Lineage (NCBI taxonomy): Eukaryota > Viridiplantae > Streptophyta > Magnoliopsida > Lamiales > Plantaginaceae > Plantago > Plantago major. The sequence goes on from CM048839.1 coordinate 91,922,588, forward strand.
TAGTGAGTAGTTGAGTTACAAGGAGCATTACGAAACCGATGATATTGGTGATTTATGCTCCAGCGCTAACAATATATGATGCAGATGATCACTTTCACATTTTGTACACAAATTTATTGAATTAGTATCTTCATTACAAAAAAAAGTTGCCATTACTGGAAGGAAAAACGATTATCTTTTGTACAAATCTAACACCAATTTAAAAAATAGTTCTCTAATGCAAAGGAACAATAATAGAACAGTATGGATTTACAAAGTAATACTCAATATAAAGGAAATTGATTATCATTGGATGTAACCTTTTTTATACACACCAATTATTATACTCCCCCCCCCCCCCCAATAAGTTCATACATTTGACATTTTAAACTGTTCCACATGACATCATAAATTACTATAAAATAAAATTTTCCACACCCAACATATAATAATGCACACAATACAAATTACACATTTTACCAATAAAACGTATATAATTAAGCTGACCTAATACATCATATATAAGTATATTAAAAAATGAATTATTTTTTACTTGGATTTTCCATGTTAGATTTTTGCTTATGTGGCATATCTCTTTTTCCATTACCATCGTTACTTTTATCATATATATAGATTTATGGATGGATTGATGGATTTTTTTTTTGGAACCGAAAATACTTTATTCCATTCCAACAGTTAAGTAAACAACCGATCCATGGATCCAGGTAAGCAAACATAAGCAAAATAACCAACATCTATTGATAACATGATTGACAATCGATTCATCAAGTCTAACATTAATGGGTTTCTGCTTGAAGATCACTTGGTTTCTTTCAATCCAAATTGCATAAACAGTCTCCGTGAAGGCACATCGGAGAATCTTCTTACGCCATCCAGTTCCCCGTAGCTGCAAGCAAAACCAGTCGACCTCCTCCTCCCAGGGTCGTGGGGCACGATGTATGCCGACCCATGCCAACACTCGACCCCAAATCTGTTGTGAGTACGGGCAGTCGAAAAAGAGGTGATGCATTGACTCGTCATCCGGGCAGAATGCGCAGGTTGGAGTGATACTCGGGTTCCATCGTAGCACCCTATCCTTCGTAGCAAGTCGCGCATGTAGTCCCATCCAGGTGCAGAATTGAGCCTGGGGTTGCGCCTTGTTATCAAACCACCACTTTTTCCAATGCACATCGACTTTTGTGCCACGAAGTTCCTCATATAATGCTCTAGTGTCGAACCTCCCCTTTATCCGCATACTCATCCAACCTGCCGAATGGTGTACCAGATTTCTGCTCTTCATAATGGCCTTTAAGATCCATGAGTCATCTGTTGGGAGTTCCATATCCATCACTTCCCGCTCTTTGATATAATAGCTATGCACCCACTTGACCCATAATTTATCCGCTTTACTGCATAGGTTCCAGCGACTTTGTGATGACATGCATTCCACTCAATCAGCGATGTGAGGTTCAGGCCTCCAGCATTCATCGTATCACAAATCTTGTCCCATGCAATAGGAGCTCGATTGGTAACTTCAACGGTACCACTCCATAAGAAGGATCGGCAGAGAGCTTCAACATGTCTGATCACCTGTTTTGGCATAGGAAAAACCTGCATCCAGTAATTAGTCATAGCCTGCAGAACACTCCGAATAAGTTGCATCTTACCCGCATAACTTAATTACTTCGAACTCCAGTGCTTTATCCGAGCGGTGATCATGTCGATAAGGGGTTGGCATAACCTGACCGTCAATTTTCAGGTAGTAAGCGGGACCCCAAGATATTTTACCGGTAGTTTGCCTTCCACAATACCCGTGACCCCGAGAATCTGCTCAAAAGTGTTATGGCTCACTCCTCCACAGAATATACAGCACTTATGCGGGTTTAGTGCAAGCCCCATGGCTCTCGAGAATTTATTAAATTGGCTCATAAGGATCGACACCGAGTGGGGGTCTCCTCTAACAAACAAAAGCAGATCATCCGCAAAGCAAAGGTTCACAATATCCAGCCGTTCACACTTCGGGTGGAAGTTAAAATCTGGGACATTCTTTACTTGTAGCAAAACCCTATGGAGGTATTCCATCATGATCATGAAAAGGAGTGGGGAGATAGGATTACCTTGCCGCAAACCTCTTTCCGCCTTGAGCAGCCGTGAGGGGGTTCCATTAACGGCGTATCTGTACGAGACCGAGCACACACACCGCATGACCCAATCCGTGAATTGCACGGGGAAACCAAGTTCATCCATGATTCGCTCCAGAGCACTACATTCAACAGTATCATATGCTTTCTGTAAGTCCATTTGAATCATACACCGCGAGGAGACATTCTTCCTGTCATAGCCTCTAACCAACTCACTGGCCAGTAGGATGTTATCATGGATCACCTTACCCGGAAGGAAAGCAGATTGGCTCTCATCAATGACCGAGTTGATGACCTTACTCAACCTGTTCGAAAGAATCTTGGAGATGATTTTGTACAGAGTAGTACAGCACGATATAGGTCGCATTTCCTTCATAGTGCAGGCGCCGGCCGTCTTCAGGATAAGGGTGACTAGGGTACAATTCACGGCTTTGTATAACCTCCCATTCTCAAAGAAATCGTATACAGCTGCAAGGATATCCATTTTAATCACCGGCCAGGCAACTTTGAAGAATCGGGCATTGAAACCATCGATACCGGGTGCCTTCGTATCACCAATACCTTGCAGCGCCTCCCAGACCTCCTTCTCGGTCACCTTCTGAATAAGCCCGAGTCTTTCCTGTCGATTAAGTTGTTTTCCCTGCCGTAGAGCCTCAATATCGATTCCATCAAGCCGAGTCGACTTTGTACCTACAAGATCCGTGTAGAACTGCAGGACCTCTTTCTCCATATCACCTTGATCTGTCAGAATCACTCCCGCGGGTGTAAGCAATTTCTTTAGGCCAACTTGTCGATTCTTATCCTTGACGACCGCGTGGAAGAAAGCATTATTTCCATCCCCCACACGCAACCAGTGAACCTTTGCCTTTTGATCCATAAGATCTTCCTCAATCTCATTCCATCTTATCACCTCAGCCAGAGCTTGTTTGACTCGATCAATTCGCCCCACATCAAACCGGTCAAGTAGGAGTGCTGTTTGCATGACACCAGCTCTGTCTTGAACCTTGTCCAAAGCGCCCCACATGTTGCCTCCCGAAGGATCTCATACACGGTTGAAGGCCAAGCAGTCGCCTCCACACCGTATACATCGGCTGTCCTGTATCACCCAGACTCCAATTCTCACGTACGGTACCAAGGAACTGATCATGGGTAGCCACACTGTTTACGAATCGAAATTGGTGACTTCTCGGTATGTTGACCACCTCCATCTGCAGATATAACGGGGTGTGATCAGATACTCCAGGTTCCAGGACACGAAGAATCATAGCATCAAAAGTCTGGAACCACTCGGGGTTGCAGATGGCGTGATCAATACGTGAATAAATATGCCTATTCGACCACGTGAAGCGGTCTCCAATCATGCCCTTGTCAGTTAATCCTGTAGTATCCATCATATTTGCCAGATCCCGGAACTCCGCCGCCGCCACAGGCTGACCTCCTACCCTATCATCATAGTGAAGGACATTATTAAAATCACCTATTACCATCCACGGACCTGCTATATGTGTCGCCAACTGCTCAATGTCGCACCAAAGTCTACGGCGCTGCTCAAGTGTGTTATGTGCATACACAAACGTAACCCACTATGTAAGTCGGCCATCCAAAGAATGGATACCACAATGAATATACTGATTCGAAGTGGTCACCAATCGAATATCAATCTTGTTATCATCCCACAGAATCCAGATACGACCATTCTCATGTGCATTATAGTTATCAAGGTAGCACCATTTGCGCCCCAAACGCTGGCGAACTCGTTCCATCTTTTCTTTCTTTACCCTTGTTTCCAAAAGAGCAGAAATAGATACATTAAGATCAGAGAGACGGGAGCCAATCTCATGAAACTTTATTGCTTTGTTCAGCCCCCTGATGTTCCAAACAATCATGATGACTGGTTTTGCTCAACCCCGGAACTAATCAAAGGGTCCAGGGCCGCAAAACCATTACGCAAAACAATGTCATGACTACTCAGCTGAGAATCCACTGGGGTGCCATGTGGGTGATCCGGACCATTCTGACTTGCACCCGGGCGAGTCACTATGTTGCCACTGTCAGTCCCACCCGTAGCGCCCTCTTCCCGTGCTGGCTGCTGAACTCGATGCTCTCCTTGGCGAGGACCAGGAATCTCAGTGCGTTCTGCATCATGCCCAACCCATTGTTGCTGCCTAGGGCCGTGTTGTACTCTCTTCGGGGCAGCACGCCCATCCCGTCGTGCTTCCACCGCTGGCCCCTGTCAGCCGGCTGTTGTTCCTGATTCCGAGGGGGCGTAGGCCTACGACCCGTCTCACCCCACATTGATGACCTATCTGCTGGCATCTTGCACAAAACGGAGTTTGCCATTCATATTCAATTAGTTGCTCAATGCGCTTATCTTTATTGTCCTTGATGATCACTGATTTTCTTAATTCCTTCGTGACATCCACCTCTATCATCACCCTGGCTTAAGTAACTCTGAGTTTCTTAGCAGTAAATTCATCCGTAACCATTGGCTTTCCCACAGTACTGACTATCTTAGCGATGCTCTTCTCCCCCCAAAGATGTAGAGGCAGGTTGGGAAACTTCACCCACACAGGCATGGTGCGGAGTAGATCCTCCTTAAACGAGAAGTTTTGAACCCAATGCAACAGAAAGACCGTCTTTCCAAACATAGAGTATGGTCTGTTCTTCATGACAGCCTTCCATTCATCCTCATCCTGGAATCGAATTATGAAATATCCCTCTTCATTATAGAATAGTTCCAGTAGCTTAACAAAATTCCAGTATTTGATCATAAATTATTTCACAGCATTCATGGTTAGGTCCGTTCCCATCACAAAGAATATCAAAGAATTTTTTCAGAATTTCAGTTCGGACTCGACATCTTCATCCTTAATCACCACCTCAAACTCACCATCCACAACCGCCGGAGGAACGTATTTCAGTTTCTTACCATGGTCCGGTAGCCGATTTCCTCGGATAATATCAACCCAAAGGGGTTTATCAATGGCGTTCACTGTCGAATTGTCCATATTTTGTGCTCTGTTCAAAATTTCCGGGTCCAGTGTGTTATCCAAATTCAGTTCGGGAATCCTCACATCGGAATTCCTCTCATCGATATCCAAGGTTTTCTCTGCCTCAATATCGGAATCTGGAGTCACTGTGTTTGTGCTAGCTGGGACAATCTAATTGACAGCCATCGATCGATCCGATTCAGTCCTCGTCGGAATCGGGAAACCCATGGTGGTCGGGTTCAAATCGACCCTCGATTGCTCCATCGTCGGCTCTGCCGTACTGGTCGATGCCTCCGTGAAGTCGATCGGATCTGCTGCGCCTGCCGGAGCCCCCTGCTTCTTCGGGCGACCACGGGGGCGCGGTGGTTCCGACGGATTTTTCCTCGGAGCCATCGTGATTATAGAGAGAGAATTTTTGCTTCAGGTCAGGACCTTTTCTTGCATTAAAAATAAAATTTATGGATGGATTTTTAAAATCATTATTATGAATGTATATAATTCACACAAAATATTTACAAAAATTATCACCATAATTAATGAGAGAAGAAAGGAATCAGCGGCCGAGATAGTAAGGCTCTGTTCTCTTCAACTGAAATTTACTGAACTGAACTGAACTGAACTGCACTAAATTGTAGTATAAAATATAACTAAATAGAACTGAACTGAATGAGTTTTAGAGAAAATTAATTATTTTTATGGAGAATCTCAATCCATATAAGGTTGTTTTGACTTGATCAAACCACGTCCAAGTCAAATCGTAAGTTGCCTTAATTTGTATTCTTTAATTAGATTGAATCATTAATTGCCCAACAAAATGTAACTTGACCGATTTGCATAAAATCTCAGTTAAATTGGTAGAGTAACATATCACATTTTTAACCTGACGTGGCAAAATGAAACAAAAAACAATGATTAAAAAATGAGACTTAATTTGAAGAGAATTCGACCATGTTCACAATGAACATTATGAAATTTACTATTAATAGATAAATTAGAGAATCCAACGAAAATATAATTACTATTAATAGTTTAATTTGTTTAACAATTAGTTATACTACTTCAATAATCACATTACATTTCCTTGGTATTAGGGACATGAAACAATAAAAATAGATTTATACATTGAAATTAAAAATAAACAGAAAGACGTATTTAACCAAAACCAAAATAAAAGTGTTTACTATTAGAGATGTCGGATTTGAAAAAGGGTGATGTTAAATCGAGAACAACATTTGTTATATTAAGATCAATCGTGTTTATATCAAGAAAGATTGCTTCTTGATTTTTTAAATCTTTCCTAAAATAAACGTCATTGCTCTCAATATAACAAATTGTACTCTCGATTTAACACAGACTAAAATCAGAATATTAATTTATTAAAGAAAAGTGTAATATGTACGCTTATGGAATCCAAACGTAGAATTAACTCTCTATGTTAGGACCTAACAGGAAAATGCTCTCACCTTAGGAAACCCTAAGGTCTTCTCATCTCGCTGGAAACCTACATCCGGCAGCCGTTCTTTACGTCTTTATTCTTCCCTTTCTTCTCTGATTATGTCTGTTGAGATCCGGAACCAAAAACGACTTAGATCCACCGAAGACTCTTCCGGTATGGATGCTGAGATGCAAGAAACTCCTATGGTGGTTTTGGATGAAGACGTTCAGCCACCTCCTAGACCATCATATGCAAGCAAGGTGTCTGCTCAATCTAAACCTGCAGATGTGAAAATCTATAAGAAAGAATACGCTGACGAAGGTAATCTGATGACGGTGTCTCCACCAACACCCGAGATCCCTTTCACACAGGTTGATTTTGACAAGGAATTCCATGAACTACTTATAAATCCATGTAAAGATACAATTTTGATCAGGGTTGTGGGTAAATCCTGGTTTTATCCAACACTCCTTAGCAAACTGGAGACTATGTGGTTATTATACGGCCACTTCTTTGAGTTAACAGAACTTGGCAACAATTGCTACTATCTTCGAGGCTTGACGGAAGAAAAGAGAACTATGATCCTGACTAATGGTCCCTGGCAACTAGCAGGAGGCTTTCTCTCAATTCGAAAATGGATTCCCAATTTCCGAGCTGATAATGATAAGATTGAGAGCGTTATTACGTGGGTCAGGATTTTGAATCTACCTGTTGAATTCTTTAGAGAATCTGTGATTCATAAACTAGCTACTTGCATTGGTGACCCAATCAAGATAGATGGTAATACGTGTACGGAAAAAAGGGTGATTTGCCCGCTTCTGTGTTGAGGATAAAACAAATAAGCCTCTGGAGTTAGACCTGCAGATTCATGGCAAGGTTTATCAGGTAGTATATGAAAATCTCCCTTCTCTTTGTCTTGGTTGTGGCAAAGTTGGACATACCATTGGAGAATGCAAGAAGCATTCCTCTATTCAAACTCCAATGGCAGAAATAATTTCAGTCCACAAGGCTCACAACTGCATCCAACAGCACTACAATGACAACGCAATCTGATGTTGATTCCAATTGGTTAACTGAGAAAGCAAAAAACAAAGAATATGGGAATTTGGATGGTTGTTGAGCGGAGAAAGAAAAAGCTCGACGATTGGCGGAACCACAGGACAATTCCGTGACCCGGCTCGAAATCGGTCAGACGATCGAAAAAAAACCCTCCTCAGAAACCTACATTTGTTAATGGGCCAGGCCCAGTGTCAGGAAATCAGAAGAATCCAGTTGAAAACTGCCAGAACAAACGTATTCTTCCTAGAAACCTAAACCCAAAAGGAAAAGCACAGGCCCAAGCAAAGGCTATTGCCAAGCCCACTGCGACAGGAATTGTTATTAATGAACCAGCTCCTCTGCCTACGGTCAACAATAATAGTTTCCAGTGTCTGTCTGCTGAAACTTCGACTACAGCTATTAAACTGGTTTCTGATTATGGCGGAGAACATGGAGGAAAATTTAGAGATCAACGCGGAGGATCTAGAAATCAATTTTGTGAACGGGAACATGGTGGTCAATTGGATCCAAAATCCTGTGATCCGAACGGAAGTTCATCAATTCCAAGGGCACTCTCGGATATTACGAACAACAGGAGGAGAACGGGTGGTGAATGTCATGGTAATCCCCTCAACAATATGGGAGTTCGAAATTCACTCCCACATATTAATACAGGAGAACAATAACCGGACGGGTTGGTAGAGGTTTGTGTTGAGCCATTGGGAAATAGTCCGGCAGAACTTGTTGATTTACAAAGCAGTCAAACAGATGATTGCGAGATGGTTGGGACTGGATATTGATTATCCACTCCTACCCACACAAATCCATATGGTTGATATGAAGATCGTCTCGTGGAATTGTCAAGAGGCGGGTAATGAAAGTTTTCGTAGGAACTTTCGTGAGTTAGTTAGAATTCATAATCCTCTAGTGATTTATATTCTAGAAACCAGGGTAACTCAAGAGCACGCTTATACTATTGCACTGTTTCTTGGTTATTCGAGGTATATAATAGCTCCAACAGATGGAATTTCTGGAGGGATTTGGATGCTTTGGAATGAAGCTGACATTGATGTTGAGATTCTGGATGTTGAGGATCAGGCTATCCATGCCTTGATTAATCTTAGGAGGCAGGAAAAGTGGAGAATATCAGGGATTTATGCTAAACCCTATCGTCGAGATAAAGTGAGAATATTTCGGAGTATGAAAAACATTGCACAAACTCAAAATTTCCCTTAGTTAGTAACCGGTGATTTCAATGAAATCGGATTATCTCACGAAAAAAGAGGAGGCCGAACAGCCTCGGTTAATCGACTACTATTCTTTCGCAACAGTATGGAAGCATGTGGTCTTCAGGATCTTAGATTTCATGGTCCCCAATTCACTTGGACGAATAAAATAACTTCAGGACGCATTATTAAAGAAAGAATCGATAGGGCTATGGCGAATGCGAGTTGGATAGATAGGTTTCCGGACAATGCTATTATTCATTTACCTCGTACCCATGGTGACCATCATCCTATCCTCATTAACTGTAATGGAGTGGAACAAAGATTTGTGGATCGGCCTTTTAGATTTGAGGTAGCTTGGCTCTCCCACCCAGATTGCGAGCCTTTGTTAAGGAATATATGGGAATCTAATGATAATATTACTCAGGCAATCTCAAAGGTCCCAGAAGTAATGGTCCCCTGGAACAAAGAGCACTTTGGTAACATTTTCCACCGGAAGAGAACAGTGTTGGCACGGCTTGAGGGGATCCAGAAATCACTCTCACATCGACATAATGAGTTTCTTGCACATCTCGAAACAGAATTAATTGAAGAGTATAACCAAATACTCCATCAGGAAGAACTATACTGGTTCCAAAAATCCAGGGTCAAGTGGCTTGTGGAGGGAGAAAGAAATACAAAATTCTTTCACAAATCCACAATTATGAGAAGACGCAGGAACAAAATTCTGATGCTAAAGATTGATGGAGAATGGGAAAATTCGGAGGAGACCTTGAAGATCCATTCCAGAAACTATTATGCGAGTCTCTTTCACTGCCAGAATGAAGATTACCCATGTGATTCGAACAACTCTCTCCCTGTTTCGAAGTTCCAGCTAGCCTTGAATAGTGATGACATTACTAGTTTGAGTGTGATGGTGGATCGTAAGGAATTAAAGGAAGTTGTTTGGGCAACAAACCCATACAAAGCGCCTGGACCGGATGGAATTCAGTCAATCTTCTTCCAAAAAGGATGGAACTGGATCGCTGACTCTCTTCTACGCTTTATACAGGAAGCTTTTTCACTGGGCAGCTTTGAACCTAGTCTCTGTGTGGCACACTTGTGTTTAATACCCAAGAAACCAAATCCCTCTCTGATTTCGGAATTCAGGCCAATTGCTCTATGCAACATTATTTATAAATATGTGACAAAGTGCATCACTATGCGGCTTAAACACATCATGCCGACAATTATAGCTCCCACACAGTCCAGATTTATCAAAGGCAGGAGTACACAAGATAATATATTTGTACTACAGGAGTTGCTTCATTCCCTGCGAGCCAAAAAGAAAAATAAGGTGGGATGTATGATTCTCAAATTGGACCTCGAGAAAGCATACGATAAAGTAAATTGGAATTTTTTAGAGGAAACCTTGATAGCCTTTAAATTTCCAAATGACTTGATTAGGCTGATTATATTTTGCGTCAAGCATGCTGCAACACAAATTCTTTGGAATGGTTCGCCTCTGGAGACTCTTGGCCACTCTTGCGGTCTTCGACAAGGTGACCCCTTGTCTCCATATCTCTTCGTTCTATGTGTTGAGAGACTATCTTACTTGATACAGGAAGAGGTCGAAAAAGGCGCATGGAAGCCCATTATTCCTTGCCGTAATGGACCTGCACTTTCACACTTATTCTTCGCTGATGATTTAGTCCTAATGGGTAAAGCCACTATAGATACTGCCGCATCTATTCGACGGATGTTGGATAATTTATGCAGAGCTTCAGGTCTCAAACTGAACAATGATAAATCAAAGGTTTTCTTCGCAAAACCTGGAGATATGCATCTGAAACGATCCATCAGTACGATACTGGGTTTTGGTCAAACAAGCAATCTGGGAAAATACTTGGGAGTGCACTTAACTCATGGAAGAGTGGATCGTCGAGTTTATGCAGAAACCTTTGACAGAATTATGACAAGAATGAGCGGCTGGAAACACAAATTTCTCTCGCTGGCAGGCCAAGCAACACTTATCCAGTCAGTCACATCGGCTATTCCCATTTATTCGATGCAATCGAATTGGTTGCCAGAATATGTATGCACCAATTTAGATCAGATCAACAGAAAATTCTTATGGTCTACTGATGTCCAGAAACCAAAACTCCACCTCGTTGGGTGGCAAAAGGTCATTTTGCCAAAGGCTCAGGGAGGTTTAGGTCTGCGCTCTGCCCGGGAAACCAATGAAGCTGTCTTAGCTAAATTAGTCTGGAAGATCATACGGAACGAGGATACGATTTGGCAGAAATTTATTCGAGCCAAATATCTGAGAGACAAGGATATTTTGAATTACATTGCAAAACCCGGGGATAGTGCTACTTGGAAGGGCCTGTTCAGATGTGTGGATATTATAAAGCCGTTCCTCCGATGGAAAATTGGCGATGGATGCACAATTTCATTTTGGTTTGACAACTGGCTGGGAAGTGGTTCTTTAATATCGAAAGGTGTGCAAATACTACCCTCAGAAGCTAAACTGATATTATCAGATATGTTAAATGATGCAGGGGAGTGGTGCTTTGACACCATTCATTCTCACATACCTGCTGCAGTGCTAGAAGAGATAGCCAATACTCAGATACATCTCTCTGAAGAGCCAGACTGGGTATTGTGGTCCGAAACCGCTAACGGGAACTTTACCTGTCAATCAGCATATAAAGCCATTCAATCACACTATGGTGAAAATCAAATAGAGGTGAAGAAGGGAGGTTGGATATGGAAAACCAACTTCAGCAGCAAACTAAAACACTTTTTATGGCTTGCAAATCAAGGGAGGTTAGCAACTAATGTATTGCGCAAGACAAGGAAAATTACTGAAGATGCTTCTTGTACCTTATGTAATAATTCTCAAGATGAATCAATCACTCACATCCTGCGAGATTGTCCTTCAGCCATCAGAATTTGGAGGAAACTCATTCCTCCAAATCGATTAGATGAATTTTTACAGTCACCGGAGGAGAGCTGGCTCGAATGGAACTGTACCTCAGCTAACTTCAATTGCACAACTCTGTCGCAAATTTCCTGGCCCTTCATCTTCATGGCGAGCATTTGGCACATCTGGAAGTCAAGAAATCAAGCCATTTTTAAAGGCCAACAAGAATCGACCAACTCTATTTTGTTTCAGATACGACAATTGAATCATGATATGAGCACTTACATGTCGAAGAACAAGAAATCAAGCCCCGATACCAAGTGGCAGAGACCCCAAGAGGGATGGGTCAAACTTAATGTCGATGGGAGCTCCATATCTACGATCAATCGAGGAGGTGTTGGAGGAATTCTGCAAGATGGAGATGGCAATTGGATTTGGGGATTTTCGGAAGTCATCCAATCGACTACTCCTCTGCTTGCCGAAATCAGAGCTCTTCAAAAGGGTTTGGAGCTAGCTTGGGAGAAGAGATATGAAAGAATTGAAGTGGCAACAGATTGTTTTGATGCTTTCAAGTTGATTAATGGTGATATGAGCTCTTCTAACTTTCCAGATATTCATAGTATGATAGAAGACTGTAAGAGTCTTTTACATATGCCTTGGTTAGCTGAGTTTACTTGGACTAATAGGAAGTCGAATTTAGTCGCTGATAAACTTGCGAAACTAGCTAGTTCGGGGGTGGTCGGAAATGTCCTTTGGGATTCCCCACCGACCCAAGTTGTACCTTTCTTCAACTTTGATAAAATCTAATGACTGGCCGTCTTTTTCTAAAAAAAAAAAAAAAAATCAGAATATTAATTGGCTTATCTCATAACAATACTTCTTCCTTGAATTTCTAACGAGTCAACAACAATAATCAGTTTGCATAATTAAATCTCCTAAATATATGCTTTAATTAGTCAACTGATCATTCTAATTAGTTATTAGGCCGTCAAAAATTACAATCATACTCACTATTTCCATGCTAATTACTCTATTTATAGAAATCATGTTAATGTTTATATTGCTACTGAACTAATCTATTTTACATATTCAAGGCTTTAGCCTCCACGATTAATGTCATTGTATGTGTATATAATAAAATCACGGATTAGTTTACTATCCTCCACATATTACCATTTTCAAATTGTGGAATGATTCATCTTCTTCTCCAAATCTTATTTAATCTCATTCGACCACATCTTTAGCCATATAGAAAATCCGATTCTCGAATTTCGACTGAATGGTGAATAAGATAGAGATGGATTGAAGATGAAGGAAGTTATCTACTCATTTTCCATATTCATCCATGAAATTTTTTTGATCCAGGTTTAATTTAATCGAAATCAAAACCTAGCTAGGTTACTTCAGTCTTTAAGGAAGAAGACGGAGATGCAACATATTCATTCACGGACGTTCTTCCACTTCCTGAGAATGGGTAATTAAGTAGTCATTTCCATTTCCGGTTCGTATACTATCATATATGTTAAATATTTATCTCAATCTTTAAGTTTAGTGGGAATGCTACGTGTTCCATAAGATATTTATAATATTCTTAAACTACTGATGAGCATGCATTGTTCAAGTTTGATATTCAGATGAATTAATTAGCTCATGTAGTATGATTTCGCTCACACAAATACTTACAAGGTAGAGGGTTGAATGGAAAATTAGAGTCCTATTTTGTGTTAAAGACTTGACATCATCCTATATCCACCATGTACGATTGGTGACGGTGATTTAGAGAAGTTGATATATGTGCCAGAGCTGGCAAATACTTAAAGAAAAGATGGAATCACTTGAAGTTAAGGAAGTTCAAGTGCTTCATAAATCAACTACTGCAGGGCGATCAAATATAAGCTCAAGAGAAAAGGTCGTGGAGACAACGCAACGTTAACCATCTTGAATTTTTGCAGGTTTTAGAAGATAAAGTAGTTATTCAATAGGGAAGGTGCCATGCATATTTGAGTTGTAAGATCCTTCTCAACACCATACATGTATCATACTCATCTTTGTGGATCTCTTCTTATTGCTCCTTTCATTAATCTCATTAAGAATTACTAGCATTTTATGATTTGATGGACATCAACATGATGCAGTGCATTAAGATTGTATAGAATTTGAACGTATTGAAGCTAGCATAGTTCCTTTGGTCTGCTCCTTTTGCGTATGGTATTGGATGTAAGTTCAATAATCAATACTAATTAATAAATGTACTCTCCTAATGTGCATGCACCGTATATAAATTTTGGAGAAGTTTGGGCAGAAATAATTAAGTTGAAGTTTAACCAAAGGATTCCATTCTATGTAAATATATTCTCAATCCGTCTATTTTTACATCACAAAAATATCATGACAAGTATTTTTAGTTAAAAATATATACTCGCTCTACCCAAATAATCCAGTACTTTTATGATTTTTTTGATAATTCATCCATATATATTATAAATGTGAGTTGTTATTCCCATCACCATACATGCTACTTATTAAGACATAGTAAACATTTTATTTTTAAAACAGGTTATGAGATCGGGAATATACTATATTAGTTCAAGATTAAGTAGTAAAAATAATATGTGGAATGAGTTTGACATTCTAGTATAGTCTAAAGTTAATTGTGCATGAAGTCAATAACTAATTAGTGATCTCAGTTTTACTATTTTAAGTATATATATTAATTTGTGTCGTGAAGTAGGTACACATTGATCTCTAAAGCTCACCAAAACAGAACGAGAAGTTCAAAACGTCTCAGTTTTTTGTCTCAACGAGATGATATGGATTTGGAATCTGAAACTAATCTATATAGCTTATGCTTCATAAATTTTAGTTTTTTTTTTTCAAAATATGACGAGAAGTTCCGAAAAATACTGAAATGTCTACGAAACGTTCCAAAACTTCTTTGTTTTTGAAGAATTCGAAACATATTTCGAAACCGAGATTTTATTCCAATTTGGCATCATTTTTGGGAATTTGCAATTCTACTTTACTTACTGTTGCATTAATATATTCTCAAGTGATAGATGATAATTTATAATAACATGATAGTGATTCAGTCGAAAAGTTTGAGACAATCCCTTCTAATCATTCAAATATTCAGGTCTACTTAATATGTGTTTCATTTTAAATCACTTCATGCACATGTGAATTTTAAATAAAGATAAAATCATTATAAATAATTTAATATATAGACATTTTACAATAATTTACAAATCAGCTTATCGGTTTAGTTTTAAATAATTTCACCTCATGCACATGTGACAAATAAATAATTTAAATGATTTTACGTGGTAATCCGCCAATTTATGAAAATGATTGTACCCCATGCAATTATTCACTAAAGTACTACAATCTACAATAAGACTCCCCCAAGACTTCACTTTTAATATGGCAAAAGAAATTACTTTGAAATCATAAAAATGATTCTTATAAATAATAAAGTTGATGGTGGATCGATCGAGATGAAAGTATGAGAAAGAAGTTTAAATAATTATTAACTTGAGATACTGGATTTCAGTAAAAGAACAATGAATGTTTGTAAAAGAAACATCATATATGGACAAATTAAATGATTTAATATATAATACTGTAGGGGGTATTATTTTATGCGTATATACCACAATAACTTAGAACGGTTAAATTTGACATGATTATTCTAAACAATAGTTTGAAAAAAATGGATTATTACAATAAATATTGGTCTATGGATGGCCGCTATTATTATTCAGCATGTAACATCTCTGGAAAACTATTTCAATTAAGTTCGTGGACTTCAAAACACACACACACACATATATAGACCTCCGCTGATATCTCCCATCGTCCCATATCAAATGTCATGTTTGGTTTTGGGCACGGAGATTAAGGAGAAAGGAGAAATGTATCCATAAAACTTGATTTTGGACTTATTTGATTTATTACATTTTTATATCAAAAAAATTATTTTTGGTGTTTAATTAGATAATTAAATACACTAATTAATGACATTTTATATAAATAATTTTTTTAAGGGATAAAATTTTACCAAAAAGAGGAAACAAGACATTTGGGATGGGGCATAAATAATAGAATATAAGACATTTGATGTGGGACGGAAATAGTACCAACTAATTATCCACTAACTGTAGATAATAATAACACAATATAACTTAAAAGCTAAAACTGACTATATAAAATTATGAAACTAAACAGGTACATGAATTTTTTAGGTGAAACTAAAATTATAAAAATGAAAACGAATTATGTTATTGGTGAGACTGACTATAATAGTTAAACTAACATATAATTAAAGGGTGGAACTCACTATATAAACTGTTGAAACTAATCATTTTGCATAACTTTATGGTGACTAAAGTATATAAAATGGTGAAACTAATCACGGTACAACCTTAGTCCCGCAAAACTTTATACATTAGACATTTTTAGTCGTCTCATAAAACTTCATACATTACTAAAAGGGAAAGCTACCCACACCCAACAAATAACAAACAATTTCAACTTTACATACAAATTACACACTAAAAGTACAATTTTCTCACCTTTTTAATATCCTATCATTACTTTAACTTTTCACCTTAAACTGCACACCAACCCTAATATATGAAGTTTTCCAGGAAGGATGGAGTACATATATGGTTAATTGTCGGGTGAAACTAAGTACAAAACTAATCATGGTGCATAATTTTCTTCGTGAAATTAACTAAGTACGGATGCCCAACTAAGTATATCAACTGGTGAAACTAATATATAAAAAGCTGACACTAACTATATATATATAATCAAATAGTGAAAACAACCATATACTCCCTCCGTTCCGGATTGAACTTCCCGGAGGCCCGAATATAAGTTTTAAAATAAGAGTGAATAAAGTAGGAAAAAAAGTGAATAAAGTATGATTGCTCATATGAGTCCATGTAAGCTTATTTACCATGTTTAATTGTTTGGCAATAAGTGAACTTGATAGAGACGATGAAAACTTCACATTTATCTTCCTTTGTGGTTATAGAGTTAGGTTCTATGATCATTATGCTCCAAATACTTAGTATATTCAACATGTAACATGATCATTGAGTCATGTTCATGAATTGGATTTCCTTTATGAGATATGATAAACATTAATGTTAGCTATTTTCAGGGGTGGATGATAATGCCAGAGCAATTTTACTTATTTGTGACACTTACGAATCTTTTTTGTGACACATATTCATTCAACAAAAGGCACATTGCCCTGTCATTATCATTTTTACTCTGGCATTATCATTTTACCATTTTCGAGCTTATAATGGGCTACTGAAAGCGTTTTCGAAATGGAATAATTAGGTAGATTTTGCTTTTCAAAATATACCAAATGTTTACATTCATGAGGTATCACCAATTAGCTTATTAACTTCTATTTTATTGTTTTATTGAGAGGCCCGAAGATACAGAGAAGTTCAAATGAGGTGATATGAGACATAAGTAAGTTATTGATATTTTGCTATGGAACGTAAATGTTTTGTTAGTTCTCCAGATCGACATTGAATTGTCTGAGTCATAACTTTCAACTACCAACTAAACATGCATCACCATGTAACTTGACTCTCAAAATTGTGTTTTATTCATGTATCATGTCTACTATTTGACTCCAAATATTTTGATTGAATCGTCATGGTGTATGTAGATTATTAGAGTATGGTTGCAATTTTTATATTACGCTGACATAGTTTATTCGTTTGGTTTCCTTGGAGTTTTATAGAGTGATCATGGTGTGAGATCGTTGTTGGCTAGAGTTATGTAAGTTATTCACAAGTTTCTACTGAGAAGGTGGAAGCTGGATTTTCTAAGGAAAGTTAGACTAAAAATCTTAGAGTAGCTAGGATCACATTTAGTTTTGAGCTCAATATTTTGGTGTCATGATCCGAGTGATTTGGTTATTTTCCTGGCAGGTCATCTTCACATATCCAAGAAAGTCCGCACCAGTTCGATAATGGAATTCTCTTTGGACAATAATATGAAGATCAACTTACATGCCTTAGTATCAATTGAATAGCAAATGACCGGGCTTAGAGTTGTTACATGAGATAGTAAATGGAGTATTCTAGCTTGGGGAAGATGAAAGCTCAAATACTTCCGACTCATAGAACGCGGACCAATGGAGTCATATTATAGGGGCTTCATTTCTCGCTAGAAAATGGCTGGAGCAATATTATACTAGAAGACGACTGTTGTGTGGTGATAAAAGAGTCGCAATCAACTTTAGAGTGTTGGTTTGTTTCTGATTCTTTTGTGAATGAAATATTATTAAGGAAGTGCATGTATCTGACTCTCTTTAGTAAGGTTTGATTTTTCTTTTGATAGGAGCTATGTGTTAAAAGTCAGCCTGAACAATTTAGCCGGCCACCCCAAAAAATTTTATATCGGGGTCGGGTTGGTTGGGTCGTTTTGAGCTGGTATGACGTCATAATAATATTTATAGTATTACACACACCGAGAATTGGAGAACAAAACACATTAATAATAAGAGTAGAGTAACAAAAATTCTACTCCATTAATGTCGAATAAGAGAGCAGGAGATGAACATAAAGAACAGTAAATTCTGAATTCAAAAAAACAAAAAAAACAAAAAGGGGTAAAATGTGACTCCATTAACGTATACACAACTTTACACTTCGAAACTACAGAGAGAAATACAAGTTTCAGACAACTTAACACATAAATTTGTGTTGCAATTGCCAAGAAAGGTCTGCAAGAAGAAGTTCAAAGTCGAAGTCGAGCAAGGAGAAGTTTTAGTCAAAGTCGGCGTACCAGTGAAGTGGAGAAGTTCATAGGCCGCAACATAAAAGCACTGCAGCAGCCACAAAGTTAGAAATCGAGCAGAAGAAAAGAAGGGATAGAAACGGAATGGAGAGAAAAGTAACGGCTGAGAAGAAGGGGTGGGGTTTTTTCCTTTTTGATCTTTTACAAAAAACCCCTTGAAACCAAAATTTTCGTTTTTACCTCAAAAGTCGTGGAAGTCTCCGGTTTGCCGGTTCCCGCCGATTTTATGCCGGCTTGACTTTTTCGCAACTTTTTAGTGGTCCTGCAGTGCTAATCCGGTCGTTCAACACCGGTTCTCCGGCCCAACCATCCAACCCAATCCAACTTTTAAAACATACGATAGGAGGGAATTGATTACCAACTTAATTGTTCCTTGGATGACACACCTATGCTCATTTCACCAAATAGTCACAAATCCGTGTGAGATCGTAATTAGGTTCCACATTATTGTGATATAGTAGGTGCGACATGGAACAAAATCCAGTTTAGCACATTGTGTTGCTAGAAACTTTCCAATCGATAGTTATGGATAAAATGGAGTACCTTTCGGAATTTTGTAATCCTTCTAACTATGATGTATGAAATTAGAGATTGATTTCCCCCATTCTTTTTCTTTTCCCGTATTTTCCCTCAAACTAAATGAAGCCTTAGTGGGAAATGTGTAACTTTTGGGTACATGTAAGATTTTTTATTATTTGTTGGATGTGAGATAGATTTCTTTTTAGTATCGTATAAAGTTCCGTGTGACAACTAAAAATGACAATTATATGAAGTCTTCAGAAAAAGAGAGTATGAATATTTTATTTTGTAATTTTCAGATTTATTGAACCTTATATTCTTTTAAATTAGTTGTCTTTTAAATGGCATTTTATTTCATTTATTACTATATAAATTAAACTATGTCGTGGCAACGCCACGGGTTAGTACTAGTTTATTAAATTATTTCAATCCTACATGGAATTTTGTGGAATTAGTTGCATTTTCAATGAGTATATTTTTCACTGTTTATTTTTGGTACGTTGACTGCATATATAATTTTTATTAAATCTCATATAAATTTATCTATAAAACTCCGAAAAATATTTTGAACATATATTTAAATTCACCATGACAAGATGAATCTATAGACACCAATCTAGATTATTATTATTATTATTATTAATTAAATAAATTATTTCATTCACTAAAATAAATTATTAATCTCATATAACTTTATCTAAAAAATATTTTGAACATATATTTGAATTTGTCGTGACAAGACGAATCTATAGACACCAACCTTGAATACTATTATTAATTAAATAAATTATTTTATTCATTAAATAAAATATAAATATATTAAATAAGATAAAATAAAATAATGGAATTTTAAAAATTAAAAGCGACTCATTAAAACATATTATAGATAATCAAAGTAGCATCAAGCGTTCAAAAAGAGACTCATTTTAAATAGTTTAGCATCAAACATTCTGAACAAATTAAAATATACGATTATTTTGATTAGCCACATATATATCCATATGGCCATACCATTTGTGCACTTTCGGTTATTCTGGGCACTTTCGTATATTTTTCTACTATATTCTAAAGTTGATGGTTTACTTTGAAGCACACACAATCCGCATTTGCATAAATGATACTTTGAGCGCTATCTAATTACTTGGACATTTTCTAATACAAAATTAATGTAAAAGAAAATTCATTTTAAATGGTAATGTAGAATTTAAAGTTTTGTTAACCCTGCTTTACATTTTTTATAGTTAACATAAATAAACAAGGAATGATATAATATTATATGAAGAAGGACTACCGACCGACACCACGATCAACGTTGTTCATATAAATTTGACTACCTTATTTTCTCGATTAATTTATTTATCATTTTCTTTTTATTTATTATTAAAAGTAAACTATACCGTTGCATCGTCATGGGTTAGTACTAGTTAGACTAGTATAATATATTTGAATATATTAAACACTTGTATTGGAGGAATATGATATTTACAATATTTAATAAAATCAGAATTTTTTTGAATTAACCTTAAAAAATACATTCTCGGCTTCTCTTTTTTCAGTGTAAAGTTAGAAGGCGACAAAATGAAGGTAGTTGGCTGGTTGGTTTAATGTATATACGAGTTGACAATGAAAGCTAGCTTGTTGAATTGATTCAATCATCAAATAATTGAACAGGTCAGTCCTATTCAGGAACTGAAACGCGGAGATTTGGTGAAGTGGAGACTTTATTCCGGTTTTATCCACATGTTTCAACTTTCAACCATCAAACTAAACTTAGATTCATAGATACCAACCAAATCAGTATTATCTATAACTACAGCCTAATCAAAGACAAAACTTCCATTTCTTATTACAAATACAGATCATTATACTACTAGCTTTGGACACAAGTACACAACAGTTGAATGAATCTTTGATCTTCAATTGCAAGGGCATTTTAAATATTATTACCCACAAAAATTTTACAATGTTCACCCTTTTGCCAGGATGAGACCAAAACTAGTTTACATTGTAAAGAATTTTATAAAAAAAGTCTAACACTTCCTGTAAAGAATATTGAATCGATCCCTAATTGTAATCTTGATGATATTCACAAAAAATGAATCAATGAATTGAAAGAATCACCTCTACTACTTCACCATGCTTCAAGAACTGCACTAGTTCACTCTCTTGGATCACACTCTGGAACTACTAGCACGGGATAGACTGCTGCTGCTGTTTGGTGTCGATGATCGAGAAGGGAAGTCGAACCTTAACCGCCGTTGACTCCTCGGAGACAAATTCACTTGTTCTAACGCATGACACTGAAGCCCTGAAGGGTAGTCTCTAACGCAACCTATTCGAGGTCCTGCGCCTGTGCTCCACCTACACGATAGTTGTTTCCCTAGTTGGAAAGACTTCATGCCCTTGTGCGAACTTATTCTTCGGAAAATGGAATCTTCTGGAATGAGCTCTTCTTGTTCATCGGACAAGTTATTCTTGCTATCGGAAGCCGAAGTGTCCTCCGGGGTTTCATAACCATCCGTAGGTGATTCTAGAAAAAAGCTTCTTGTTTCTGAAATGTCACTTTCGTTTTCAATCTTCAGCTGTTCGAACAAGTCATCTTTACTCGGTATTTGAAGGCTAGTCAGATTTCGACTAAACTCTTCAGGAGTTTTTAGGCTGAGAGTCTGTTCTTCCCCTGAGCTAGATTTCTCGGAAGTCATTTCTTCAGTCCCACACTGTGCCTTGTCTGTCAAATCATCTTCAGACGAGTTGCTTCTGAAGTGAGCGCTTCCCTTCTTTCCAGCCGAATCATCTTCGTCATCATCGATAGGTTCAAGCTGAAACAGTAGATAAATCATTCAGCACATGTGCGTTCAAGTTTCAAGTATCGCATTAGAAACATGAAAACAAAAACAAGAAAATGAAGCCTCATAGTACCTTAACATCAGTGAGATCCACATTGTTCTCTCTAAGAAATGCTTTGAAGTCCTCAAAATTTTCCGGTGTTGGCCGATAATGACCACTGTGAGGCCAGACTGCCTGTTTAGATCCATACCAAGGATTTTGTTATAACACAGTTAAAAGTTTTAAGAAACAAACACCAAGCATGACAAAAGATACGAAAGTAGTACCTGTAACACGCCATTGTCAGCAATTATCCTGCCAGCAGCCAACGTAGCTCCTCCAGCCAAGAAACTCGAGTGCTGAAATGACCCTTTCTTTTTCTTCCCTACATATAAGATCCTAGAGGTGCTGAGCACAAATATCCACTTCGAACCCTTTGGTTCATCAGGAGTGTTCAGAAGCTCTCCTGATTGCTTAAACGAGAGCTTCCCATTCTCCACGCGAACTTCATAAGGCTCTCTCTCCATCTGCAACGGAAAATGGACAACGAGTCAGCATATAAGTTTCAGAACCGAAGTAAAACAATTTTATAGCATTTGGGATAATGGAACACACCGGTCCAAGATACTTGATGCACTGCTGCTGAAG
Source organism: Plantago major (assembly GCA_026545765.1). Lineage (NCBI taxonomy): Eukaryota > Viridiplantae > Streptophyta > Magnoliopsida > Lamiales > Plantaginaceae > Plantago > Plantago major. The sequence goes on from CM048839.1 coordinate 91,945,123, forward strand.
CTTAAAACGAGGGCACTTATCAATAAGATTAACCTCTCTGCCTTCTCCTATGTCTAGCCAATAGAAGAACGGCTCTTTGCTTTGAGAATTCAACCACTTAACGTAATAGAAATGTAGATTGTGACCATATCGATGTCGTGGATCAATCTGCTCAGAAAAAGATCATTACATCAGTATATATGTTCTCCTGAGTAGGAATTGAACTAGTGTAAGACAAAAATAGTAGCAGATACACTTACAGCTTCAAGCCAATGTTGTAAAGCAAGTTTCTGAGCTTTGCTATTTTTCGATAAGCCTTTTCCAACCTGCAATAATCAAAATTTACTAACTTAGATTACCAAGATCTCACAAAGACCAACTCATATAACAGCATGTAATGTTTCTTCATGAAACTTTACCTTAGCAGCCCTTGTTCTTGCTCTAGACCAGCGTGACATAGCAGTCTCATGTTTCTCGAGATCAAAGAAAGAAATGGAGCTATGCTTGAGTTCTGCGAAATCTAACAGCTTCCACCAACTCTGCTCGATTACAACAGCACAATCAGCAAGCTTTCTTCTAGTCCTGAAGCTCTTATAAACTTTCTGGAGCTTTATAGCAGCGTCGTGTATGGGACTATTTGGATTCGATTTATTTGACATTGGAGAATTCGGGACTCCCTTTGTCAAGCTGCCCGATCTAGACAATGGACTCGGACATTTGCTCTCTTGGGAGAATCTCAAAAGTTGATTTTTCCTAGACCTCAATCTTGCAGATCCTTCCATTGTAAATTTACCAGAACCTGATGATTGCAATATCATGGGTTCGGAATCGTTGTCCTTAAGGCTGATAGATCGAACAAGCGGTTTCTGCTCATCGTCTCCCAGGCTGACCGATTTCAGAAGTACAGATTCGAAACCATTTTCAAAGTCACAGAAAGCCGCAAGCGGACATGAACAAGTTATCCCCATGCAAGTTCAACTGTCAAGACAAAAGAATCACTTTCAAAATGAGATGAATACTAAACAAAATCACCTCAAAAGCAAAACCAACAACTGAACAGTAGATGAATCAATTCATTAACCACATACAAATAAATACAAACATGAAAGATTGAACCTTGAAAGCTTAAAGACACATATTAGTACTAACTAAAAACTATTGAATCTAATTTTATTATCAGAAAAAACCAATCAAGAAAAATTCACCAAAAAGAAAAGCCCAAAATATAACTACAACCTTAACTACAAAAAATTGACCTGTACTAAACCAAGTTAATTGGTTATTACGTCGAAAATGTTTAGCAAAGCTCAGATAACCATTTTTAGCAATGTTCCAATGCAATTCCTACTTTCAGGTAGAAATTTTCCGGTGAAGCAATTGAATTAAACAAAAAACAGAGGAGACAAGGGAAACGAGTAAGAACAAACAACCCAGAATAATTTGACAAACCATTTCAGTAGACAGAAGAGTAGCCAACATCAAGATTAATTTAGCAGTAGAAACGCAATGAAAGTAAGAATTTTGTAAACTAAAAACAAATGGGAAAAGAGAAACAGTCAAAGAAAATACCTTAATGAATGGAAAAATGGATTGAATTGGTAAAAAATGGAAAGGTCCGATTTTTATGGGTACTAAGGAGAATGATTCAAGAGAGAGTTTTATGGGTTTGAAAGAGAGAGAGTGAGAAAAGATGTGAATTGGTGAGTGAATGAATGAAATGTGTGAAAATAGGGTATGAGCAATGTGATGGATGTTAATGGCTTCTCTGTGTGGAATGTATGTGTATATATACAGTCGATATGCAGGGTGGATTTGGGGGTAAGGGGTGGTGAGAGCACGTGGAATGACCTTTGAATGCCGAGGTACTATTACTTTTTGCACTTTTCGATCTTGCTAGTGTGAATCGCCCCTTTTCGATCTTCTCCTCCTATTAAAAAAAAAAAATTGAATATTCTCGACCATCTCTATAGAGGGATTAAAATAGACGAAAACAATAATATCGAGTTCTTAATTTCAAAGTTCGACATAGATCAAGCTTGATATCGTGATCGACTTGCAGACACAGTATGAATTTGATAAGGTCCAAGATCGGCTCGTTCGCACCCTAACTTGAGTTGATTTTTAAAGTTTGTATTTGATGATTGATAGAGTTTATTAGTATATTTGAGTTTTGAGTTTTGAGTTTTGTAGTTGATAAAATAGTAATTCAATATGAATAGTGTAGAGTGGATAAACAAACACAAAATTTGACAAAATTAACATCGAGTTGTGAAAATTCAACTTGAATTGATAGCCAAATATACAAATGGTTATCAAACTTATAGTATATATTTTGTAATATTATTTTTAAAGTGATGAGGGACACCTTTGAACTTTCAAAGGCTCCAAGATTCGAGAGAGAAGTTAAACTTTATGTACAGTAAAACCTCTATAAATTAATAATATTGAGACCGAGATGTTTTATTAATTTATCGAGATATTATTATATCGATAAATTACTAATTTATTAATTTAAAGAGGTTTCACGTATGACCTTTAAATTTCCAAATCCAATATAATAATTACAATGTATATTAGTTATAGATGAAAAATAAATTAGAAAAACAAATTCCAATTAACATTTTATGAATTCAAAAATCCAACCATGTGATGCTGGGATAATTAGAGCCTTTTAAATGTACTACCGCAAAAGGTTAAACCGTAAAATTTTGGAAGGTTATGAGTTGGACATTTCTTCTCCGGAAAAGATTAATGTTTTAGATGCTATCAATTTGGCCGTCTCAACTTGGAAAGTAAATGTGCAACAAGAGGGCATAGCAAATTGCTTTCGACGCTGCAAAATTCGTCCGGCGAATCAGACCGGCTTAAGTGATTTAAACGATGCAAATTTTGCAGAAGACATTTGTGAGCTTGAGAACTTGATTATGGGTATGCATTATCGGCATAAAATGGATGTGAATCACTTGCTAGATTATCATGGTGAAAATAATGAATGTTACGAAGTTCAAAGCATTGAAGAAATTGTGGTGGATACCATTCAAAATCATGTCGATGATGAAGCTGAGGATGATTCAATAGCTTTGGAACCGGTCACTCGAAAATAACTCTTCACAACTTTTTGCTGCAATACGAGAAGACAATGCCCCAACTCTTTAGTGCAATGGTTAGATTTATAGATGAACTCAATATAGATTTGAAGTTCAAAAAAAAAAAAAAAAAAAGTGACTAAAGATTCACTTTTTACTAAACAATCTTAGAATTTTGAATTGTATCACACACACACTCAATCTGTCCACTTTACACTAATTCACGGTCAACAAAAAAGAACTTTGTCCATGAATAAATTTCAAACGGTAATAGTAAAATCTTTAATTGAAATATATAATGAAACTTTAGGTCTAAATTTTCATTATATATCTCAATTGAAGATTTTACTATTACCGTTTGAAATTTATTCATGGTCAAAGATCATTTTTATTGATCGCGAATTAGTGCAAAGTGGACAACTAGCATGAGACAGAGGGAGTATATATATATATATATATATATATATATATATATATATATATATATATATATATATATATATATATATATATACATATACATATACATATATGTATGTATGTATAGAGAGAGAGAGAGTTTTAAGTAATTATTAATTTATAGTTTCGTTGGGACCAGTATATATATATACTGGGATTTAAAAAAATATTATCTTATTAATTTATTAATTGGGGTCCAAATTTGTACTGGTCTCAAGTTGGGACTGGGCAAATTATTAATTTTATCGAGATTATTAATTTATCGAGTATTAATTTATCGAGGTTATACTTTACTCTAGGTTGAATACTTTGATTAGATTTTCGGGTTGTGCAACTTACATAGAAGCCTTCTTTTGAGATTAATCAATGCGACCAAATACTATTTTACCACTACATAACTTATCAAGTGAAATGTTGAAAAATGTGAAGAAAAACATGTAGTAAATAATGCCTTGTGGGGTATATTTACATGGAGATCATTTCTTGATTATGTGTTAATTGAGAAAACTAAATATATAGTCATAAGCTACTAAGTGAGAGTTTCGATTTGATATATTGAACGCTCAAAACGGACCTTGGGTTAGTGAGGAATAGTTGTTCAAAGTTGGAAGGATACGTGGGATTGTCCCACATTGATAATTAACAAAATGTTTCACTATAGTTTATAACATATCATGCTAAACTACTTGTTCAAGTGTGATGGTAAAGTTATGGAAGACTCTCTACGCGGGCGCGCAGAGGGGGTGCAAATCCTGGCCAGATTTGTACTAAAACTAGTGGAACTTTGGTGCGAGCAGGCGCGTGCGACCTGCGTACACGAATGTCGGATCGAAATTGATCCTTACAGAAGCTTTGTTTTAAATTCAAGTTTTGTAATTGCTAAGGAGTTACAATATTTGTTGCAGCATTTGATTTTGTAACTGTTACAAAATCAAATCTGGACTGTTACAGAATTAAATCAAATGTGCAACCATTACCTTTGTTCCTCAACTATATAATGGTCTCAGAATCAGTAAGGAAGAGCACACGAAATAAGCCTTTCTCTTCTTCTTCTTCTTACTGTTCTTTCTCCTTCCCTAATTGTGCATAAACCGAGCATCCGTTTCAGTTCGCCGGAAATTGCTAGCTTGTGCGGCTAGTAATTTTAGTTAATCGTTGTATCCTGGGAGGCAAACGTTCGACGTGTCAAGCACCATAGATGAGAGGGCGTATTTGCTTTAAGGAATGTGTGCGAGCACAGGCCTCGATCTTGTTGTTGAAGGCGGTTTGATTCAATCTGTCTACTGTCGTTTATATATATATTCGTATATCTTTGAATTACGTATTAAGATGAACAACATGAAATACTTCAACATGGGTGTTAAGGTGTGATATGTGAAAATAAGTCCGACCTGAGCATTGACTGACTCCCCTCGAATTAGATGTGAGTAAGGCAGATTCATTCTAAAAGAGTCAAGGCGGACCGACCCTATACCAAGAGGTCCGTCCAAACAAACTTCATTATAAGACCAAGGATACACTTACTCCATCAATACAAGAAACTGGTTTCAGATGTCGGACTCCGAAGAAGACCGACTTCTCCACCACCATGGGAAGACTTATTTGCACTATAAAGGAAGACCTATTACTGGAAGGAGTAGGACGAACCTCAAGGGGACCGACCCTGAGTAAGTCCGACCTCCCATGCATAGTAGAGCTCACCTTACATAAACGCTCTGCCCTATTCCAATACCATGTGCCACGATCTGAAAGGGCCGACAAGTCTCTGATTATCCGGAGTCTTGTCCCATGTACCTCTTCGTATAAATAGGAGAGTATTTACTCCTCTCAAAAGTAATAAATGAACTTGCAATATTTCTCACTAAGTCTTTAGGACCGAGCTCCACTCGACCATTCTACTTGACTGTTAAATTTAAGTCCGATTTTTCTAAGGCAATTCGGCATAAAAGACTATAACCCCTTCGTTCTTAATTACAGATTCTCACTTAAGATTCAAGATCATCATATATACCATACCTTAGCTTTGGAGCACTAGTTCTTTAGCTCAAAGATTTATCCATTTTTATGCCTCGTGAAGGTGTAAATTTCTAAACTATATGGTCCTTGAATTAATTAACATATGATTGTGTGTTAGGTTCTAGATTGTCACTACTAGGATGAATATTCTAACCGTACGGTAATTGAAACCACTCGAATATATCCCAAAGAATCAGCCATGACTTAATTAGTCTACTATACTGTATAACATTGTAGTATGATTAATATATATTCTTGTTACGTGTATAATTTACGAGTATAATTGGCGGTTGAGGTGTAGGTGTTTCTTTAGTTTTAGCATTGCCGACATTTTTAGTTTAGCAAAAATAGTGGATTATTCGATAGTTGATTTAGGCAATTGCTATTCAGATATTTTACTAAATTATTTTTTATTATAGTTTGATAGTAATTTCTCGTCAAAATAAAAGATAAATGACCGAACAAATTCAAATTATACAGATTTTAGTGAATTAGATGTAGAAAGTATCTTGTTAATTTATTTTATGGAGTATACATTACTTAAATAAATCCACTAGCCTATCCTTTCTAATAAGTTATACTTATGAGTTAGTTTATAAAATTAGTATATACGTACCTAGACAATTATATAACATGATATTTATTCCGGACAAATGTCCAAATTGTCTCATAAAACCATTAAGCTCGAACAAATTTAAAGAAAATTACCAAAACCTGGTAATTATGGAAATATGAGATTCACTCAAGTAAAGCCTGAGATGTTAGTAATAAGTACAATATTATTGGAATAATTCAAAGATGAAGTCAAAAATTGAAGTTTATTTTTCAAGCTCAAATCAATTCAATCGGCATGGATGTCCCATTATTGATCGCCATTGCTTATGTAAGCTGTTGACTTGGGTTAATTTCCCTTCAAATACCGCAGCTTAACTTGCAAGATTGTACTTCGTATTAGCCTCTAGCTAATCATGATTAATTAAAATGGGATTAGGCGTACCATTAATTGACTTTACATGGATGATGTACGTGCTTATGCTAGGCCTACTGGATATGTATGTGAGTTGGTGTGACACTTTCATTCTCTACACTCTCAGTCACCAGGTATATGGTTGAAGTATTTATCCCCCACATGATCACTATTAAGTATTCGATCCAATTACGCTTTAAAGATTCAACTACTTCAACGATAACATATCACAATCAAACAATAAACACATAAGCAATTTTACGTGGTTCAATTGAATCACTCCAATCTACATCCACGGAGAATCAACGATTTTATTACTTCGTCTTCTTCCAACTACACAGCTTTTTTACAGAGAAATTGAAAGGAATTACAGCTTGAATTCTCACTACAACTCTCACAACATCAGCTAAAATAACCGCTCTCACTCACAAACAATCTATCAGAAGAATTGTAAAGTATTTGTGATGATGATGACGAACAAAGCCTTCATACTCTGCTTTTATAAGCTGAGGAAGAGAGCCAACGAACAGAAGAAGCAGGAACCGTCGGATCGCAACTGCCTTGAAATCATCTGACGGCTAAGGATAGAAGCGCATGATTACTAACGAAACCAAATGACGATTATGTAATAAACTCCGCCAACAACCAACAAACTTTTCTCCAGTAATTGCAAATAGATCCCTGTACTTCTAAAATCATTCGAAACAACCCAAAACTTCACAATCTCCACCTTGTTGAGAAGATTATAAGAAGTAACAACACATCTCACTTTCTCTTATTCACTACTATCACAGAACCTAACAGTTGCCCCAGTACACAGTACTGGCAATCCTCATTCATTTGAGACTCCAACCAAACTCAAACAATGCACGAATTTGGAAGGAATCAAAGACTTAGTAAGCATATCAGCTGCATTATCAACAGTTGACACCTTAGAGATTTTTACTTTAATATGATTAATCCTATTACAGGTAACTGTCCAGACCGAGAGTGAACGGCAAATTGATAAACTTCGTCGCAAGGAGGAGAAGAAGCATAGACGTGGAACTGATCATGGGACTGAGAATGACTTGTCTACTTTCAGTTTTGGTTCTTTTCTTATTTCATCTCTCACAACAGGTATCACTTTCCTTCTTGTATAGGTTCTCCTGACTACAGCTGGTTCAACTACTTCAGATACATGTTGTTCAGGTATAGAAATACTGAATGTTGTAGCAGGGCTTTGAGACAGTTGATTTCTAATAGGTGAGCTCTGAGAAGCTTCATTTCCCATTGAAGTGACAGATTGATCATTGTCACTTACTTCCTGTTGAGTATGAGTATCACTAACCACTTCATGATTCTCTCTTACATGAGTGTTAGTTATCATAAGCTCCACCTCAATCTCAAAATCCTTAAAATTATGCATGTTAGTAGTGAGGTGATGATCATCATTTTTGTATGAGAAAGTAGATTCTTCAAACATGACATCCCTACTGATGATGATTTTCTGTGAATTTCTTTCAATACACGAGAGCTTATAGCCTTTCACCCCTTTTGGATAACCAACAACTATACATTTGAGTGCCTTGGGCTCAAGTTTATCCTGTTTGACATGCACATAGGCCAAACAACCAAACACCCTTAAGTCAGATTAATCTTTAACTCCACCATACCACATTTCATCTGGTGTTTTCATCTGTATAGCAGATGATGGAGTTTTATTCACTAAATAGCACACAGTGGACACAGCTTCTCCCCATAATGATTTAGGTACTCCTGCTTGAAACATGATGCATCTTGTTCTTTCTAACAAGGTTCTATTCATTCTTTCAACAAGCCCATTTTGATGTGGAATCCTAGGTATAGACCTATGTCTCTTTATACCTTTTTCACTGCAGAAATTGTTAACTTCACTTGACAGGAACTCCAGACCATTGTCAGTCCTTAACACCTTAACTTTCAAGCTCTTTTCATTTTCAACCTCTGCACACCATTCTTTAAACTTTGAGAATGCATCACTCTTGCTCTTTAAAACATACGTCCATACTCTTCTGGTGTAATCATCTATCAAAGACATGAAGTATCTACCTCCACCATTAGTTTGTACCTTAGCAGGTCCCCATAGGTCAGAGTGTATATAGTCTAAGGGAGCTGCACTAATATGAATGCCAGTTAGGAAAGCATTTCTCATAGATTTACCAAAAATGCATTGCTCACAAGTTTTGAGCTTCTCAATCTTACTGGTATAAAAACTTGTTTCTTATGCAACTTTATCAAGCCTTTATCACTAACATGAGCCATTCTTCTATGTCATAGCTCTGTGTCATTCATGCTTACTACATATACATCACCTGCTACCACTCTACATTTCATGTAATAGAGCTTGTTTCTTCTTACACCACTCATAATAGCAGATGAATTCTTATTATAAACTGTAAGTATACCATTTTCAGAGCTGAACTTGTAACCTTTACTCTCTAAAGTAACAAGAGAAATTAAATTTCTTATGAGCTCAGGTATGTACCTTACACCAGTGAGTAGCTTTACTAAAGCATCATCCATCTTAAGCTTGATATCACCAACTCCTTGTATGTTGCATATCATATCATTTCCCAGCATCACTGTGCCACCATAACTGACATTTAGCTATGTGAACCACTCCATGTAAGGACATATGTGGAAAGAGCATCCAGAATCCAGAATCCATTCATCACCAGCTTCATCATTAGTGATATTAAGTACTTCACCATCATACTCAATGTTTCCCTGCAAACTCATGTGAAGTGCCACCTCTATCTTTACTTTCCTTTTGTCTCATAAGTAAGAAACAATTCTTCTTTAGATAGCCTTGCTTCTTGTCGTGATGGCATATTTTGGTCTCTCTATTTGCATTACCAGCACCCACAAAAGCCTTACCTCTCATGTCCTTATTGAATCTGTTTTTCTGATGTTGTTGCTGAAACTTTGGCTTGAAATTGTTGCTCCTGATAATGAGACCTTCTCCTGATGCATCACCATTGTTGCCTGAGTTTTTCTGCAGCTCCTTTTGCCTGATCAAGCATTGAACCTCTTCTAATGTGATCTTCTTTTGACCAGTGAATGCAATAGCATCCTTAATGCTTTCATAAGATTTTGGAAGAGCATTGAGTAGGATTATGGCCTTATCTTCATCAAGCAGCTTTGTTTCTTCAATACTATCCAAATCATCCAGAGTTTTATTGAACGTTGCAAGTTGCTCAAGAATATTCCTATCTTCATTCATCCTGTAAGAGTACAATTGCTTCTTCGTGTGATCTTGTCTGAAACAAAGAATCAAGTTTCTTCCATACATCTGCAGCAGTCTTCTCTCTCGCAACTTCCCATAGTGGTTGATCTCCCATGCTTAAGATAATTGTACTATGCGCCTTGGATGAGATAATTTTCATCTCCTGATCAGTAACTGCCGCCGGAACTTCACTGCGAGGAACCAACGCCATCTCTACACCTTGTTTATCAAGATTGCTTCCATCTTGATCTTCCATAAGGTGAAATCATTTGAACCAGTAAACTTGTCGATATCAAACCTCGTTGAACCCATAGCTGATTGAGATTAGGCAATTGACGATCGAACACAACTTCGATTTCCCACAGACGGTGCCACTTGTTAAGTATTTGATCCAATTACGCCTCAAAGATTCAACTATTTCAATGATAACATATCACAATCAAACAATAAACACACAAGCAATTTTACGTGGTTCGATTGAATCACTCCAATCTACATCCACGGAGAATCAACGATTTTATTACTTCGTCTTTTTCCAACTACACAGCTTTGTTACAGAGAAATTGAAAGGAATTACAGCTTGAATTCTCACTACAACTCTCACAACAACAGCTAAAATAACCGCTCTCACTCACAGAGAATCTATCAAAAGAATTGCAAAGTATTTGTGATGATGATGACGAACAAAACCTTCATACTCTGCTTTTATAAGTTGAGGAAGAGAGCCAACGAACAGAAGAAGCAGGAACCGTCGGATCGCAACTACCTTGAAATCATCCGGCGGCTGAGGATAAAAGCGCATGATTACTAACGAAACCAAATGACGATTCTGTAACAAACTCCGCCAACAATCAACAAAGTTTTCTCCAGTAATTGCAAATAAATCCCTGTACTTCTGAAATCATTCGAAACAACCCCAAAACTTCACAGTCACTAATCTTGATTCGACCATTATCGGTGTAATTATCAATTACTAAACGACATACTACTCATTGGCATGATATTCCTCCTCTGATCCTGAGTCCTTGTAAATTTACTTTTCAAACTACTCAAAATGTCTCATACCATCTCAAAATGTGTGTGTACTCTTAGATACATTTTATCTCACTCGCTCTAATCTGCAATGGGTTTGTGAAGTATATTATAATATACACATAATTTGTTCGACATCATCATCTATACTCCTATGACGTAGCTACATCTCTGCACCAACCATATGCACCCCCAACGCTTGAACCCGCACAGTTATTTATGACTTGGACCACACGCTTCCCGTTGTTATAATATTAATCGTTTTAGGCCACATACCTTCACATATTCGATTTTGGATCACTTAAAAAAGAATAGTATCACACGAAGGTGTGGGATATCATAGTATGAGATTTTTTTTTTTTTTAAATCAGCAAAATATATTAATTACTTTTTTTAAGGTGGAGTCAAGCTTCTATTATTAAAATAAAAACCATACAATCACGGGGGTTTATAGGAACCCGAGTACAACTCCAAGAAATTACTCACATGAAAGTCCAAACTAGCACAAAAGACATAAGAACAAAAGCTAGTCCATCCAAGAGTTCTTCTAAGTCACAAGCTATTAGCACCATAGACAAAATAAGAGAATCCATGGTCAAGCAATAAATACTTCTGCTGCACCACCAAAGTACCAATCATCCAAGTTAAAATTACAATCCAACAAGCTCTAATCCACCAACACAAGTGCCAACGAGACATTCCTATATAATAGATCTTCATTTAACTTTTTTGGGGCTATACCTGCCAGACTTTCTTAACACAGCTTTCAGCATGGAAAGAGAGGAAGAGTACGAAGCTTTAATCGAGTTTTTAGTAGTTCTTCCTCTTTTCTTTTCGGGAGGCTGGGGAGGGGGCACAAGGGACTCTGCAACTTGACCAATAACGGGAGCAGCTCCACCAAGAAAGTCGATAATGAAGAAAGATCACCAGACTTCTCCAATAGTAGAGGAACATTCTCGGAACTAGCACAAGTAGGAACAACACACAACGCAGGAGACACAAATTGAGGTTCCCGCACTTGACCCAGGGTGTCTACCATATCAACCGGAAGAGAGTCCAACTCCATTTCTAGAACCTCTAGATTTTCCAAAACCGCAAAATTGTTTTTTGCTTTCTCTAACACTGATTCACCTAGTGCTTCTTGTCTGCCAACACTTCGAGAAGTTTTAGACGGAATTTCCCAATTAGAGTTGTTGTTGTTTCTTTCACCTTCTGAATAAACATCCTGTTGACCTTCTCTGTTGATAGGATTTTGCTTAGAATTCAAACCATCTGAAGAATCACATCTTCGATTTAATTAGCTGCTAACAGATTTCAAATGCGGATTTTTTAAAAAACAAGCATCTGCCCTGTGACCAATCTTACAGCAAAATTCGCAATAAAAGGCAAAGAATCATGAGACACCTTGATTTTAACCTTCTGCCCTTTGAACTCAACAAATAAAGCTTCAGGTGAAACTTTTGAAATGTCTACTTCAACTAAAACTCTAGCTCTTTCCAATCTTGTAAAAGATGCAGTAGCAATATATATATTAATTACTTGATAAAACATTACATGAGCACAAGAAATGCTCCCGGAATACAAACAAAACAAAACATTACACAAAATCTCGACCACCTGACTTCATATAGTCCAACACCTTTTCAATACTACCTAAGCCCAAAATCTGACCAAACAGAGGATCTAAGATGAGACAAGGTACTCTTTCCATACCAAAGAACCAGAACGAGCTCAACAGCATTGGCTAATCTATCTTCACAAAATGACCAGTTTGCTTCCAGTTGCTAATCTTCCCAAAAGTCATCTGTCAATTCAAAAGAGGGGATGAGATTGAGTCTATATTTGCCTCATTCCTCCACCCTATGTTTTTTTTATGGCAAGTGGCAAGTAATTTAAAATGAGGTCATAGACACAACCATCCAAAACCAAAAAATCCAAAAGAGACTATCAACCATATATTGCTGGCGCCCCTACACCCTATGTCTTTTATCAAAACAATTGACAAAGTAATTTATGGAGGATGATGTTAAATTCTACCTAAAGTCCTTAAGAAGTTCATATCTCCTGTGAATACCACGGGTAACCACAAAATGGGGGGAGAAGGGGGCTCGATCTTTGGACCGACTTGCCTTGGACAAGTTGGATAATAATTCAACAGTATGCTCGAGGGGGGTACCACAAGCATTTAGGATAAGTGTAAATGGGTATTAAATGATTACATCATAAATTAATTATGTTGGAGTATTTATAAGGGGACTGTTAGATGATGTGGCGGCCTAGCAATGCCCATACTATGAGCCGTGTAGAGCCCCAATAGTGGAACTACGGTTATGTTCTCTTTTTCTGAACTTAACTGAATTTATTTGTAGTATAAAAAATAATTAAGCAGAACTGAACTGAACTAGATGAATATGTACTGAAATTAATGAGTTTTTAGATAAAGAGAACTGAGTCAAACTTGTTGCGAGTCCAGAGCTTCGACACCTAAAAAAATTTCTAACTCACTAAAACATATTACAGTTAAATCGGGCGGGCATGGGAAGTTCCGAGGTAGCTCTTCGGGTGGACACCCGCGAGGGCAGTTTGTAAGTAATGATATATTTGACTTAAAGCACGAGTAGCTCAGCTTTGACAGGGGATCGTGTCGTGACCACGTCTAATGGGTTTCTATAGTGCTATCAATATTGTTCGAGGCTCGTGGATGTTACTCATCGACAAACTGACCGTTTATTGCACATAATATAATATATTCAAAGTAGTATATTAGTATAATAATTCACAAAGTTTTACTAAGTTTATAATTCAATTTAAATCTCATTCGTTTATTTTACTTATTCAATTTAAATCTGATGCGTACATGTGTCATTGTTTAAATAGAAGGTGTAGGGTTCGAATCTCATTGGCGTAAGTTTCTCCCTTTTATTTATTATTTTACATGTTTTCAAAAATCACAGATTTATTGGTTTATATAAAAACCCTTAACACACGTAGTGTGTTACGTAAATGCTAGTATACTAATATACAATAATGTTATAAATTAAATTCGGAACATAAATTTCCATGCATTTTTCATGCGTGACCAACGAGTACCCCAGATAATACTAGCTTTAGTGCCATTAAAGAAGGGTTTGATAATGCTAGTATACTGGTCTGATGATTTAAGCTTGCTGTCTAATCTGGGTCAATGTCGTATGGGGCTTATCAGCTGGGATCGATCAAAATTTGGGAACGTTCAACAGAACGTGAGGAAACTGGAAGCCAAAATTTCAGAGTTGCAGAAGCGATCTCTTACTCCTACTGTGCGCAATCGATTGAGGGAAGCTAAAGTTGAACTTGAATCCTTGCTTGATCGGGAGGAAACTATGTGGAAACAGAGATCCAAGGTGCAGTGGCTTGCGGAGGGGATCGTAATACACGTTTTTTTCCATCAAAAAGCTACTTGTCGAGCTCGCCGGATTGCAATTAAAGGGCTTCGCAATTCTGCTGGTGAATGGTGTGAGGATGCGGCTGGGATGGCTGCAACAGTGAATGGGTATTTTTCGGGGATTTTCTCTTCAACGGAGCCAACCGAACAAGATATTGAATCTGTGCTTGAGACTATGGTTCCGAAGATGGATGATGCTATCAACGAGGAGCTGCGCCAGTTATTCACTCCATACGAGGTAAAGAAGGCTCTTTTTTATATGTATCCACTTAAATCCCCTGGCCCCGATGGTATGCCTGCTTTTTTCTTTCAAAAATTTTGGAATATTGTTGGCAATAATGTTGTTAGCTGTGTGTTGGATATCTTAAATCACCGAATACTTGATCCACAGCTTAATTTCACACATATTATCCTAATTCCTAAATGCCAAATACCAGAATTGATTTCTCAGTTCCGCCCCATTAGTCTTAGCAATGTGATTTTTAAAATTGCTTCTAAGGCTATCACCAACAGATTGAAAAATCATATGTCATCCATCATTGCTGAAACCCAGTCTGCTTTTGTGCCAAATAGACTTATCACTGATAATGTTTTGGTTTCTTATGAAGTGAATCATTTTTTTAAACAGAAAACCAAGGGCAAAAATTGTTTTATGGCTTTAAAGTTGGACATGAGTAAGGCGTATGATAAAGTTGAGTGGCCTTTTTTGGAACGAGTGTTGTATAGATTAGGTTTTGAGCAGCAGTTTATTGATCTTATTATCTTATGTGTGCGTACTGTACAATATTCAGTCACTCTGAATGGTGTACAGCTTGACCCAATCCAGCCAGGGAGGGGGATCCATCAGGGGGATCCCCTGTCACCTTATTTATTCTTGTTCTGTACGGAGGCCTTTAGCTCTTTAGTTGTGGATGTTGAGAGGAGGGAGTTGTTGACTGGGGTGGCTGTGAGCCCTAGTGCACCAAGGATCTCCCATCTCTTGTTTGCTAACGATACCCTTCTGTTTTGCCAAGCTACTGTGGAGGCAGCTACTATGATTTCTGACATTCTTACTAGATATAGTCTTGCTTCAGGACAAGAAATCAATTTAGAAAAATCTACATTGGTTTTTAGTCGAAATACTTCGAGGGAGCGGATTGAGGAGATTAGGGGTGTTCTACCTGTTAGAGTGGTGGATAAGCATGAGAAGTACTTAGGTTTGCCTACCGAGATGGGTAGATCGAAGAGGGAGGTTTTTAGCTGGCTTAGGGAACGGGTTTGGGAGAAAACTCAGGGTTTTGGTGAGAAATTCCTTTCTAAAGCAAGTAAGGAAATCCTTATTAAGTCGGTTCTCCAATCCATTCCGACTTATGTAATTAGTTGTTTTAAACTACCGGATTACTTGCTTAAGGAAATAGAGTCGATTATATCAAAATTCTGGTGGGGGAATGGGAATGAGAGGAAAATTCATTGGATAAATTGGGATTCTCTTTGTGATAGTAAAAGGGATGGAGGGATGGGTTTTCGAGACCTTCGCTCTTTTAATATTGCAATGTTGGGGAAGCAAATTTGGAGAATTATTCAATATCCTAATGGCCTCCTTAGTCGTATCTTGAAAGCCAAATACTTTCCTACCTGTGATGTACTTGATGCTAATCCTAAATCTACTGCTTCCTTTACCTGGAAGAGTATTCTTAGTGCCCGTTTGGTTTGAGGGATTTTTTGAGGGTTTTTGTCCGAATACCCTCAATAATCCAGTTTGGTTGTCTTTTTGTCGGCCCGAAAAAATGGATTATTTGGAATAATCCAATTTCTCCAGCCCGCCTCAAGCCCTCAAATTTGTACATGAATAATCCAATTTCAAATACCTTCTATGATGAGGTATTTACTTTTGGATTATCTTCTTTCTCGTGAAATGTCTAATTTTATACAAACTTCCCATCAATTACTAAATATGCCATCCCAATCCAAGAACACCAATCGATTCACATCAATGCACTTTTTTTTTTCCTTCCTAATTTCCACCTTCCATTTCTTCTTTTATATTTTTCTAGTTTTGCACTCTTTCTTTTTCATTTTTTCCGTTTCATAGTTTCCATCTTCCTTTTTTTTTTCCCAAATGGTTTCCTAGTTTTGTACCCTTTTTTTCATTTTGTACCCCTGTAATATTTATTTCTCTTTTCTACCCATTTACTCATTAGAACTTTTATACTTTTGTTTTTTGGTGTATCTTATGTATTTACATCAAAATTAATTTTGTTTGTTTAATAGTATAACCAACTTTTTTATAAGAATGATTAAACAAAACAATACTAATAATTAAAACAATTGGTTAGCGTTTCTTACGAGAATAACGATGATAATTTAGAGTTGTCGGTTCAAAAACGTTTTTTCTTCATCATTTTTTAAAAAAAATATTCTAGCATATTAAATATGTGCAAATTTTGACAGAATATAGGCGGAGTATATATGTGTTTTAAATACAAAATATGCATCGTTAATTACATATATGTGAATTTTTTTGTTTACTTTATATATTATAAAAACAACATTTATATAATTAAAAGTTTGAGTTTTTATTTGTGCCCTACCTGACCTAAAATCCTGACCCCGTCACTGACTTTGGCGTTTTACATGCTTTACACTTTTATGTTTAAAATGTAGGAAAATTTATGTTTAGATGGGATGATAAACATATGCGATGTCGATTTCAATCGCCAAAAATAATTATTCTACGCATGAGATGAAAAATATGAGATTATAAATTTCACTCATATGAAATATCAATCTTATAAGGAAACATGTATTTCGTTAAGATAAATATTACACAGATTATAAACAATATCTATAAACTAAATTTTAATGGTCAAGTCATATAAACTCAAAATCGATGCCAAAGTTATCAACAATGGCAATGTAACTATGGATGCAATAATTTCAAAGATTTTCGGATAATTTTGTATACGAAATTCATATGATCAAAATTCCAAAATTTCCCGATTAAACACGAGAAGGTGGTAAAATTTTGCTCCCCTAAAATTATGTTCACATGTAATTTTCAATAAATCAAATTGAAAATCAAACTCGATTTTATACAATAAGTGGGAAAGCATAGAGGTATATCAGTAATTCCACTTTGCTTTATCCTACTGAATAATCCAAAATCAATTCAGAACCAAACTGGATTTTATTGAAAATGGTTCAATTCGTAGAATCCAACCAAACAAGATTTTTAGGCGAAAACCCCCAAACATAATCCAATTTCTTAAATGGGCCGAATAATCCAGTTTTGCAAAATGAAATACCCCTTTTCAAACCAAACGGGCACTTAGTGCTATCCCTCTAGTCAAGAATGGTATCCGATGGAGAGTTGGTGATGGCGCACAAATTCGAATTTGGGGAGAGAATTGGGTGCCTAGAGACTATGGGTTGCAGCCATTTACACCTGATCTTTATGATCTTGGTGAGGTAACTGTAGCAAATCTAATTGATACCAACACTGGGAGTTGGAATTATGAGTTGGTGAATACATTATTCTGGAACGAAGATGCGCAAAGAATTCTTTCTATACCACTTGCTGATCTCAACAATCAAGATAGGAGAATTTGGCATTACTCTCGTCATGGATTCTATTCTGTCAGATCAGCCTATTTTCTGGCCCGTCACATTAATTCCCAAAGAGTAGCTAATCAGATGGGCAGCACTAGTACTTCTTTGGACAGCAACTGGGAATTTATTTGGAAGCTAAAAATCCCAAATAAGATCCGGGTCTTCTTTTGGCGTCTTATGAAACTTGCCTTGCCTGTACTTGTCAATTTGCATAAAAGAAATATTACTAGTACTGTTACATGTCCTGTATGCGGCTGTGGTGAAGAATCTGTTCTTCATACTTTTCTGGAGTGTCATTATGCTAGAATATTCTGGGCATTATCATCCATATCTAACATGATTTATGCTCCAGCTGCCAGAAACATTTGGGAGTGGGTTATGTCTGTTCGCAGGGCTGCAACACCAATGGAGTTCGAGGTTTTTGTTTGATCGTGTTGGAGCATATGGTCCAATCGGAATAAACTTTTCCATGAAGGCCAAGGTTTCGATCCTAAGGAAGCTAATATGTTCGTGGCTCACTACCTTACTCGATTTAAAGAAGCGCAACAATACTTTGCACATCCTCGTCCCCCGGAGATGGCTCAGACTGATTGGAATCCACCTGTGGATGATGTTATCAAATTTAATTTCGATTGATCCATTTCAAAACAGCCCCCTTTTGCTGGAGTGGGCGTTGTTGGACGTGATTGCAATGGTGTGGTGAGAGCTTGGAAACGCTGCAGAATACCGTTCATACAAAATCCGGAAGTGGCGGAAGCCTTAGCAGCAAAACAGGCAGTACTTGTGGCACGAGAGCGTGGTTTCCGGCGGGTGCAGATAGAAGGTGATTGTTTAAACTTGATTCATGCGCTGCAGGCTCCAAATACTCCGTTCTCTCCTATTGGTACTCTGTTAGATGATATTAGAAGTTGCAGCTTGTTCTTTGATTCCATTTGCTTTAATTTCACTCCTAGACACTGTAACTCTCTTGCCCATTCTTTAGCACATCATATTACACATGACTGTGAGGGTGAGAATTTGTTACATTCAGTTTGATGTAAACTACTATTTGAAGCCTTTTTTGGCCCCTTAATATATGATCAGTGATTGGTTCTAAAAAAAAAAGAAGGGTTTGATTAGGTAATAACAACAAGACTCGGACTCCTATATATTTTTAATCAATCCGATCTTCGTGATCATTCTTTCAGTTGGACAAGAAATTTAACGCAATTAATTAATGCTGGTAAAATCCTAATTAATAGTACATTTTTTTTCTCTCTTTAGTCGGTGAAACATCAAAGATATACCGACTATATGGTAATTTTGACGTTTGGATTGATGTTTACGGCATCTCTACAGAATTACCATTACATTATTTTCAATGAAATTTCTTGAGCAGGCGAACGGAACTGATGGCCAAACTGAAACTAACTGAATTTGAAATGAGGCCGAATCAATAAATTATTGTGTAATAATAATAACAATTATATGATGGTATATATAATCACAATTAAAAAAATATATTATTTTTGTCATCTTTCTCACATTCTTCCTACTCTTTTTTCTGTCACTTTACATTTTTATTTATTATTGTATAACAAACTTTAAAACCAACCGCGTGGAAAACAATATGAGAATGATAACTCGATTAAAACCGAATTTTAATCGTCGTATAAATTGTCTTTGTCTAATTTTTTTTTTTTTTTGAATAGGTGAAATTTATTACAACTTAAAAACGTTTACAAGAGTATGGACAATGTTCGGCAAATAAAATAATTAAAAACTTAACCAAAATCACTTGTCCATAAACCATGCACAAGCTCGTGTCAACAACTTTACATCAACATTCTTTTTTTCCAGAACCTCCAGCATTGTTCCATTTTCCAAACTGATTCTTCAACTTTCAATCCCAATACTCATATTTCAACTTTCATGAAAAGAAATTAAGTATATTTGATTAACGTAACTTTGTTTTATTGTAAAATCCCGTGAAATTTTTCGATTTTATATGTATTGTTATAATAGGCTTACGAGAAAAATTTAAATTGGACTTGTTAAACGTCCAAGTTGAAGCCCAGCTCCCAAACCTCATTAAAACTCTTATACAGAACGTTCTTCTTCATCTTATTTCAAATTGTAACTATACTCTTTATTTCATTGATCTACTAAAAGTCGTATTAAAAAGAAAGAAAGAAAAAAAGTTGAAAATAACTCAATTGGATAAATTTTCTTATTTTTCTCGTACAAAAGATCGGGTGTGTAAATAAATGATAAAATAATAATAATAATAATAATAATAATATTATTATTATTAACAACAACAACAACAACAACAACAACAACAACAATAATAATATGAATTTAATGAATCGAATCGAATCAAGACGAATCGAACTAAATGAATCGAATGGAATCGAATCGAAAGAGTTTTCAGTTGAAAAGAACAGAGCCTAAGTTCAAATTTTATTTGTCAAGGTTCAAAATAAAAACTTCTACGCGATCGTTTGTCTATCGTGAGATGGACTCATGTAAAGATGAAGATTTTGTTTAGTAAAATTAGCTGATAAGCTAGCTGTTAGCTGATAAGTTAGTTGGATTTTATAAAAGTGTTTAGTAAATCAATTAGCTGATAAGTTAGCTAATTTGTTAAATATGTTATGTAAAAAAAAATTAGCTAGCTTATTTTTTTTTATAAGCTTCCTGGACAAACTTATCAGATCAGCTACCAGCTAGGCGTTCATGTAACATACTTATTCCGAAAATAAGCTCATCGAGCTGATAAGTTAACTGATAAGCTCGTGCTAAACAAAGCCGAAGTCTTCTTTTTAACCGCAAAACAATAATTTAACTCAACACTAATACATCAGAGCGTCTAAAATCTCAAATACATGCACTAACAAATTGCTACACAATTTTCCAAAGAAAATACTAAAATTGACGGATGTTTAATTTATCCGTCGCTAATCCGCCCACCGAGTTGTTTAGCGACAGATTATAGGTTGTTTATATTAAGTTGGGCCATATCCCCTTAAAAGATCTTATTAAGGGGATAAGGTTATCCACCTTATATGTTGTTTGCATGATCTACTCACAAATGATGTGGGATATTCAAATACGCCCCCTCACGGGTAGGCCGCGGTTAGTCCGCTCTACACAAGAAATCATAATAGCCTCTTTGAGCAAGCCGAAATTATCATCGACTGTGGCACCTATCATCAACTTGGGCCTGCTCTGATACCATATTAAGTTGGGGGCATCATCACCTTAAAAGGCCTTTTAAGTGATGATAACCCAACTTAATAGTTTAGTGACGGATTTTTCCATCGTGTTTGCCGGAATTTTTGTAGTGACAATTGTTGGTTAACCCACGTTATTTAACTCTATTACCTACACACCAAGTATATCATTAATTCATAAATTATGTTGTAGTGAATGCTCCATATATAAACTTTGCGAGCGTGGGAAGTCAGTCTCTCGTTGTGTTGGTCCATTCCATATTCAACTTGGAGTGAAGTGATATGTGCAGATAAAATAGGGCAAATGTTAATTCAAAGTATATTCAAAGTAGTATAATAATTCACAAAGTTTCACTAAGTTTATAATTCAATTTAAATCTCATCCGTTGATCTTACTTATTCAATTTAAATCTGGTGCGTACATATGTCATTGTTTAAGTAGAAGGCGCAGGGTTCGAATCTCATTGGCGTAAGTTTATCCCTTTTATTTATTATTTTTAAATGTTTTCAAAAATCACATATTCATTGATTTATATAAAAACCCTTAATACACGTAGTGTGTTACATAAATGCTAGTAGTATAATAATTCACAAAGTTTCACTAAGTTTGTAATTCAATTAAATCACATTCGTTGATCTTACTTATTCAATTTGAATCTGGTACGCACATGTGTCACAGTTTAAGTAGAAGGTGCAGAGTTCGAATCCCATAGGCGTAAGTTTATTATTTTTGAATGTTTTCTCTTTTTTCAATCACAGATTCTTTTTTATATAAAAACCCTTACGTAAATGCTAGTTAATTAATAGAATGGAAAGGATTTTGATATGTGGAAATAAGTATTACTAGATCATTGACCGACTTATAAGACTTTGGTCGATTTAGGAGCTTCGTATTACGGGATCCGACAAGATAGCAGGAACAAAGACCAAAAGAACCATAGGAGAGCTCTTCCTACTTAGACGGAGGAAACCAACCTATTTACTACTGAGAGACAACTTATGAAGTAAGGCAGACCACAAGAAGGGTGACCGACCCCGAGAAACTCCTCAACGGGGGTCCCCTTTTATATGAATTTTATAAGGTAATTTACATAATATGGTTGGATACTAATGGTAATATATACAAGAGAGACTAAACATGTGCATTAGACAACCCAAGAATGGAATTAGTGATAAAGAAAGATAAATAAAGTAAGGGGAGTGACGAGTGCGTATACGGTTGAATATTCAGAATAAAGCAGCAGAAAGAATTATAGTGTTGTACTAGTTGAGTTAATAATCTGAATTATTATTAAGAAAAAGTAATGAAAAAGATGTCTGAATGAATGAATATTCGTTTGGTTGTATAGTCTAGGATACAATTTCAAACTACTTGTGCGGACAAATGCAGACGCGTTGGCAAACAAGGCACACACCAAACCGCAAGCAAAATGTCGCATTTTACTCCCAATGTCGGAACCTCTATAAACGCGACACAACCAATTTCATTTCATCATTCCACACCGCCAAATCTCACTCTAACAACCAAACACACCACCTGCCTCAATGTAGTACCGCTTTTTAACATTTTTCATATATTCATACTCGCTTTTTAATTACTACCTTTCGCATATCACAAGATAATTACTATATGTGTTAAATGAGACGCTATTATAAAATATATATTTTTGAAATAATAAAACTATAAATAAAAGTTGTTGGGTAGTATGGCTAGTGGGTACACACTAGCACCTACATGTATTTTGGGACGGATTAAATGAAAATTGAGATATGTAATAAAAATGGAGTTATATGTATGTAATATGCACTTTTGCCTTTTGCGGTAATGTTTTTAACTTTTAGTTTTTCAATTTGGTATTCACTACGCACGGATAATTAAGGCAGAACGATATCAGATTTCATGATGCTTGAGTAAACATGCACATCTTAACTAAAAGACTAACTTGGTTCAGATATTAGATGTTAACACCACTATATGTGGTTGGACTTTTTGTAGGGGCTTCTAACATTTTTTTTAATTTGAAAAGTTTTAATAAAATTCTTGCTAAGTTCATACTTACAATGGTATAAGATCAAAAATAGGTTTATATGACACAAAACTTTACTATATGTGGGCAAAAATTTTTATTTTTTTTTTTTTTTTTTTTTTTTTTTTTTTTTTTGGGAAGAAGTGAGCAATAAGTTTGGTGACATAGGTTTATTGGAGGATACTAATTAGTAGTCTAAAATTATGCACTACCGTTTAGTAACTCATAAGAAGTCTCCGTTGAATGATTTTTTTGGGGATTTTAGGTAGTTAAATGACTTCTTTAGAAATTGCTCTAAGAGTTGTGACACTTGACAATTTAGTGTAATGTTTTGTTTACTGAGTAAGACAAATTTACCGGCAAAATTTCGAGTGTAATTACTTTTGAAACTGAACTCTGGACAGACACAGTCTAGTTCGTAAACTGTGACGTTTGAATGTGTTACGTAGTCCAATATAATTATGATATGGTTAAGTAGTAATGAAGTGATTAAATAAATATGAAGGGTATAGCTCAATTGGTTAGGTTGAGGTCGGGATTGTGTACTAGTGTATGTTAGCTTGTGATAGATTGAGTGAAAACTTTGTAATGAGATTGAAATATGAATAATATATTAGTATATTTGATGTATTATGACTGTAATATTGATATTCTAAAAAAATAAATAAATAAATAAATATGAAGGGCATCTTCAGCCACTAAAATGCAATATAATCATTGAGATTTGGATTAATATTGGCTTGTCAGTAGAAATATAGTACTATATGATACTCTGAAACTACAACAAATACCAGCTAATGTAATCCGCTATCCAAGGACTAAACCAACATTAATCCCTCGTATTTTAGCATCCTCGGTTTTTGTAACCACTATATACTTAACTTCCTTTAATTATCACTTCAAATCTCATCAAATCACATGCTACAATTTCTTATTGCACTTCATTTCGTTAGTCCCCTAATTCCTTTAACAAAACTCAATTTAAATAAATTTGTACACTAACCTAAAGATGACTTGGAGAAGTAGAATGTACTAACCTGCATAAGACAATGCATATTTTCAAATCGTATGAGGAATTCTATATGATTATATATATATATATATATATGATCCTCCGTCCAAAGTAAACAATATTGTATCATAAAAAATACATGTTGTAATTAACTACACGGACCCATGTAATTGTCTCGCTCAAGTAGTAGTTGGATGTTACATAAATGTCCCAACTACTTAATCGTAGTACAAAATTCGAACAAACTTAAACTACAAAGGTGATAGGTGTATCAATTAGATTCTAACATGATTTAAATAAAATTTGAAATTAAATCAAATATTCACATGATGTGATTTATGAATGGATAGCGTTTTCGTGCATAGATTTACGCCTGCGATTCCAATACAAACTCAGGAGCTAGCGAATTATGGAATTAGGATTAAAGAAGTTGCAATTAGGAATTAATTAAGATGAAAGTGAGAGCAATTATGTCCAAATGATAATCAAGATCATTAAGCACCGTCAGGTACAACTGTCCCATTGAATACAGATCTCCATGCAAGTACCGATTGTACATTGAGGGAGAGTGGTACATTTTACCGTACAGATTAATAAACCACTACGAGAAGTCCACGTGTTGCTCCCACATTGAGCCATGTGGTCTTTCCTGCAATACAGCATGTACCTCAATTATTTAATTCATCAGACAACTACGTACACTTTGTTGTACCTCTGCTTTCTTTTCACATCTTTTCTTTTTCTCAGAGAAAATGCATCTTAAATTTTTATATTTTAATATGTTAGTATCCGGATAGATCTGACTATCATTTAACCAATCAACCCAAAATTACTTATGCACACCATAAGGCTTAGAACACAGGCTATGTATTATACTAGATAAACTCTAGATCTATACAATCACAATCTTTAAAGACAAAGAACCTATATCTCTAATCTGAGAGATCACCAAAATCGTTAATACTGCTACCTATCCACGAGACTTCATGCAACCAAAGATGCGACTACTCTCTAAGATTAACCTAGAGTACATTTAAGTATTCAAATTACCTACATCTAGGCACATGTCGAAGAACACTCTGTTGTACTAAATACTCATTTCACCTTCATAATAATGAAAATTTGCTGAGGTATTTATAACTTATACAAATGACTATGGGCTCTAGCCCATTAAGCATATTCTAAGAATATTCCTTAGTTAGTAAGAGTTACTATAACAATATACTCCTTCCTAACTAAGTAGCTTAACCTCTAAGAACAGAATCTAACAATATCTACTAAATATACCCACGGGCTATGATCCATGGGCCAACTAACTAACTAAATCCAATACATAATAAAATATAGATGCGTAGACGATTATTCGTAACATAATACTTGTATGGTTTAAGTTTATATCAGTCCAATCCCATGTTGCCATCATACCATTGAATTTAATTTTTAAAATCATGAATGTCAATGGTTTTTCATTTTTAATGATTAAACTCAACGATTAACAAAGAGTATAAGGGATGCGCAGTAGTACAAATATTACTCAAACCTTCTACCCTAAAATCATTCAAACGAGCTTCGAATAGATCCTAAATAGAGAGAAAAATGGCCACCCACACCGTCTGATATATCAATCATTCACTTTACGAGCTAAAAACTGATACTCCTTTCGTCTCGAACTTAACTTCATTTTCCGTTCCCGTCCGTCCCAAACTCAACTTCTCCTACTTTATTCACATTTCTCATACTTTATTCACACACTTTCATAACTTTATTTATTCCACTTATTCAGTTTATCTTAAAACTTGTGTCCGCATCAACGGGTAGTTGAGTCCGGGACGGAGGATTATGTTGCAAGAAAATCTACCACTAGGAAATTAACTAAAGCTCTAAGATATTATTTGAAAATTTGTAATGTTGATTGATATATGGAACATGTTCCATTATGATATCCATACAAATCCATATAACATGGAGTTTTTAGATCTTGGTTACAAATTACTACTTCAATCAAAATAAAAAATTACAATCTCATCTCAACCTCATATTCAGGACGGGCCCAGGATTTGAACTTTCGTGGGACGAAATTATATATACGAGGTCATTTCAGGAGTTAAGGGGGCAAAATCCTAAATTAACGAAAATATTACATATACAAATTTTTTTTTTCAAATTTTATGGGAGGTCGTCCTTATGAACCGCCCCTGCTCATATTGATTATGAAAGTAGAAGTAAAGGTTATTTTAATTCCATTGCAGTATGCATTACTAGTAAACAATATTATGCCACATATCCGCTAGATTTCATTTACATTGCTCAACTTTTTCCTCCCGTCCTCGTTTGAATAGATAATCCTTCCACACCAACATGATAGTTTACATTCTAAATTTTTAACTAACTAGTCCTCATCACTTAAATTTTGACATTAATACATGTCCTAGTCTAGAGCCGACATGTATACTACTTCACTTAAATCGATCATATAAAATTTTAAAACCAATCAAATAATTTTACGATATACACATCTACTTTCACACACTTATATAACAACCGTGTAACTGTAAATAATATAAAACACTGATTTCATATCATACACAATATTCTATAACTCGTGTTTAACTCAGTTACTATAGGTTGAGATTTTCATATAATTCACATGATTTAACTTTATACTAATTAAATATTCGACAAGATTTTTTGGTCGGAATATGCATGGGATAATTTGAAGTGGAGGATATTAATTAAGTTGACTGATGAGACGAGAGCGTAATCGCGAGCAGCTGGAGAGCACGAGGGTGCATTAAATATATTGACAGCGAGTACAAGGGGATCAAAGTCGCTATTTATTGATTGCCCTCCTTCATTAATTAACTAGGCTGCCAATGCCAACAAAACGCGCTTCATCCTAACAGGTGGACTAGTATTGATTCAGTTGAGAGTTTAATACTAGAATTGATTTATGGAGGATACCATCATCGGTATGGTACCTAATCCGTTCCAAATTAAATGTCGTATCTTATACGAAAATTAAAGAATAAAGAAAAATTACATAAATTGTAGCGTTCATAATTTTTAATTGACGGACTATGGGAAATAGAATTCGTGCTAATTCGTGAGCTTGTGAATTTGACAAACTTGAATTATAAAATTTTAAAACGTTGTTAGACGCCTTGTGAGCTCACGTCCAAGTTAATTTTCAAGTCATGTTTAAAAGTAAAGTTTAAAAATGCTTTTCAAGAAGTTTATGAACAAATTCAAATGCTAAAAGTTATGTTCGTTAATTTTACAAGCACACGAACTAGCGCGATTACCTTATGCGAAGAATTTGCGGAGACCATGGTTCGACCTCAAGTCACCGCCAGGCGGAGCTCCTCCCACTCTTTTTTTCCTTTCTATATTTCTTTTCAGGTATTTTTTTTTTCTTTTGCATTTGTTGTGAAATTTGAGGGATAGTTTAGTAATTTAGCACATGTGCAATTTAGCATATATTTGAGGGGTTTGTCAATTTTCCAAAGTATAGGAGAAATAAAGCTCACTGGTATTAGTATTATTTAAACATTATACATTGTTTATATTAAGAACATCGATACATTAGATTCCTGGTTGAGGCAGATCTATTTCCAAAAGTTTGTGATTAATAATATCTGAAAAATTATTAATTTCAGTTAAGTTCAGTTCAAATTTATTTAGTTGTTTTTTATTCTTTAGTTTTGTTCAGTTCATTTGTGTTCGGACAAAAAGAACAGAGCCTAATTGATACCGAATGAGCATTGGTGTGGAACTGTGAATAGTATTTAGTATTTGTGACGCCGACTAAGCGTGTGTGAGGGAGTGAGTAGAAAAGCGTACGTACGTACTACGTACGAACGAACACTCTATTCTTGTACAACTCACTACTGACTCGCCAAGACAAAGCCAGCCAGAATCTACAATTATGTATTGACTATTGGATATATTTAGCATTGACCTTTGTGGATTTCATTTCTTACCCATATTTTACGTACGTATGATATCTTATTAAGAATCTAGTCTGATTCCTCTTCATCTTCTCTTTTTGGCTAGCTCTTTGAATCGGTCTTAGTCTTGTTGCTTCAGTACCATCCATCACAGTTGTAATAGCCCCTCTGAATGGGCTACAATTTAGTACAATTATTTCTATTCTTTTGCCCGACAAATTAGTTCCACGAGAAGATTTACTGAAAAGACTAATTAAAAACTATTGAACAAACATCTAGATTATTACCCAAAACATTTGCTAGATTTACTTTAGTATATTATTGTAATTCATAAACAACAAAGTTCATTTTATTTAAAAACATTAGTGGTTTTCGTAATAAATTAAATATGATAGTTTGTATTATAATTAAATATAGACGGCATCTCAAAAAACTTTTGATGTCATCAGTATTATGTGGACATAAATTTTTCGTTTCCGAGTTATTTTATCCTGTTATTATTTAGTTACCGTAGTAAATAAATACCATCTTAAAAATGTTTCACTGTAAAATTTCACGCAAAAAAAAATTACTAATTTTCAGACATTTAACAAAATATTACTTCTACTATAGATTTTATATACACTATTGTACCAAACAAGTTGTAATAACCCAACTACTAATCAACCAAAGCTCTATCATATAGGTCGGCATGACTACTCGTGACTGGATTATACATGTCTCGTTGGTATGATATTTTTTGCTTTTGTGCCATATATAACCTTCATGGATTTGTTTTCACAATCATCCAAAAACATTGTATCTTATATAGTACTTTTTATCCCACTCAATCTCAACCGACGTAGGATGATTGGTGTTACATAATCATGTTGAATGCTCAACAAGGTTGTTGAACCAGCTGGGTGGGGGTAACTATATCCGAGAACCAACCTTTTGCATCCCCTCCCAAGTTTGGAGACGACCTTGCTCTAGTACCCATTCGTAAAAACCGGTCCACTAAATGATCAAACCCCGACACTCGATACCAGTGCGGTACTAGTTGTTTGGACACGCATTTCTCGATGATACAATATTGTCTGCTTTAGACCGACAACGGATTTGCTTTCTGAATCTTTTAAAAGACCTCATAACATTTGAGAGTGTATGTCTACCAATATGTCATTTATTGCTTTCACTTTAAAGGAATGCAAATTGCATGGTATTGTATATGTATCGTCGGGGGCGTCCCCAAATTTCAGAGTGATGTAGATGGTTGATGGTGGCTACCCCATCCATAGGCCGACGTTAAGCAGCTTATTTGAGGGGAAGGTAGATTGTAAAATCTGAATCGCACATCGGTTAAGAACAAGAGTGTGCGATAAATTGTATATAAGTATACACACATTCTTAAATGGTGCGAGAATTTTTTGGTAATTCTAAAAGCAAATTTGTGGGTGCTTCCTAGTTCAAATGGGACTATATTATCATAACAATCTTGTGTGCCCGACTCATAAGTAAACTTGTCGACCTAGATGATTGAGGCCCTGTTTAGCAAAACTAGCTGAAAAGTTTTCCGGTAGCTGGAAAGCTAGCTGGTAGCTGAATAGGTAGTTGAAAAAGCTAGCTGAATAGGTAGCTGATTAACTAGCTGAAAAGCTAGCTGATTTTAATGTAGGTGTTTAGCAAATTAGCTGATAAGCTAGCTGGTATTTTATAAAATGACATAAAATGGCATTACTCTTATTTTTCTAAATAATAGTACATCACATTTTTGTCTAATTATTTTAATATATATTCAATGTACTTTTCACCGCCACTTTAATAACATCATTGAAAATTATCAGAAGTTGAAAATAAATATTCGTTGAGCATTCTAACTTAATACGGAAAAAAAAATAGTAACTTATGTAAGTTGCAAACAAGTACACAAAATGTATAATAAAGGTTCCAACAAATATAAAATATAAGTCGTCTATTGAGAAAAAGTAACTAGCGATTGGTTTTACTTTATTTAATTTAGGTTAAGGATATTTTCGGAATAAAAAGATAACAAGTAGCTTTTTTTAAAAAAAAGCTAACCTGGGTAGCTTCTTCAACCAGCTAGCTGATTTAAAAAGCTGCGCGTTCACGTAACAAGCTTTTTACTAGTCAATGGTAAAAAAAAGCTAATGGAGCTGGAAAGTTAATGGTAAACAGGGCCTGAGTTTCGATCGATTAGTGGGATGATCGTTATAAAAGTAGTAAAATATTGCAGTGAATTCATAAATAACCTTTTTTTTTTCCATATAGTTTAAAATATTTTAAAAAATAACGTAGACATCAATATTCCGCATGAATGGAAGACCAATCTGAACTTCAGTTCCGAAGTAAGTCTCATCCTTTGAATTGTTGACCTTGTCTAGATTAACTATGACTGAAACAACCAATGAAATGAATAGTGGAGGACCATTTAAATTTCTCCAACACTTAAATTGGATGTCAAGAAACTGGATTTATTCATCTAAAAGAGACTTGACTGGCGTTCAACTCTGCTATGTTATCAAGTTTAGGGCAACCGCGGATATATTTTTCAAACCCATGCTTAATTGATCGATGCTACATTCAAACTCTTGTTTGCTTTATGTTATGGATAAACTTGTACATCCTTTGTCGGTGTCTTTAATTGAATGGATTAACCACCAAATTCGGATAATGCAATATACGGTGTTATGCTGGTTTCGACAAAGGGACTATTTTACAAAAAAAGAAAATCGATCAAAGTCCGAATTGGTCCACACTCTCTGAAAGAATTATTTTCCCTACTTATTCTCATTCATCAATCGCATATATATACAAGTATGTATAGCTAGATATCAATAAGGAATCATATTCCAATTATACTTCTAATTACCAACATTAAGGAATCATAATCCTATTATACTTCTAACACTCCCCCTCAGTCGAAACGGGAGGTTGATGAACGTTGAGACTGTTCCGAAAAACGTCAAACAATACTTGTGAAAGTCCTTTGGTGAAACGTCGACTCATAATTAAGACTCGGCAGATTTCATCCATGACGTGCTACGTTGATGTTGTATGAGAGCAGGCAAGGCAAAAGGTCCAATAGCCCTATGGGCTTGCTGTGGGTGAGATCCAAGAAGACCAACTTGCTGAGATGGACCGGACGATGGGCGATACCAAGGGGCAGTCGGGTATGGACAAGGAGGATCCAAATTTGGGACCCAACCCCCACTGAAGTGCTCGAGTCTGCAAGAGTCGGGTGGAAGGAGGTCGTAACCTCAGGCGAGGTACCAGAAGTCATGGCGACATAATCTGGGAGAGGCGCCACACGAGATGGGAAAGTTAGGAGAGGAGAAGAACGAGATGGGACAAAGAAGACGAGATGACAACGGAAGAAGAAAGAACTTAAGCACCCAGAGCAGACATATAGAGAGACACCCAGAATAGGTAGAGAGGATATAAGATCACACAGAGGCTGACGAAGATCCAACAACAAATTGAGCAGAAGAGGTTGATGACCAGAGAGGTTGGGCGGAATCATGGAGGCGGCACAGAGACAACTATGGGTGCCATTGCTGTAGCCAAGAAAGAAGAAAGGAAACAGTTTTCGTATGTAGTAAACTACATAGCTAAAGCCTTTGGATCGTCCTGAGAATTTGAACACAGGTAGCTAACACACGAATCTACATTGTGGACGGTGGAGATCGGATTCCAAGTATATGAACCTTTCCAAACGTGCGGTCGAAGTCAGCTGCTGTTCTGGGAAGAAAGAAGAAGAAAAAGCAAATTGCTCGGGGAAGGCGACACAGGAGAAAACGCAAAGAGAGTCTGGAGAAGAAAGAGGCTCAACCGCATAAGAAGAAGAGAAATCCGAATCAATCAAAGAGGAAGACTGGCCGAGGAATTGACCACCGGAGAAGAGAGCGCCCAATTGTGGAGGAGAAGAGATGCAAGAGCGCTTGAGAGAGGCACTGAACGGTGAAAACCATTGATGCGGCTTGGGAGGTGAACGGGTAGGAGGCTGAGAAGAGGCGGCGGCTAGGGTCCCCGTGGGCAAGCTAGAGGAGGAAGGGGAGCACGCGTGGAGGCGCTGGAGAGATAAGGAGAAAGGGGAGAAAATAGAAGAAAGAGAGAATGGCAAGGGCAATCAAATTGATTGCATTGAGGGAAAAAATCAGAGAAATTTTTGGGCGGAAGAAAGAAAAGAGGAGAGGCAGGACCAATGCTCGTTGGAGACTTAAATGGCTCTGATACCATGAAAGAATTATTTTCCCTGCTTCTTCTCATTCATCAATCGCATATATATACAAGTATGTATAGCTAGATATCAATAAGGAATTCTATTCCAATTATACTTCTAATTATCAACATTAAGGAATCATAATCCTATTATACTTCTAACACTCTCGACTAGTCAAGGGTAGTTGCAGTAAGGAGAGGGGGGAGGTTAGACCTTTTATATATGCTTTTAGGCAATCTGGATAGTGAATCGTATATGAGGGGAGACTCGGAGCAGCTAATGTAAGGGTTGTGGGTAATAAATGTGTATTTTGAATTAATCGAGTTGAGCTATTTATAAGAGACGCGAGGGAACCATATCATCCAGCAAAAGTGATTTCGCACGTTTTGAGTCATCTAAAAGCTCACTCTTAAATGACCATTGAGCCTCGAAGACTAGGGATGATTTGTTCCTCACCACTACAAAAAAAACGAGTTTTAGCGACGGAATTATCCTCGCTAAAACTGGGCCGATCCGTCGCTAAATCCTTAGCGACGGATAACCCTCCGTCTCCAAAACAGCCGTCACAATTTTTATTGGCAACGGATAGATATTCCGTCGCTAAATAACGACGAACTGGCGACGGATTAATCCGTTGACCAAATTGCGCATGACGGATTTCGTATCCGTCGCTAATTAGAGACGGGATTTAGCGACGGATTTGTTCCGGCGCTAAATCCCACCACTAGGCCGGCTTAGTTCGGTTGACATTTAGCGACAGAATAAAATCCGTCGCTAAATTTCAACGGGCTAATTCGCCTTAGTTCGTGAATTTAGCGACGGATTTTTTTCCGTCGCTAAATTCACTGTTTTAAATTTTTTTTTTAATATTTCTGTTTCACTTGTTTTTTCACATAATATAGTCATAGATAATATACCCGAAACAATTAAATTGCATTAATATATCCGAAATAATATAAATTATCTACAAATAATCCGAAACAAGAATTAGAAGGTGAAATAGTGTCAAATTATCCATAACAAGTCTGATGTAACTAAAAATAATCGGGAGGATAATCGGGAGGAGGCGGTGGGTGAGACTGGGAAGAGCTACTGAACATCTGGGTCAAAGCGTCCATCCGCTGGGCCATACGAGCCTGTTCCTCAAGCACTTGCTCGTAAGCTGCCTTGGTCAGACTATTTCTGCTGGAGAGGAGTCATCATCTCGTTAACCTGCTGCTGCGTGTAGAGGTTAGATCGCGATCCTGATCCCTGGGACACTGAGAAGCTACCAGAACTCATGGAAGGGCCCAAACTTCCCAATCCATACATTCGACCCTTGCTGTCCATTGGGTTGACCTCGAAGAAGATCTGGTCTTGCTCTTCAATTGACAGCTCATGACCGTCGATAATCCTCTCGTCCATCCTCCTCTCGACCTCACTCTGCAATTGTTGGTTGCATACGAAATGAGATGCAAATTTAGGAATCACTTTAAAATACTCAAATACACATGTTAACCTTAAGAAAGAACGCATCAATACGCCGCCCTCACGTCAGTCCAGATGCCATTCTTCAGCTTAGCCTTCTTGAAGTGGTACAGATCACTCTTCGGCTGTCCTCTATTGGCCTAAAAAAACATATGTGCAAACAAGTAGTTAGTTGATTGAAATGAAAGCTAAAAACTATTATGTATCATATTCCAAGTCATAAACAACATATTTACTAACCTCCATCACATGATCTGTAACAACAGCTCGCGACCCATAGTGATGTCTGCGCGTCTGCATCATCATGCGCTCGACAAACGGTTTTGTACGTTTCAGACGCTTGATCACGGACGAAGGATCATTCCAAGACGTCAACCACAAAGTCATCCCCCACCCAAGTTGGCTGCCTGCGTGTCTCCTTCATTTTGTAGACCATTTTCCTGTAGATGTCGGACCCTAAAGTCTCGAAAACGGTGTACAGCTGGGACACCAGCGCATTGGGAATGAAATAGTCCTTCTACAACAATTCCATTCAAAGTAAAAATTACACAAGTATAAAGAAAGATAACAATTTAAATATAACACTCAAATGAAACTGAAATGTAGTAGTCCTACAACAATTCAATTCAGTGGCTAACATACCACTCAAATTGTCCTAAAATTGACTAACACAATGGTGACTAACATATCACCCAAGTTCAGTGGCTAACATACCACTCAAACGACACAACATGTTCATAAATGGTGACTAACACATCAAAACAAGCTCAGTGGCTAACATACCACTCAAATTGTCCTAAAATTGACTAACACAATGGTGACTAACATATCACCCAAGTTCAGTGGCTAACATACCACTCGAACGACACAACAAGTTCATAAATGGTGACTAACACATCAAAACAAGCTTACTGGCTAACATACCACTCACAGATATAGTGGCTAACATACCACACACATTAACACAATGATTAAAAGAACAAATAAAGCATTCATTGTAACATTTAAGCTTACGCGCAGCTCGTCGAAGTAAAAGTGCTTCATCCGGTCCGGGACGTTTGACCACTTCTCGCCTCCCTGTCCCGGCATCTCCCGCCTCCCCCTGAAGATTTTGCCTAGTTTGTCCGAGGCATCCGGAGGCCAAAACCTGTTATCAATGAGACAAACAAGAAACAAATATTCATTAGTAAAATCATGTAACATATATTTATCTTAAGTGTATGTTCTACAACTCCATAATACTTACTTGTTCCTGCCATTGGGGAACAACACCCGTTTCCTCTGAAATGTAGCACCGTCAAGTACGGACACCCGTCAGAGGGGTAGTCACCAGGAGCAGAAGCCGTGTAGGCCGGTGGAGTCTCTGGTACCTGAGACTGGCTGCTGCTCCCCCCAATGTCGTATCCAACGAGAGGACTACCATGACTAGCTGGGGTACTACTAGAACCCGCTGGACTAGCACCCCTAAACCCGGGAGGAAGGTATGTGGACTTCCTTTGGCGCGGCATCTGCAAATAAGAAATTGCAAGAAAAAATTAGTTGGTAAAGAATACATGAATATACATTTGACATATATTAACGCACAAATATACATGAATATACATTTGACAGATATTAACGCACAGATATACATGAATATACATTTGACAGATATTAAAGTAATAATAATCAACAACTAATCATATATACACATAACAACTAAGCATACAATACACACATACCCTCGTAAGTATTTCTGCACCAGTAAGTTGTCTCGGGGCGCCTTTGTTCACTACTTTATTTTTCAAGAATTGAGTCTTGTTCTTCCTGAATGTATGGTCCTTTGGTAGAAATCTACGATGACAGTCAAACCAACATTCCTTTCCGCTCTCCTTCAGTCTAAATGCATCAGTGTCTTCCATACAATGTGGACATGCATTAAAGCCCGCGGTTTTCCTTCCAGATAGCATGGAGTACGCAGGAAAATCACTCACGGTCCACAGTAATGCTGCTCTCAATGTAAAGTTCGTCTTCTTTGACACATCATATGCCGGGATACCATTTTTCCACAACTCAATCAGCTCCTTGATTAGGGGCTGCAAGAACACATCCAGCTTCTGTGACGGATCATCTGGCCCGGGCACCAACACAGTCAAGAACATGAATGGTTCCTTCATGCACTCACCGGGGGGCAGGTTGTACGGTGTCAGTATGACTGGCCAACAAGAGTACTTCCGGTCATTTCCAAACGGGTTAAAACCATCCGTACAAAGCCCCAAGCGTACATTTCTAGGCTCGGCTGCAAACTCCGGGTAGGTCTTATCGAACTGTTTCCATGCGGGTGAGTCTGATGGATGCTCCATTCTACCCTCTTCTTCCGGGATTACTCGCTCCTTGTGCCACCGCATTTTATCGGCACAAGCACTTGAAGCGTACAACCTCTTCAAACGAGGTGCTAGAGGAAAATACCACATTTTCTTATGTGGTAGATTTTTCTTCTGACGTTTCTTTGCAGCCCCCTCCTTGTAACGCTTGTACCGGTCCTTACCACAGAACTTGCACTTCAGTAGATCTTTATCCTCCCCCCAATAGATCATGCACATATCCTCACAACAATCTATGGTTTCCATGGGCAACCCCATCCCCCGCATCTTTTTCTTCGCCTGGTAAAAGTTGGTGGGAACTAGATTTTCTTCCGGAAAAAGATCCGACATTACTTGTACCCATTCATTGAAGCTCGCTTCAGATTGCTGGCCATTAGCCTTACAACTTATTAGCCGAGCCAACAAAGACAACTCACTCAGCTTACATCTCGGATAAATCGGCTTCTTTGCTGATTCCAGCAAGTCAAAGAACACCTGATCCGCAGGATTCGGAGGCTCCTCCACACCCCCCTCGGTTACTGGCTCCCTGGTGTCCATGAACTCTGGACCCGCAACATCATACACCATTTGCTCCATCCGTTCATGATCATAATTAGCATCAGATGTAGACGTATTTTGAGTACTTCCGATCACATTTTTCTCCTTCCTTTTACGCTTTGAGAGATGCTCATAATCCATGAACGGTGCTCGTGTCTCACCATGATAACACCATACCTCATACTGACACATGAACCCCTTACGTTTCAAGTGCTCCACTACCGTTTCAGGATGCAAAAATTGTTTATTCCTACATTTGTTCGCATTGCAAGGGCACTTCATCTTCCCCCCCCCCCCCCCACTCAAACAAGTAGTTTGTGTAAGCGCAAAAGTGATGAAGGATTCAACCCCTTCCACAAAACTAGACTGAATTATGCCATTCACTATGCGACGGTACATCCATGAACGATCGGGATTCATAATTATATGATTAGCCTGACACGTCTACAATTATTAGATTTATAACATGCATTTTACGTTAATATAATCACCAACTAGTCTCAAAACACTTAATTAAATCTTCATAATCTAGTGTATATATACGAATTTATCGAATCAAAATTACTATGTACTTACAAACATCCTCACATTATACTAATTAACAATACAAATTCACAATCAATATATCAATTGCACAAAGTTAACTAGCTAGTATACTATAGCTCCCATAAACATACAATTGATCTAATTAGTCGAAATTAACAAAATTCCCAATTTTGACAACAAGTAAGGGTTCCAAAACACTCAACTAAATCATTCTAATCCTACTACATATACGAAAATATCAAATTAACAACCCTACATACTTCCAAGCATCTTAACATTATACTAAAAATCCAAATTCACAATCAATATATCAATTGAACATCTCAAAGTTAACACACTACGTAATATAAGCTTAACTAACTACTACATACTTACAATAAACATGCAATTGCTCAAATTAGTCGAAATTAACAAAATCCCCAAATTTGGCAAAGTTAGGGTTTTAGCCAAAATACCTTCGATTTAGCTGAAAAAAGATGAAATTTGTTGACCACACGAGCTCCTTGTCCCACAGGCTTCGAGAAGACTCCGAAATTGGCCGGAACGGTCGAGATTTGGCCGGAAAGAGAGATTTGGCGAATGAAGAAATGAAGAGAAGAACACGCGCAGAAATGATTATGCTGGAGACGAAGGCCGATAGTATATTGATTTTAGCGACGGATCGCTATCCGTCGCTAAAATCCGTCGCTATTTACAATTTTAATTTTTTTTTTTTTTAATCCGGTCAACTTATTTAGGGACGGATTTAATATCCGTCCCTAAATAACGACGGGTGTTTTTATCCGTCGCTATTTGGCGACGGAAAAACATCTGTCGCTAATATAGCGACGGATTAGAGACGGATTGAGCGAATTAATTCGCAATTCGCTCAATCCGTCTCCATTCCGTCGCTAAAATTAGCGATTCGTCGCTAAATAGCGACGGAATATATCCGTCGCTAAATGCCGAATTTCTTGTAGTGCACAAGGAAAATTTACTAGTACACAAGAGAGAGGAGGTGCCTTTTCGAGGGGCCACCCATGAGCCGTAATAGATATCCCTAAATGCAGAGATATTCTTCATGTTGGCCATTTTTGGTCATGGAGCGATGCGAGCTAACCTCGCGAGTGAGGAATTACTTGGCCTCACCAGTTCTGCAAATTAATTAATGAGATTTTTTTTTCACTAATAACTTTTATCCATTTTTTAACTTACTCCACAACCTTTTTTTTTTTTTTTTCCATTTCACACCAAAAAGTTTATAAAAATTTTAACATTACACAAAGGTTGGATGGCCGTTAAGTTACCGTTAACTTATTTTTAAATTACATCAAAACCTTTGAAAAAACTTGTCTTCGCCACCAGAACCTTTCTATATACTAATAATTTATTCATTTTGAAATTTTTTAAATTTTATTCCAACAAAAAGAACATGAAGTGTTAGAAAATAAGGATTACAATCCGAGTCACAAACCAACAACGACACTTTACTTTACAACCACAGAAGCTACATACCAAACCATATCCTATCCCTAAGAGAATAGAGAATGATAAACTCTTATCACTCACTCCATAAACATGATACACTAGTGTATTTTGTCTACTAAACACACTTTCTTCATTTGTTTGCTAAATATAACAATAAGTTTCTTTTATGATAGATATAACAATAAGATACTGCATATGTATCTGGCGAATGTAAAATTCCATAGTACACGGATAAAAAAATGATAAAATCTATTAGTATATTAATAGGCATACATTCTATCTATAAAATTAAGTGTTCGAACTCTCTTTACATTCCATCCCTCAATTAGTTGCTTCAATCAAATTACAAAAATGAAGGCACAAAATATATATGCTCGTTCCACATACATATAAGTAGTTTTGTATCATTTTTTAGATCCAAACACAGGAAGATACGCAATTGGAAGGGGTTCATATGCAGTTCCTTAAATCACTACACTGAACCAACAAATTATATGAAGAATTTGATTGCAAAAGGCAAAAGTCATGGCAAATACGATGCATATTCCAACCATCACTAGACTAGCAACCCTAAACAATTCATGCGAACATATATTTTGATTACTCAAATCAATCAAGAAAGGTCCTGGTGTGATTTAAAACAAAAAAAAAAAGGTTTTGATAGCGGGTGCAAATTTTTGAAAAGGTTTTGGTGTGATTTAAAATACAAACTTAACGGACGTCAATTTTTGGTGTAACGTCAAAATAATACTAAAAGTTTTGGTGTGAAATGCAAAAAAAAAAAAAAAGTTTGTGGGATAAGTTCAAAAACAGACAAAAGTTATTAGTGCAAAAAAAATTACTCTTAATTAAAACTTAATGATTTATACTCGCACGGCCAGAGGTCTTTTGTTCGAGCCAGAATTTACAAATACAGTATGATGCTTGATGCTAGAGTTGTTACACGAGTCGAGCCTTAACGAGGCTCAGCTCGACTCGCTCGATAAAGGAAACGAGTCGAGCTTGAGCCTCATTTTGTGCTGGTCTATTTAACGAGCCGAACTAAAGCTTGTTAAGGCTTATTAATATAATAATTTATAGTATTTTTTATACTTAGTTTCAATATTTTCAATCGATAAGGCTCATTATTTTCGAGTTCGAACCGAGTATGGTGCTCGACTCGGCTCGGCTCGTTTAACAGCACTACCTAAGGCTTTTGGGTCTTTGACATGTGGTACATGGATTTATCAAGTCGAGCAGCGCTATCACTTACCCAAAAACATAAAATTTTAAACTCGCAAGGTTATGGAGTTAAAAGTAAGGTGTTATTCACGTGGAATCTAGTACTGTAATAAACTTTTACCGGAGTTGTAGTTTATATCTATTTCATTTAACACGTATACCTGGTATCAAGTGGAGTAATACGTAATCCCAATATAAAGTATTAAGATTTCTCTAATGCCTCACTTCCAACGCTTGCCAACACTGCATTGACATAGACGGTGTGGTAGTAGTACCAGTGTGTAGATGAAACTCACCGCTATCAAATTTGTGTTTACAACCACCATGGAATGAGGTCCCATTTGATTTTGACCAATGTTGTCGGAAATAAATAAGCTAATTAAGCTAGACACGAATATTTATATATACTATTTGCGAATGTGACGTGAATACCAAATACATAAAATAGACTTGATTGTAAAGTTCCAGTCAACATCGTTTAAGCTTGTCAAACAAGGTTATATATGCCTTCCCTTCCCCAAATGTCAACTAAACTAACAATTATATATTCAATTATTATTCTCCAACTTAGTTCCAATAAATTAGGTAGGCAACTCATTTTCC
Organism: Plantago major; assembly: GCA_026545765.1. NCBI lineage: Eukaryota > Viridiplantae > Streptophyta > Magnoliopsida > Lamiales > Plantaginaceae > Plantago > Plantago major. Next base: position 91,985,545 of record CM048839.1, read on the forward strand.
TAACCTTTAACATGACATTGCTCGAAGATGGGGACATATATGGTGACATTTACATACCACCGTCATGGGCTTTTGGGCCTAAGACTCTGTCCGTGAACACTTCTTGGGCCGTAACATTTAGATCCATCCATTTGGTACCTTCAATTTTTTGGTAATATCTGAAATATGACGACTAAAAATGGCATAGTAGTGTTTGTAAAACCAGACCGGAAATTTTGGGAATAGCGGTCCGGTTAGTGCATGTAACCGTCCTGGATATCCAACCGCTGAGAACCGGCCGGTTCATTGGTTTGACCGGTAAACCATCAACCGGTTGAGAACCGGTTTTCGGTTCATTGGTTTAAATATTGAATAAAATGAAAATAGTGGGAATTGAACTTGGGTCTAGAATATAATAGCTTAGTTACTTACCACTTAGACACAAGTTATTTGTACCAAATTATTGTTTTATTCTAGTAATAACCCAAACTTGAATATATGTTAACATTTTTCAAGGATATTAATCCTCTACTAAGTAAAAGAACAGTCACTTAATTTTTTAACATTCATTTTTCATTTTACAAGTTACAACTTTACATGTTTGAAATTCTAACATTTGAACCATCATAAATTAATATGGTAGATCTAGTATTTTAGAATTTTTTTTCTTTTATAATTCAATATAAGTTCGAATTATTACAATTCAATATAGGTTCATATTAGACAATTTATTTATTAGTTACGTTGTAGTTTGATTATATGTAGTCTAATCTTTTTACTATCTATTGTGATTGTTCAACTTCATAAATATTAATTACAAACCCCATATTAATTAGATTTATTAACAAACGCATGTATAAGACATCATACCGGGTCAATAAGAGGTTTGACCAGTTGAACCGATTGAACCAGTATTTTGTAGCATGTCCAGTTCTACACCCGGTCCGGTTTTTCGTACACTACTACTATATAATTATGTGGGATGGAGGGAGTACAATCCTAATAAAGGGTAGAGAACAAGAAGAGACCAACCAAACATTTTTATTCATAAAAAGTCCAAGCACTTTTACACAGTCCGACTGAATTTATAACTTTTGTCTGATTGATCAGACATATTTAACTCTACTAATAGTTGGATCAGTATTACGATTTCTATCAATAAAGTTGGACTATATTACTTAACTCTATGTACTGATTGGATGTATTACCAATACAATGGATCAGACATTTAACTCTACTAATACAGTTGGACTGTATTACATAACTCTACCAATACAGTTGACTGTAGCATTTAACCTTTATTTGAAAACACCAAAACACTATAGGACTTTATTTGCAAACTTGGTGCAAAATTGATCTATTGGCACCAATTTCCCGCCTAATAAAAGTCAACAACTCGCCGATATCATATAAGCTTCTTTTGCAACAGTTGCATATTCTCTCAACTTGCCATGTGAAATTAAAAGTTGTATGATTATTGATTAGCCTCCTTTGTTAATAAAGCTAGAATTTGGAACTTTTGTTTGGATTCAACGACAACCATAAATCCCACTTTGATACTACTACTATTAATAAAGCAAGCAAGCAAGCAAATCTGTCAGCCCAAAGAAATGTTTAAGTTTGTATTAGCCCCAAACCAAACTCGTTTTGCACACGTGAAATCTTGCGCAAATCCAAGAAACAACTCATAACACAATTATCGAGTTTACTTTACAGCACAACCAGTTGACTTTTGCTTCTTTTATCACTCTTTTTTTTCCAAGCTTCTCAAATCTGTAAACTAGCAGTATTTCAGTATAGAATAGTATTAACATTCAGTCTACATGACACCTAGCCAAGATAAACAACAAACAACTAGTGGAAAAACTTAAACAAAGAGGGTAGGCTTTTTCTAGCATGCACATGTTACATGCCTCAATCAATACAGCAAGAATGCAAGATCACCAACTTACCAAACTCACATCAACTACATTATTGGAAAACAAACGTCCGTTGTGTTTGGAAGAGAACCATGCTATGAACACATAAGGCTCTATTAGTCTATACCAGAATAACCTGAACAAGAAATGACGACCACCATTAAATGATAAACTTGAACAAGCAACATTGAAAAAAAATCCCAACATTCAGTTCATAGTGCATAAACCAGACATGTTGAAAGAATTCAGTCATGCAGATTTCAAGTGCATTCAGAACCAAGAAAAGAAAGCCTGTAGCAGCCATGATTTACCTGCGGTGGCCGACTGCCTCCGGATTGCCAGTAAGAAAGATCAGGACAGTCATGATGTGACTATTAATGCCACCACTATATTGTTATACAAATCTACTTGGATTTAGCATGGACTAGAATAGAAACAACATTGCCAACAAGGATGATCTGGTATTAACCAATGACAATGGGGAAGCTGACTCTAAGTTCCACATATAATAACTAAATGGTGGCACTTGTGGTCTAACAGCTACATTCTGCAATCAAGTCATGTTACTTTACTGTGCAGTAATAGATCGACTGCTGCAGTTTAAGGTCAAAAGAATACCAGGAAGCAACGAATCAAAGCTGCCTAGAGAACATGTACAGTGTCAAGGGAGATTTATTACTAATGAATGCAGGGAAGAATGTGATGTAGTATAACGGGCTACACTGTATGAGCTATCAAGTTCATATTCCTAAGAAACCATAAAATAAAGACCGATCATCAGGCAAACATAAGCTCTACCCATGTATGAATGATAAGTGACTTGATAGCTTTAAAGAAGTTTAGATGTGCGGTCTCATTATTCTGATTCAGAAGAAAAATCAATGCACATCCACCATGAGATATATCCTAGCAATGTTTAGATTCAACATCAAGAAAACTAGTAGAAAAACAATATTAAGATGTGGTTATAAGCTATTTTACGAATGAATTTACCATGTGGACACCACCAGATCAAAGTGTCACTATAAAAATTAGAAACAAAAGCAAAGAATTATACTTGCTATCATAACTTTGTAACCCCATAAAACTGTCTCCACCTGTCATACACAAAAATCCACATAAATTTTCAACCACCAACTTAAAATGATCATATATTCAAATCCATAGCAGCCAAAATTCAGTAGATATTTTCCCTTGGCAGATAACGAACAGACAACTGTCGATAAACATGACTAGCCATGCACAAGGGTATGCTTTCACATGATCAAATCCTTCACAGCCAAACTTCAGTAGACTATCCGTGGCATATAATGAACTGGACAACTGTCAATAAACAATGACTAACCATATACACAAGGGTATAATCTCACATATTCAAATCTTTAACAGCCAAATTCGGTACACTTTCCTTTGGCAGATATCAAACTATACAACTGTCAACAGACAATGACTAGCCAAGCAAAAAAGGTATGATATTTGCTGGACTTTATATCATAATGCCATTGGCAAACAGGAAGCAAGTTGCATCAACACAGGGAAGAAAGGTCGCAAAACACATTTATAAATAAGCATCTAAAATACCCAACACAATGAAAGCTTAATCTCTTTTTCCTGCCCTGCTTTAACATGGAAGAAAACAATTAACTTCTAAGAATTTATAGAAATTCATATTACGCTAAAAACCAAAGCAGAAAATGTCAGGTAATTTACGGTTAAACCTCAGCAGGATAGAGATGACAAACAAATGCAAGTTCAATGTCAAATACCTGAAATAATCCCATAGCACTTTTCCATACCTTTGAAAAGAAACAAAGAATGACACGGCAATATATAGACATAATAAAACCTTTTTTACTGACAGAAAATTTTAAAAGATTTGACAGGCATAAAAGATTCGACAAGTAAAGTTTTATGCTGTCTCATAGCCAACTTAAGTGGGCCAATAACTGTCTCTATGACATGTATGTCCTATTTACTTGAAAAGACTTCTGGTTCATGTTGAATCATCAGTATCATCAGTATCACTCCCATCAGGCTCCCCAGTGACTGTCCCTGCTTCAGGTACATTAGGCTTCGTTGAAGGTGCAGCAGCCACTTTCTTACCCGCACGTGAGTACTTAGTCAAGGAATATGACAAAAGTACAACAGAAAATAAAACAAAAAAGAAAAAGAAAATAGTTAACAGAGTACAAGGATATCGATATTCTCAGCACTTCCACCGGCCATTATGTTCTGCAGGTCCTTCTCAACACGGCGCACTACCTCAGGCTTCAAAAATGAACATTATATAGTAAGCACAACTACCAAGAAATCTAATCTAGAAAAAAACTTGAAGTAGAGTCGCCTTGACAATATCATGCCAAAAAATATGGACGTCCTTAGCTTTTGTGAATGACATTAAAAAAAATAGTTATTTTTAGTAACAGGAGAGTGGAAAAGAAAAATACATAAATAAAACTATAAGATGGCAAAATTACATTTAAATCAGGCTCTCGACGAAATCGTCGCCTTCGAGCATCCCTCATAGGTGGGGTAAGGCCATGCCTATACTCCACTGCTTCTGGGACACTATCCTGATCCTCTCTCACCATAATCATCTGCAAGAGAAGAATAGTTAATATGAAGTTACATCCGAGCCGCAAATGAAATGTATACAATATAATAAAGAGCAACCAGCCTACTTGACCAATGTCTGCAGCTTTGATCAAGGCATTATCATCGTAAGTCTTGTATGATTCTACAACAGTTGGAAGATCCAAGAGTGAAGTGGGGAAGCGATCATTGCCAATAACAAATGTCCCAGTCCTTCCATCCTCTGACACAGTAGCAAATGATTAATAACAAACTAATTGGATCCGTGTTTTTTTAACTTTATCGATGGCATTTAAATTCATATGCAAGCAACAGTGACAGCATACATTCCAGAATGCCTTCACTGTACTACATTCAACAACATATAACTATATATTCTGTTGTTTCCAATGCCACATGAATATGATTGGCAACCTTATTCCAGAAACCTAAACTAAAAATCAAAACATATACAGATAGATTACATCGACTCCAGGTTGAACCAGAAAGTTTATCTTCACGTCCATTAGCAAACTAATCTTTGCATGCTGCATTACCTCCAGATGCCCAAACTGGTAAGCTATAAATCAATGAAAAAATCTTATACATCCAACAAACTCAAAAAACTACAGCAACGTCTCGTACATGATTATTTGCAAATATGCAAGGAGATACTGGCTGAGAAGGCTAAATTCTGGCCAGATTAGTCTGGCTACAATAACCGAAATCACTCAAACTCTTCCAGTATCTATGCAAGGAGAGTAAATTCAACTCATTTCTGTGACGAACCATAGAGATGCTTAAGAGAAGGCTTGACAAGAATAGGGCATAGCTCGAGGACTTATGTGCTAATAAACAGTTACAAGGCTTGGTGTAATATAAGTATAGGCATGTTGAGTGTCAGAGACCTCAAGGTCTTTGGCAGGAGATGGTGTTATGCATATATTATGTCTATTTTTACTCCACAGAGTCTTCGAACCAAGTTGTAGTTAAGATATTCCAGACTTGTAATATACACATGAATTTGGAACACAAATCTAATCAATAAATTTTTGCTTTAATTTTTTATTTAAAAAAAAAAAAAGATGATCAGATAAATAAATTATTATCCTATGTAACCTTGTACTTCATAAACAAATGAGCATAGCGAGTTCCAACACCAGTCCAATACATTATATTTTTACTATTTTGCAGTATTCGACTATTTGTGTAACGCCTCGCTCTCTTAAATAAAAACCATTAATTATTAGAGCGTGCTAGTGCGTCAAATGGGGCACACTTTAAAATTCATGGTCATTTAAAACTTTTGAAACTAATTCACACTCGATGAACGGAGCGTTAAAAACTATAAATAGCATCCACCGACTTAAAACATTAACCTTTGCAGATAAATTAACTTCACGGATTAAAACTTTATATCTAAAACATTATCAGTAAACTTATAATTATGGGTGTACTAAATCAACGTCAAGCTCAGTCCCCATTCACTCCAACTCCAACATTACCTCTAAGCAGAGCTCAATAAGGCAAGGGTGAATGATTGCCTACTTGTACTCGCAAGCAAGCCATACTAAACACACTCGCTCCATAGAAATCACATTGAGCATACATAAAAGGACCAATCATACTTCACAAGATACAATTACCAACATTCATACATCAATCACATTAATTCCTCATTCATTCTTACGAAATTGTTTCTTCATTCTCTTACTTCAAAATCGTTATGTTAAACATTGGAGTTGAGTATTCATTCCTTAACATTCGTTAGAAGCATTCTTTTAATTCAAACTCTTTTATTGACATTAGGTAGAATCATTTTAAACATTCTTGATCATTCTTTATTAGAGTGTCTAGACCTACGTCTTATATTGGTTATACGTGTATGCTCACCGTAAAAATATACGTTATACGCATTGGCTCTCTTGTGTATACTCACCTTGGCAGTGTACATTAAACACATCACATGTGTATGCTCACCGTAACATACGTTAAACGCCGAAGCTAAACATCCAACAGAGACACCTAGACATCCTTTTGTTTGCATTATTTACTTCCACTAATTCATCCATTTAATTTTTGATGAAGTGTTTTGCAATCATTATTATAATTTAAGAAATAACTGAACAAGTCAAGAAACTCCTGTAGCCATGTTTCCATTCTTTATATGCAAGTGCTTTGCTTAAATTTCACAATCTTGAACTTATGTTCTCAGTTTGGGTACATTTAAATGCAAGATTACTTTAACACAAGAAACGATAAATTAAAGTTTATCTATAATTGTTTATCACAACGAATAACATCATGAATTCATGATCATAAAACATAAATAGCATCATCCTCAAATCAACACAAACTTCACAAAAATCACGTACAATAATTCAACCATGACATATGCTTCTAAGCATAAACAATAAATCCTAAGACTTTAGCCTTAGAATAATGAAGACAAGAATCGAGAACGGTTAAACAACAGCAATCTGTCGCAATCATATTTCGAACGCCTCACACTTTAAATCGACGATCCCTCCGATCAACATTTAGAATGGTATGTAAGGAATCTACTCTCAAAAAAATTGCCTAATCCAACAGTTAACGAAACGGAAATTTAATTAACAAAATGGTTGTGTTGTGCAGAAAATCTTGTATGAAAAATACCTTTTCTTTTCTTGACGGCTTGTTCTTTTCCTAAACCTAATTTATAAAGAGAAACACCAGCTAAAGTAGTCTTTCACGTTTGCAAGGAGCCATCAAGAAAGTAAAATATATTTTTCAAGGGCAGATTTTCTGCACAGCGCAATCATTTTTAAAATTAAATTTCCATTCGCTAACCATTGGATGGATGGGGCAAATTTTTTTAAAGTAGATTCCTAACATAATGTTTCACATGTTGACTAAAGGGATGGTAGGTTTAAGGTGTGAGGCATCAGGAATCTTAGGTCGAACATAGAGCTGTTTTTTTAAACCCGTTTTTTATTTTTGTCTCTCGTCTTTGTCAATTTAAGGCGAGTGAATCTTTAGGATTTTTATTGCTCGTGTTATAAATCATATGCTAGAGTTTAAACATCTACGACATGGTTGTGAATTGGGTCATCTCTTACGTTCAATAACTACATGCTAATTCCCGTGTGATGAAAATTATGTATGTGCTTGCAAATTGTTATAGCAGTTTGGTGATTAATGCAATACTCAATTTGGTGCTTTTCTTATGAGGTTAACATGATGGTAGATTTGTAAATATCATTTGTAGCTAGGCAGAAGTGAAGGACTACGGCTTACTGTAGTTGTTATTCATTTGAATGTTTATGACACACTAATTAGCAAGTGTAAGTAACAATCCTTCAGTCAATGACTGATCCTGTTGTACCATTAATGATAAGACAAGAAGTTATATTGCTTACTCCGTCACGGGACATAGTTACCATTTCATTTTTGTTGACCTTTACTCCGCTTGACTATAAATTAGTCCTAAACCATAACAAAAAATAATTAAAAAAACATATATTATATATTGTATAATCATTATACTTCCATAATAATTTTTTTCAATTATTTTTAACATAAGGTTTTGGATTAATTCGTAGTCAAATGAAGGTTTAAAAAAGTCAACAAAAATGAAATGGAAACCTTGTCCGGGAACGGAGGAAGTAATACTTAATGTGAATCATAATTGGTACCAAAACAAATAATCGAACATGTAAATAAAGATGGTATACTTCAGTAAATGTTATCTGTTGCAAAAAAAAAAAACCTTAGCTTAAAACAATGGAATACCTATGGAAGCCTTATGTCTTGTTTAGTACTCCCTCCGTCCCAGTCTCATCTTCCCGCATTCCGTTTTGGGCCGTCCCAAATTCATCTCCCATCCCTTAAATGGAAAATCTATCTCCTATTTATACACTATCTCTCCTACTATATTCACTATTATCATACTTTATTCACTCTCTTTCTTACTTTATCACCATCTCTCATACATTATACATTTTTCTCTTAAATCTTGTGCCAGGCCCGCGAAAAGATGAAACTGGGACGGAGGGAGTATAATTTTCCGAATTACGAGTAATGCAAAACACTTCCTCCAAAGTCAAATGGATGGACAATTGAAGGTAAAGAATGAAATAAAAGGATGTCTGGGTGTCTCTATTCGATATAGACCCTAATGTTTGAGCCAAGACGTTTCACGAGCATACACATGAGAGCTGAAGCAAAAACCGATGCTCTTACGTACAGCTACGGTGAGTATACACGAGCAAGCTGAGGCGAAAGCCGATGCATTATACACATGTTGCTACGGTGAGCATACACATAAGAGCTAAGCTGAAAAGTCATTTTGTGTATGCTACATTGAGTGTACACATGAGAGTCGAGGTGTTTTTATGCATGTGGCTACGTTGAGCATGCATGTATCCCAGTATGAGGTGAAGGTTACCTAGACACCTTAAGAAAGAATGTTTTAAGAGATTATGACAGAAGTCGAGAAAAAGAGCTTATATAAGAAAGAATGATCAAGAAAGAATGTTTCAAGTGATTTTATTTCTAGCTAAAGCCAATAAAACAGCTTGAATCAAAAGAATGCTCGAGTTAGACTCTGTTCTTTTCAACTCAACTGAACTGTAGTATAAAATATAACTAAGCAGAACTGAACTGAATGGAACTGAATGAGTTTTCAGTTAAAGAGAACAGAGCCTTAATAACTTAATGTTAATGAATTAATCCTCAAGCCCAGTGTTTAAAGTGACAATTTTGAAGTAACATATTGCAGAAGACATTTTCTAAAGAATGTCATCAAGTATGAATATTGTAAGTTGTATCTTATAAAGTATGATTGTTCCTTTTATAATAATGTTATTAGCATACTCAATTTGATTTCTAGGGAACAAATGTGTTTGTGTTATTAGTTTAGTATGTCATTGAGCCTCAGGTAATGCTGGAGCTGGAGTGGATGGGATCGAGCTTGACGTTGATTCAGTACACCTATGATTACAAGTTTAAGATAATGTTTTAGATATAAAATTTCAAACTGAGAAGTTATTTTCACTGCAAAGATTAATGTTTTAAATTGATGAATGTTCTTTATTGCTCTTACGTTCCGTTCGTCGAGTGCGAATTAGTTTCAAAAGTTTTAAATGATCATGAATTTTAAATGACACCATGTATTCTTAATAAGCATGCAACACACTACGTCCATGTTAGAATAACAATGGAGCGGGTGTTTGTATTTTTAATCCAATCTCTCAGCATACACTCAAACTTCAATACTTCTGAAACTTTCAAAAACTCAATAACATTCTACATTATGACTCAATATCCACAACAGAGACATTCATTTTCATTTTTGAGAATTAAGTAAAACAAATATTGGTTCACACGCATAGACACAATATACCAAGATCGATCCAATTGTATACAGTCACAGGAGAAATACTTTACTAAATTAGATAACACTTATAAAAGGAGTAGAAAATGTTTTAGGCAAGTATTCTCGACTTCAACAAACAAATACAAACCCAGTATGTTACGTAACTCCTGCTGATGGTGCTTTTAAGCTCTGGAAAGTGGAAATACTTCAAAGCAGTTGCATCTCTATAGTGAAACTTATAAATAATAATTTGGAAGAAGCAAGACACTAAATGGTGTCATAGAATCAAGGTGCGGTCCGAATTTGAGCAAGTGTGGAAAAGAGAATCATCAAGAAGACATAGACTAGTAATAACATTGACACAATATTCATTAATGAAACAGAACGAAAATTATGAACAAGAAATAGAAGGCAGAACTGCAAGTCTCATCACGAGATAGGAGCAGGTGGTGTTCGCATATACAAATTGAGAAACTGTACACGTGCATTTAACAAGTTATGGGGTTTATATAATACTATATACTATTCTACTCTCACCAAAATTCACCCTTCCATTTGAAAGTGATCTATACAGTATAAGAATAGGTACAATTACAATAATTACGTCCAAGGAAAATTTTCTAATCAACATTACAAGATTTTTATAATTTTTTGCCACCAACCAATTGAGCAATTATATGCCACATACAGAAGCAACAATGATTATCAAAAATAGTTTCGAGCATCAAATTTACTCCTGATAATCTCTAAGCTTACCAAAACGGCTTAATGCCTGCCATTGGGTGGGTACAAAATCCATAGGTGCTATTTACTTACTAAAGCTCAACGTTACACACATTACAGAGAAACTCAATATTAACAGCCCAAAACAAGGACAGGAACTGAATTACACGGAAAGGTAAAAAGCATTCAGTAGATTACCAGAAAAGGACAAGTCCAGGGCCTTGTCCTCAGAAGAAGAAGCAGATTCGTTTAAGAGCTGCTCTATCCTCTCCGCAACAGCCGGTGGCACTCGGAGTATGAATTGCTCCTCCATGTATCTCCTTCTCTGTCCCCTTAATTCAACAACTCAATGCACTTTTCAGTACCTGAATATCCACATACAATACAGTTTTAATACTACATTATACCTAATAAATCAGTATGCAAATAGAATTTACTGTGAATAAAAGTAGAACCGGATAAACAAAAAGTAAAAGAGGAACTCTGAAAATGGAGTGGTTTGTTTGACATCACTTACGGAGCTCCTTAAACGCGTAAAGCTTCCGCTATATCCGATTGGTAAGTGTTGCCGACAATCTGGATTGTGTATATTGTGTGGAGAAGAAACCGATAGAGTGAATAGATTTGACTGAGATTAATGGGGGAATTCTGAAATTAGGTTTGGCAATCTCTGGAGGTGATAATGTCTACTCCCTGGGGGGAACATTGGTTCGAACAAGGACCGTCACCGATTTAACCCACATCGGAATGTTAAGTAAATGCTAGCGTTGAGCTAGAAGAGAAGAACAATACTCTGCCTAAAATAGAAAACCAGATATCTGAAGCGAAACAGACAACAGCTAAGCTTGAACTGAGCTGACACATGCTCGTGAAGATGAGAACAAGGAGACTGAATTGCAGACATAGATGGAGGATAAGTGATCAGCAGAAAGGAATCGAACATTTGCAATTTGCTGGTAGAAAGATAGAAAAAATACAACAAGTGATAACCAATTTTGTCCAAATATGCACAAGTCTGAATCATTATCTACCATATATCAGCTAGATTAATCTCTGAAGGCGCTCCATCGAAGCCGAACCCATACCATAACACATGAAGCCTTAAACAAAAATGAATAATGGAAGTTAGGGTTTTGGATTTACCTGATGAGAAGTGAGAGAATAAATTAACCACTGAATCAGCTAGCTACATGAAGATGGAGGCGTCAGAACAATTGCTTCTCAGAAAACAGAGGCGGAGCAGGTGGGGTTCTGCGAGACGCTAATGGAAGCTGGGTTTGGGGATTTTCCGAACCTATCCAATCGCCGACGATTTTGGAAGCTGAGTTGATGGCTCTGAAATTGGGTTTAGATGAAGCGTGGCATAAGAGAGAGATACGAGAAGATTGAAGTGGAGGTCGACTCACTGGAGGCCTTTCAAACTGATGAAAGGCGAAGAATTGATTTTGCAAGTTTAAGGTGCAGGAAATTTCAAATTAAAAAAAAAAAAAAAACAAAAACAAAGAAACAAAAAACCCCTAAACTGTGAACTTTGCAGAAATCAATTGAAACAGCGAACAAAAAAAAGTCTTTTGAGGATGGAACAGAATGATCAGCTAGAGCTAATACATGATAAAATAGCCATCGTATCAGCTATCAAAAAAGTTTCAATCGTCACTTCATTCTTAGCCATCCACAAAGACTATACACACTGTAAAACGCTATGGTGCAAAGAACCCAGAAAGATAAGCATATAAATTTTAAATCCGGGCCAATTGTACCCTAAACAACCGCAAACCCGTGTCCCAGCTAACCGATCTGAAAAACGCTAACGTGCACAGATCCGTAACATAGATCACATAAAACAGTCGCAAGAAAAGACAGTGAAATCGTAGAAAATAAGACATTTAAGACGGTGACGCAAGGCAATTTCGCAGATTAGGGTTACGAAACAAGGACAATGAAAATATGAAATAACACATAGATCAATTGAATAATCACAGAGGAAGAAGAAGGAAACAGCAAATAAGAACCCTAATTGATTAGATTGAATTGAATTAGGTTAGAGTGAGAGAGTAAGGGTACCTGCTGCAAGAAAGAGAGAGAGAGAGAGAGAGAGAGAGAGACGGCGGAAGAAGAAGATAGCAAAGTATTGTGAAGTTGATAATGAGAGCTTGATAATGAGAGCTTGAGCATCTCTCGGTGGTTCGTTTCCACCTTAATTTTATCAATCAGTGGCTAACAAAGGTTTACAAATAGTTTATCATGTCGTTAGAGGTACACCTAGATGTTGTTTAGTTATGGCATCAACTCCAAAGTAAACATGGCATTTTCGTTGGTCCACCCGCTGCCTTGTCGAGTTTGAGAATGTTTGGAACTTCGCCATAACAATTGGATAGATATCGCATCTCCCCAGGCAAAAGTTAGTAGATCACCCGCAAAGCACAAATTAATAATCTTCACGTTCTCACACTTCGCATGAAAATTGAAATCAGGATTGGTTTTAACTTGTAATAGCACACGGTGCATATACTCCATCATTAACACAAAAAAGGAGGGTCACCCTGTCGAAGTCACTTTTGCTTTAAGAATCTGTGACGGCACCCCATTTATTGCATATCGATAATAGACTGTTCGCACACACCTCATAATTCCATTACACAAATTGTGTTGGAAACCCCATTTTCTCCATAATCGCTTCGAGAGAACTCCATTATACTGTATCATATGCCTTTTGCAGGTCCATCTGGATCATATAGCGTGGTGATATTCCTTTTATGTCATATCCTCTCACCAGTTCACTAGCTAGCTAGCAGAATATTGTCATGGATCATTTTCCCTGGGAGGAATGCAGATTGGCATTCATCAACCACATAATTGATAACTGCACTCAGCCTCCGTGTCAATATCTTTGAGATTATCTTATATAGAGTTGTGCAGTAGGATATATATAGGTATCATCTCTTTCATTGTGCAAGCCCCTCGACTTTCCACTTTAACAATTCACTCATCAGTTTTCTCTTATCATTTTTAAATAATAGTCAACCTTATTTTGTGGACCAATAAAGCAAATTGAAAGTTATTCACCATAAATAAAAATTACTCCCACCGTCCCGCTAACTTAGACCACTATACATTTTATGGACGTGTCATTAGTATAGCCACTTATTTAAAATAGCATGAAATTAAACCCCAATAACCACTATCTTTCTTACTTTATTATTTATCTCTCATATTTTTTTCGTTCTTTATTATTTATCTCTCCCGTCTCTCATACTCTCTCTCAATTATTTATCATTTATCTCTCTTACAACAAACAATTAACTGCTGACTTTCTTTAAAAAAAAGTGCCGAAAAGAAAGTGGTCTAGCTAATGAAACGGGGCGTATAGAGTAATACACTACAAGAAAACTGTAAAACATTGAGGGACAAATTTCGTCACTAAGCGCTTCAGGGTTTGGTTCCTCCCCTTCCATTTCATCATTGAACATGTCAGACGTGAGAGGCGGAGGTGGACTGGTGGAGACGGAGTGGACAGAGAGGTGGAGGTCGACTGCAGAGCTGGAAGAAGATAGACGTGAAGAAGAAATTTGGGGGCTACGGTTGTTCTCAATTTTGGGGACCGTGTGGTGTTTCAATCAACCCCCGTTTTCTTTTTATTTTATTTTTTCAATTTAATTTAAGTGACAGAATATATCCCTCACCGATAATTCCTCACCCTCTTATTTAATGTGCACTAATTATTTGACACCCTTTTCTATTTAATGTTTCACAATTTTTAAAGAAAAATCTTTAGTGACGGACCTTTATCCGTCATTAGTTCGTCACTAAATCGACCCGCGAACAGTAGGCAGCTAACTAGTGACGAATTAATGAGGGATTAGTGACGGATTACATCAATTAAAATATTCGTCACATACTTCATTTGGTTTGAGGGAAAATGAGGGAATATAAAAAAATAGGGGAAAATATTGTTTTCCACCATTTGGTAACTCTGAGGAAATCCTGAAAAATTTATGAAAATCTATATCAAACATGTATATCTCCACTAAATAAGGAAAGATGTTTTTCCCTCAAATTTTCCAGAAAAATCTTTTTTTTCCCCTATTTTTTTTCTTTCCCCCCATTTCCCTTCAAACCAAATGAAGCCATATTTTGTGGATGGCCTAGATCGTATAATATGTCAGTATTTAGTGACGGAATAATACCGTCACTAAATTACGTCACTGTTTTGCAGTTATAGTTAGGTCAAAGTTAATATTATAGGCCATTTTATTTCCAAAGTGTTTAATTATTTTCGCTACTTATTTATAATTTGTTAAATTCATTTCAAGTTTTGATGAATTAATACTGAAGAATAATTTTAGTTGTTTTTTTTGTGTCAACTATAATTGATTACTCGCACGTTGTTTAAATGTAAAATTTTGAAGTATTAATTCGATGTGAATTATTTTGTTTGAAATTTACAATTGTTATGCATATTCGTAGACCTCTTTATTTTATATTTACACCGGTTTATACCGTTATTTCGTGTTTTCAATTTTTTTGGTATACAAGTTTAAATTTTGTGTGTATGTACCTAGGTCACACAAAGCGTCCATCTACCTCCTCGAATTGCGCTCGAAATGTGCTATGTCGCTTCGAAAGCGCGCTCTAATGCGCACTAAATAATAGTATTAGTTCGCGAACTAACATTTACTAGTTCACCCATCGGTTTCGAGCATCTGCAAAATGCTTGCTAATTCATCCATGGTTGTCAGAGAAATATCCAAAGGCAGAGGAAGTGAATGCAACTACCAGTGCAAAACTCATTGATCAAGTTCCTGTATACCATTCATAATACAATACAATATGAATTGTAGATTTTTAAGACCACTCCCAATGGGAGTGGTCGTGGCAACGAGTGTCTCACGGTAGGCCGTCGATGCTCGATAGAGCACCACGGTGCACGCAACTAATCGACCTTCAAATTTGAATTGAGAACCGTCCGGACCAATGGCCCCACATTTTTTTTAATTTTTTTTTTTTTAATTAATTTATAAAGTAATATTTATTAAAAAAATGCCAAATTCATTATCCATATCTTGTACTAGATTTGTTCTGTTTTTTCCTGATTTTTTTCATTCTGATTTCAATCTCAATAAATTATAAAACGAGTTTTAAGAATCCAATTTGAGTAATTTCAACTTCTAAACACTCTTATAATATGTGAAGCAAGCTAAAAAAAATATAAAAAAAAATACAAAAAAAATAATAAAAAATACTATTCACGGTCGTCCGACACATTGGACGATTTTTTGCGTTAGTTAAATCGGTAAATCGCTCACGACCGCAACTATTCACGGTCATCGCGACGACATATTGGGAGTGGTCTAAGCAACGTGATTGAGAGAGAGTGTATAGTGGAAAGAATGCTTATGCAGGGGGTGGTGATGGGGAGGAAATATGTGAGAGGAGTACTCTCTCCGATCAATGAAAGGCGAAAAATGCCATTTCGGAACTGCATATCGGAGAAAATAACGGAAAATTACAAAAAGAAAGAAATGAAATAGGGATGGTCCTAGATCTGCAGTCAAGTGAAGAAGAAAACAAATACTCCCTCCGACCCTGTTTCATTTACTCATTTGACCCTTTCTAGTCAATATCGTTCAACTTTGAGCTTGATTTACCCACATATGATACTTCTAATGGATTTTTGCAAAAAAATATATAATGAAAATTTAAAATATAATATTTAAGAATATGAATTTCTAACTTTTTTTACCAACATTATCTATAAGTAATGTTGGTCCAGATAACGGCAAAGTAAAAGACTAGAGGGGGTGGGGGGTGAATAGTCTTTTAAAACTTTTGTCGATAAACACGGTTTCTCAGATATCTGTGAAGATATCTGATACTTAATTTCAGAGAGAGGAAGACTTTTTTGTGATAAGTGCACGTGCTCAGCAAGATAGGTGTAAATACTTTGCAAGGTAAATAAAGCAAGTAATAAAATGCAGAAGGTAAATAACACAAGTCTTTTTATAGTGGTATCTGAAGGTGGCGTAATCCTTCAACTAATCCACTACGGCCTTTCTCAGACCTAGAATCCACTAAGACAGATAAATGATGTAACTTTACAAATATCTTCTCTCGGTTTCTAATTACACTAGGTTCCCAACCAAGTGTTCCCCCTGAGTTATTCCCCGGCTTTCACAACCAAGTACTTCATGTACTGAGAAACCTCTTTCCTGGAGTTGTTCCTTAGTTTCCCAAACTAAGTACTTCATGTACTCCACGCCAATTAAGGTGTTGGATAAGGTAGTTTGTCATGTGAGCTTCTTTAATAACTTGTTTAGTTATGCAGATAGCTCTGAGAATCAAGTATACTTAATACACTTTGCAATGTATGGTATCTTGTTCTTTACTGACCCAAGTCTATGATAAATGTTCAAGAAAATGAATCTCAGATATCAAATCTTAATTCAACTCTTTCACAAATGGCAATGCTTGTTAAGGATCAGGACACTTAGAACTTTTGTGCTACCTAGAATCAAGAGCTTTGGTCGCAACAGAATGCTTGAAGATAAGTAGTGTGCTTGAGAGAGCTTGTGTGAGAGTATTCAATGTAAGTTCAAGGTGTGTTCAGTGTTCTAAGGTGTGTTCTCAAGCAGTCTAAGTGTTGATATTTATAGATGAATTTGAGTGCCCTTTGAATAGTATCCGTTAGGCTTAAAATCAAATTCAAACTATTGATATATGAGTATAGTACTGTAGTACGTTTGTCTTCTTCTTCAGAAGCTACCGTTTTTGTTCAGACATTCATGTCCGCGCATTCAATGCATTGTACTATACTTTGTCCTGTAGTGCCAACGGAACTATGCATTGTATCAAAGACCTTATACAATCAGAGTTCTCTGATGCTTTGCACATCCTTTTCCAGAGATTATCACAACTCCATATACCACTTGTTGAAACAACTTGTTATAATATATTTCTTTTCAGAAACATAGTTTATGTCCAAGGTATCTGAGTGTAGATATCTGTGGGCACTTTCCTCGTTTCAGAAACCTTTTATTTCTCAGATATCTTTTGCAATACTGTTTATTTAAAAACGCTTGTGTCTTCAAGATATCTGGTCAAAGGTATCTGAAAACCCTTGTCTTCAGCAATCTTGTGCAGTCTTCAAATCTTCAAATCCGTTGAACTTTTCATGTTGGATGCCTTCTTCTTGGTCTTCAAATCTTCAAGATTTGCTAGACTATCATACTTAGTGAGTTTCCTCTTTTACCGTGTTCAGGTGAACCAAGAGTACTAACCACCTTTCTGAGCTAAGATAAGTCATTAGGTTGCGATCAAAATCTAAACAGATATTCCTAACAAATTTCCCCCATTTTGATCAGTCAACGATGACTATCTGACCTATTACAAATCTGTTTAAGGAAAAAATCCATCACTTAATCATTTCTTATGATCTTTCAATTCATTAATTAAGTGCAGAAAGTAAACATCAACCAAATCATAAGGTGTGATCTTTGCTGACAAGTTATTTTTTATAGATTGATATCTGAGAGTAGGTTCATCATATATGTTACAATGAAAGTTCAAATAACTTTTACAAGATAAAGCAACAATAAGGTACAGTCAGCAAGATACAAAAAAAAAAATTACATAGTAAATTAGGACAACAGGAGTAACAAGCTCCAAGTGAACATCCTAACACACTAGTCTTCAAGTCTTCAAAATCTTCAAGTCTTCAAAACAGTTCCATGGATCAATCTGCAAATTTCCTATCACCAAACCTTGTTATATCATCAGAGTAGTCATAGAGAAGAGTTCTGACAATCATCTTTGTGTCTCTGGCAAATCCACAAACTTCTCTGTAGGTTTTGGTAGGATTTTTCTTGACAAAATGCTCGACCCACATATACTTTCCCCATATCCAGGCATGCACAATCTTGATATTTGATAGCTTGAAATAATCATATATGATCCTCAGATATTTGATGTCACCCTTGTATTGTTCTTCATCCATGTAGAAGGACTCATAGGGTTCCACAAAAAGTCTTGGCCTTGTGCCTGTTCCAATCAGATTGGGAATTTTGTGCACATCATCTGGCTTTCCATAAGGACATTCATCAGAGAGGTCCTTCTTCATGGCTTTTATCATGTTGATAACTTCAAAATCCAACCAGTTCTTGATGTGGCTGGTGTTAATCAAGAATGGTTTGTATTTTCTCCATGCCATGAGTTGTTTATGGATTGGTTCTGGAAACCTTGAATTTAGCAGTAAATGTTTACAGTGGCCTTTCACTGGAATGTCTAGTTTTAGACTTGAAAGATGTTTTGGATTGTTTTTCCATTTGGCAAGCTGAGCATACACCTACTTTTCTATATGCCATTTTGGGTAAACCAACCACCAACTCTTTCTTGGATAGCTTGTTCAGAGTTTTGAAATTCAAGTGACTCATTCTTTTATACCATAGCCAATTTTCTTCAGTGTGGCCAGATTGACTCACCATGAGACATTATTCAGTTGTGGCGGATGCCCAATCAGCAACATAAAGATTTCCTTTACGCCTTGCAACCAAGACTGTCTGCTTTGACTCATTGTTAATCACTTTGCATAGTTTTGACTTGATCTTGACAGTGTACCCTTTGTCTACTATCTGACTCATGCTTAGGAGATTATATTTCAATCCCTTTACATGTAGTACTTCAGAGATGGTAAGGGCTCCAAACTTCAGATTGCCAAATCATATGGTTGGATTTTCATCTCCTCCAGCAAACCTGATAATTGGTCCATCATTGCACTTTTTGTAGTCAATCAGATTTGCTTTGTCTCCTGTCATGTGCTTCCCACACCCACTATCAAAATGCCACATTGGATTAGTCTTTAGAGTGTTCTGCACAAAACAGGAAACAGGAGATTAGGTTCTCATACCAACAATGGAACCATCTGAACTAAAGAATCTTCCAGTAGGAATCCATTTTTGAATGAATTTCTTAGGAACATTCTTTTGTCTAACAGGAACATAAGGAGGAATTCTGGTTAAATGATTAGTATCATTGTTATCAAGAACTATTTTCTTCCTTTGTGTGTTCCTTGGTGCTCCATTTGGTGCTTTTAGATACCTGTCAGGTTTCTGAGTTTGCTTCTCAGCATACTTAGCTTTCATAGCCAGATTTATTCTAGCCCTGGCATTCAGATTTTCAGTGGCTTGACTCATCTTCCACTTCTGATAATTGTCGTAAGCAATTCTAGCCTTTAGCCATCGTTCTTGCTCTTGTTTATACTCACGAGCAAGTTGTTTCCCGATGGCTTTATAGCCAATGCCATTTCGAGCGCCTGGTGCTATCTGAGTTCTCATCTTAGCAGCTTTGCTAGTATCTGGAACGTCTAGTTTCCTTTCAGAAAATGTGACATAGGAGAATTTGCGAGCTCCTGCAATTCTTCCTTTCTGAGAGACATAACACTGTGGGTGATTACACTTTTCAGTGTTATGTTTCTTTTCAGAAACATTCCCAACAATTTTCCTTGGGACTTGTTTTTCCCACAAAGGTTTGGTCGCAACTGCCTTTCCTTTGTCAACAACCTTAGTTTTCTGACCAATGTCAGGTTGTTTTGGGAACCACCTTCGAAATCTTGACAAATGTTCTTCTTTCATCACTCTTATTCAGAGTGGTAGAACTATATGTTTGTGTGTACAACCCAAGTCCTCTCTTTTCTGAAGTATCTCTTAAATAAGATTGTACTTCAGTAACAGTGTCACTAGCTTTGGCATAAGATTGAAAAGATAATTCTTTCTTTTTTAGTTCTTCATTCTCAGAAAGAAAATCTTCACATTTCTTTTGAAGTTTGGCCAATGCTTCTTTATGTGACTTTTCTGTCTCAGATATCTGAGCCTTGAGAAATGCATTTTCAGCATCCTTTTTCTCAGATATCTTAAGTAATTGTGAATTTTCCTTTACAAGAGAATTCTTTTCTTCTTCAAGGATTTCGGCTCTAGCTCGGATCATCAGAAATTCTCTTTCGTAGAGATCAAGTTCTCTTCTGAGATGTTCCAGATCTTTGATTCCTTCCCTATCACTTTCGTAAGTATAACAAGAGGTTTGTGTTACCTCATCAGCCATTAGACAAGGTTCAATGTTGGAGATATATGGGAAGATTTCTTCAGCCATTCCACACATTTCTTTCTTCTTTTGACCAAAGTCAATCACTTCATGAGAAACACCGTACATTTCTGGAGAAGGCAGTGTGGAATCATTTGAGTCTTCATCCTCAGAATCAAACTCAATGTCTAGAGCATCCAGTTGGAGTTGAATCTTTTTCCTTTCTTCATTGAGCATAGCTCTCTGACTTCTCTTGAAGTTTCTCCTATCTTTCTTGTCACCTGTCCTTAGTTTGTTGAAGGCAGGGCAATCCTTCTTGAAATGACCAGGTTTCTGACAATAGAAACAGATATCGTTTTCGATTTCTGCTTCCTCAGTACTTGATGCTTTATGAGTCAGCTTGTTCAGCGAGCTTTGCATATTTTTGTACTGGTGATAGTTTGAGCCTAGATGCTTTTTCAACTTCTCTTTGGCTTTTCTTCTCTCTATTTCCCGACTGACATATTTTCTCATCTGCTTTACAGCAAGAGCATCCTCAGTCACCTCCTTGCCTTCCTTCTTTTCAGAAGTTCCTTGAGCAACTAGAGCAACATTCTGCAACTTTCCAGTTGTTTGTTCTCTTTGAGTTGTCTCATAGTCAATAATGTGAGTGAGAGAAAAGTTCCACCGAGTGATATCGGCATTCCTTGGTTAGAGTAGAAAAACTTTGTGTGCTCCCAGTATGATTTAGACTTCTCACAATAGTCTTAATCCTTCCATGCAGGTATATCTATTACTTTCACCAAGTGCAGCCATGTCACTCATAAGTGTTGTAAACCGGAAATCTAGTTCTTCAAGAGTCTCTGTGGGACCTTGTTTAAAGTTTTGGAATTTGAGCTTCAAAATTTCGAACTTATTTTCCTTCATTTTCTCAATGCCGGCACAGATTTCTTCAATCAGTTGCCACTTGCCAGGCCACTTTCGCCTTTTTGCACCCCACAGTTTACACTGTATGTGCTTTGGAGTAGAACATATGATGATATTACGAGCCTGACCATCCAGTCGATTTCTCTTGGCATCTTCCGATGTCCAGAGTTCTCTGGGCTTTGGTTCGTAAATAACTTGACTGGCAGGTCTCCCACTGGTTGATGCATCTGTCTGTGAAGACCCATCGGTTTGTTCTCTGTCTCTACCATTAGAAACCTCCATGACCTCCTTGAGTTGTTGAATGACTATTGGGCCATTCTTTATCACGTTGATCATTTCGTCACTGATGGCTTCTAGGTGGAGCATCATGTTGTTCTTCCATTTCTCATAATTATATGGCTTGAGAATTGGGGCGTCACTTAAAGACATCCTGCAGCAAACATACTAAACAAACAAATCAAGTGTAGGTGAAGAGCAGTTAGTGGGCACTTATCTGGGATCTAGGTTCAGTGCAGAAGGCTTGGGAACCTCCTGCTCTGATACCACTTGTTGGTCCAGATAACGGCAAAGTAAAAGACTAGAGGGGGGTGGGGGGTGAATAGTTTTTTAAAACTTTTGTCGATAAACACGGTTTCTCAGATATCTGTGAAGATATCTGATACTTAATTTCAGAGAGCGGAAGACTTTTCTGTGATAAGTGCGTGCTCAGCAAGATAGGTGTAAATACTTTGCAAGGTAAATAAAGCAAGTAATAAAATGCAGAAAGTAAATAACACAAGTCTTTTTATAGTGGTATCTGAAGGTGGCGTAATCCTTCAACTAATCCACTTCGGACTTTCTCAGACCTAGAATCCACTAAGACAGATAAATGATGTAACCTTACAAATATCTTCTCTCGATTCCTAATTACACTAGGCTCCCAACCAAGTGTTCCCCGGCTTTCACAGCCAAGTACTTCATGTACTCAGAAACCTCTTTCCTGGAGTTGTTCCTTAGTTTCCCAAACTAAGTATTTCCTGTACTCCACGCCAATTAAGGTGTTGGTTAAGGTAGTTTGTCAGGTGAGCTTCTTTAATAACTTGTTCAGTTATGCAGATAGCTCTGAGAATCAAGTATACTTAATACACTTTGCAATGTATGGTATCTTGTTATTTATTGACCCAAGTCTATGATAAATGTTCAAGAGAATGAATGATATCAAATTTTAATTCAACTCTTTCACAGATGGCAATGCTTGTTAAGGATCAGGACAATTAGAGCTTTTGTGCTACTTAGAATCAAGAGCTTTGGTCGCAACAGAAAACTTGAAGATAAGTAGTGTGCTTGAGAGAGCTTGTGTGAGAGTATTCAATGTAAGTTCAAGGTGTGTTCAGTGTTCTAAGGTGTGTTCAGTATTAGTGTTCATTTGAAGTGTTGGGCTTCAAATGATGGCCCTAATATGTTGGGTTTAATAAATGTATGATATTTGATGTATTTAGTCACTAGGGTCTTTAAGTTCGTTTTTCTTTTGCAGTAATTTTGTTGTATCAAAATATAAATTATTTTATACGTATAAAATAATTTTAAATAATTTACTTATGACGCCCTCGCTTTCGTATAATTTTTCAAAATGTCGAACTCTTGCTTTTTGCTCTTGAATTCGAATTACGTGACCAAGGTATGGACCCGCCTCTCTACCCACCAATGTACCACCCTACCTGCCATGGATTGTAATTATTAGAACAAATCGCGTCGGTTTGATTTTTCGAAAATACTCGTCCATACCCGTACCCCGCTCACTCCTGATTTTCGGGACAAAAAAAGAATAAAAGCTGAGGAGGTTATAATAGACATTTAGACAAAAGAAAACGGGAAAAAGGAAAACGCAGCTTTAACCAGGTTGCTGTGTGTATAAATAAAGGCTTACCCTAACCTTCACAGTACTTTGCTATCTTCTTCTTCCAGCCGTCTCTCTCTCTCTCTCTCTTTCTTGCAGCAGGTACCCTTACTCTCTCACGCTAACCAAATTCAATTCAATCTAATCAATTAGGGTTCTTATCTGCTGTTTCTTTCTTCTTCCTCTGTGATTATTCAATTGATCTATGTGTTATTTCATATTTTCACTGTCCTTGTTTCGTAACCCTAATCTGCGAAATTGCCTTGCGTCACCGTTTTAAATGTCTTATTTTCTACGATTTCACTGTCTTTTCTGGCGACTGTTTTATGTGATCTATGTTACGGATCTGTGCACGTTAGCTTTTTTCAGATCGGTTAGCTGGGACACGGGTTTGCGGTTGTTTAGGGTACAATTGGCCCGGATTTAAAATTTATATGCTTATCTTTCTGGGTTCTTTGCACCATAGCGTTTGACAGTGTGTGTAGTCTTTGTGGATGGCTAAGAATGAAGTGACGATTGAAACTTTTTTGATAGCTGATATGATGGCTATTTTATCATGTATTAGCTCTAGCTGATCATTCTGTTCCATCCTCAAAAGACTTTTTTTTGTTCGCTGTTTCAATTGATTTCTGCGAAGTTCACAGTTTAGGGGTTTTTTGTTTCTTTGTTTTGTTTTGTTTTTAAATTTGAAATTTCCTGCACCTTAAACTTGCAAAATCAATTTTTTAGGTAATACTTTTCTTTGTCTGACATTTGTGGGTATTCGAGAATGAAATGATGACCAGAATATCTTGATAGCTAATATGATGGCTATTTTATCATGTATTAGCTCTAGCTGATCATTCTTTTTTACTTGTCATTGTGGATTTGTCATTGGAAGGCTTCAACTTGGCATGTATTTTGTTGTCGATCAACATGGTGCTATCCTAGTGTTTTTTGTTTTTTATATTTCTTCATCCTCACTTTGATGTTAGTATGTACCAGTAGCTTTGGTTAAACTGCCATGTATTGTTGTTAGTTACATGGCATTTGAGTGGTTAAGAATGAAATGACGAATGAAATGATTTTTGATAGCTGATATGATGGCTATAAATCATGTATTAGCTCTAGCTGATCATTCAGTTCCACTCTAACTGTTATTGTTTACAGGGTATACAGTGAGTAATCTGCTTTGATCTAACACATTTTTTAGAGTACAACTTCATATCTCAATTATTAAGGAAGGATATATCTTAAACATGTTGTCTGCCCCTGATACATTTTCATGTTCAAGTGTGATGTCTTAATTAGATGGTAATGATGTAAAAATGGTGAATGGCTGACATTATTCCTATATTAGCTCAAGGTGACAATTCATGTGATTTTTCTGGTCTTGTACCTTAGTAGGAAGATAGATCCTGCTGGAAATCGTCTTTATGTTTGCTATTTTCCACATGTCTTTTTGTGTCCTTAGTGTACCTGGTCCTCAAGTGCAGTTTGCATATGGTTTGTATTTGAAAACATTGGTTTGTAAACTATTATGTGATCCGGGGGTATAAACAGTGTGTTCCCCACTTGATTAATAAGCAATCATTGTTGTCTTTTATTTTTTAAGATCATGTGATCTTGAAGTTTCTCTGATATGTTATTTGTGCCTCAGTGTGTTTTATTTTTAATTTTCTTTTACCTAGCATGTAATTTGTCTTGTGTATGCCAACCTCCATTTTGTGACCACCTGGAAACATTGTTTTGTCCCAAAAGTATTGCAATAAATTCTTATTAATAATGTAGTTCTCTCTATAACTTTTATCTATATGTTTCAGGATCTTTAAATTAATAAAATGAGAGGAAGGAGCTACACCCCTTCACCACCAAGAGGCTATGGTAGAAGAGGCAGGAGTCCTCCCCCAAGAGGTGGAGGGCGTTATGGTCGAGCAGAAGCCCCGACAAGTCTACTCGTTCGCAACCTTCGTCATGACTGCAGGTAGGTTTGGCTGTTTTATGATCTTTCCTTGTCTATCTGAAAGATACTATGGCTTAATTCTCGTATGTATTTCTTCTTTCATTAATATGTCGGTGTACAGTGCTAATGATTTGATTGACTTCATTTCGAAGTTTTGACTGAGGTTCTGCATGTTTCAATGTTACTTAGGGGAGGGGGAAGAAAATGAGAAAATATAATGTTTTTATGGGTTTAAGGAAACCTTCTGAAGATAAATAGACCAAGTTCTAAAAAGGGGAAGGAATTATATTATTCCTTCAATGTTTTCCAAGGACTTTGATTTGCCTACCCTTCAGTTTCCCTTGTAAAACTTGCAGTGTCTAAATTGGTTATGTACAGATATTTTCATCTAAAAATATAGGTGACAATTCCGTGTTTTATCAATTTCTTAGCCCCAGAGCAACTACCCACGTTGCCCTTGTGAATTTGAAAAATAGTGTGGCAGTTCACTTTTGCTCAACTGTTTTTGGTCGCCCTGCTATATCTGTACTTTGAATGTCCAATTTTGTGGGCAGTGGTTCATGCATTAGAATATCCATTCTGCATTGAACTAGAGATTACACCTCAGATAGTGCACGTTCATTAGTATAATACAAACATTTTTGTACGTTTGATTATGTGCTTTCGCCTCGAGCATTCATCCCTTGCGGATCAAAACTGATTATATCTTTTTTTGTGAACAGGCCTGAAGACTTGAGGAGGCCTTTTGGTCAATTTGGTCCTGTTAAAGATATCTATCTACCGAGGGATTATTACTCTGGGTGAGAGCTTGTTGAAGATTGTCCCTTTTCCTGTATCTTATACTACACTCTACTCTTAACAAAAAAATAGAAAAGTGGTTTGGACCTCATCTTCCCATCATCAAATGGAACCACTATTGCATTTAACAATTTAAAAAAATTTGATTGTTGCTTTGTTTAATTTTAATTGCGTAATTTTTTTATTAAGTTACTTGAGATGTAGCAGTGATGTAAGAGTTATGAAGACTTCAATCAGTAGTAAAAGACTTCTCTTGACATGTACTAGTAATAAGGGGGTTCCCATGGCGTCAATCAAGTAGTAAGGAGTTGAAGGTGATTTTAGTGGTAATGAAGATTGGAAGAGAAACTGGATTGGAATACATTGTGAAGTCATCAAGATTTCAAGTCTTGAAGATTTTCAAGTCATGTTAAATTATGGTATAGAAGTTCAGCTTTGGTCAAGGTTTCATGTTTTGAAGAATTTCAAGCCACCTTAAATTATCACTGAAAAGGTCAACTGCCATCAAGATTTCAAGTCTTGAAGAATATTCAAGCCATCTTAAATTGTCACTTGAAAGGTTAGCTGGCAGGTGCTTGCTTATGTGCTTATTATGGAATTCCATGATAATGGTATTATGTTGAAATATATTCGTGCCTGTCAGGTTTTCTTGAAATACTAGATGTCCGAAGTGCTGATTTTACCTACTGCCCTAATCTTCTTTGTTGGCTCCAACTTAACTTTGCCACTACACATGAAATTGCACGTCTCCAGAGGAATGTTTTAATGCCTTTGGACCGTACAATTTGCGGCAATTTGAAAATAATTTTGGTCCTGCCGAGCATTTTCTTGATTGTTTGGTTCTAATGTAACTTGTAAGCTAAAGTTTGATTTTGGGTAACTGTAGTTTCTAATGATATAATCCTTTCATTCAGGAATCCACGTGGCTTTGGATTTGTCCAGTATGTGGACCCTGCTGATGCAGCAGAGGCTAAATATCAGATGGATGGTGCAGTCCTCTCAGGACGTGAGCTCACTGTTGTTTTTGCTGAGGAGAACAGGAAGAAGCCAACTGAAATGAGGAATCGAGAACGAGGTGGAGGAAGGTAATTCTACTTGTGTTAATGAGACATTTCTTGACTTTCTTTCTCTTTATGTTTACTTGCATGTGAAATTGCAATTAGAAACTCAGGTAATTTCTCAAGTGGACCTAGTCTACAGGTGAATTGTAGAGCATGTGGTTGCAAATGATTCATTCACTTGCTAATTGCATTATTTTTGGAAATGTTAATTTGATTAGCTAATGAATGAATCAAGTACAATCACATGGTCTACAATTGAATTATAGACTAGGTCTACCTAAGAATTTTTGCATTCTTAGCATTTTTTTTTGTTTAGATAAAATGCTGTTGCACGTTGAGTTCAGCTTGTGGAACGACATCTCAGTATTTTTGTTTGTTTTCATTTTTTATGCAGGGACCGTGGATATGATCGAAGGCGATCTCAGCCATATTCCCGTTCTCCGCGGTATTCTCGATCTCCAGCGCCTCGTTATGGAAGGTCTCCATCCCAAGGCCGTGATTATTACTCCCCCCCTAAGAGAAGATACTCAAGGTATTCTGTCATCATTGATTTTGTGTTATTTATTCGGTACTTTAGCAAGATCAGTATCTGAGTTGAGCTATACTTTAGTATAAATTTTTGTTAGATCCCACATCTCTTTTTGGAGTTGTATGGTGCTTATTGACGGTCTAGTGCTGTCAAGTGAGCAGCACTCAACATAATCATAAGCTAAAGCGGTTGTAGCCCCTCGTTCATCCAAGCTTCTTTGTTACCTCTATGAAAGATGCCTTCTGGGAGTGGCTAGTATATTTTAATTTTATGACCAAATATCCATTGCTTAGTTCTGTATAATTGTGAACCTGCTGGTTCTTTGTATTAGCTGAACTACTGCAGTTCTCTCCTGATACCTGATAACTAATATATGCAGGTCTATTTCCCCGAGAGAGAAGAGGTATAGCAGAGAGAGGTCCTACTCGCGTGAGCGTTCACCAATCGCTCCAAGGGACAGAAGCGCCAGTCCTGTGAGAGAACGATCACCCTATGGTTCAAGAAGCCGCAGCCCAAGTCCAGCTCGGGGCCGCTCACCTGTTAGGGGTAGAAGTCCTAGTCGCAGCCGAAGCAGGAGCCCGTATCCTGAGGAGTATGCTCGGGATCCTAGAAGGGATAGGTCTCCTAGCCAGTGAGAAGTTCAAAGTGTGGAAAAAAGATACGATCTCTCTGTTATGTTTTGTGCAATGTGTGTGGAGGTCTGGTGTTTTAGGCCATATTAGCGAAGCACATTTGACTTGAATTAGACGGGAAAGTTGTTCGTCTTTATCTTGAAGGTTGCACTTTAATCTTGTGTTGTTTCCCGGTTTAAATGCGTACGGAGCAAGTTTCTTTTAGGAAAAGTAATACTCTCTTCCTATGTATGACATACCATTAAAAATTAAAATGTCATTCGTCCGTTAAAAAGTTTAAAGTTCTTTATTTTGTGTACTTCGTTTCTAAAATAAACATTTGAAGTCAGTTTTCTTCACTATATAATTTTTCTGCTGTTTCTATCCTACTGTCATAAATTTTTCAACAAAGCTCAGAACCAATTAAACAACATTAAATTTTTTAGAAGAATCAAAAACATCACTTGACTCGCATCTACATTGAATATTTAAACTTCTTGCATGCCATTTTTATCTATCCTGCAAACATTCTATTTCACGAGGAATAAATAATAAATCATCTTAATTTTACAAAAAAATTACACATTTTGATTAAATTACACTTTTTCACCTTTTAAATATCTTATAATTACTTTAGTTTTTCATGTAAAACTAATTATTAATGAAGTTTATCGGAACAGAGAAGTATTTTTTTAATAACCCACATTTAACTCAATGATATTCATCAACCAAATTTTCTTATTTACTCCGTTTTTCACCTCTATACCAAACATCAACTAGTCTTGTAGTATCTTCAACAGTTATATATTTGAGTCCGTTTTGCGAGAAACTCCTATATACAGGGGAGTCCCGAAAGTCCCCTTTAAACGTTAAAACTAGACAATTATACATTTTTTCTCGACTTGGCTTATGATGGTTTTTAACGGATCTTTTGACCCGGATTCTTTAAAAACGGGTCAAGTAAAAACTAGACAATATAATGTAAATTTAATATCATGTAAAAACTAGAGAATTCCTTTCATAAACTAGACAATATAATGTAAAAACTAGACAATATAGACAATTATGTTACACTGAGTGAGTAAATTTCTGGACAAGTAATAAAACTAGACAATTTATTTACAAAACTAGAGACAATTCATTTACAAAACTAGACAATTCAGTTACAAAACTAGACAATATGTTATAAAAACTAGACAATTATGCAGGTCATTTTTCAAACTTGAGAAGCTTTTTCATCAACAGCTTTCTTTGCTTCTAGCCTTTTCAACTTTTCATTCTCCTTCACTTGCTTTATCGCATCTTCTTTGTTAAATGATGCAACCTACGTCAAAATATTAGATCTCAAACCATTTGCGTCACCAAGAATAAGAGCTGAGCAAATTTTAACACGAAGGAATTTCCTACGATTCACCTAATACACAAAACCAAAACAAAAGCTCAGACAAAATTATGCAAGAAGTTCACAATTTATCTACAAACTTAGGGAAAAAATTATCTAAAAACATAATAAACTAGTACATACTTGCATTAGATCCTTGCAAGGAAAAGGAGTTCCTTGGAATAGCTCCATATGCTTCATCAGAAAAACACCACTGTCAGAAGTATTGAGATTACCAGTCAAATCAACACATATTAAAAGCCATACAGTTTATATGAAAAACTAGACAATACATACTAAAAACTACACAGGTCAACACATCTGTACAACAGAAAGATATAACATGAAAAACTAAATAAATATTGTTAAAAACTAGACCATATGTGTTAAAAGCTAAAACATAAGATATTTACATAAAAACGAGACAATATATGTTAAAAACTATACAATTTCACACAAAAAGCTGTAAAAACATTAAAAAGTAGACAATATATGTTAAAAACTAGACAATTTCACACAAAACATTCAGAAAATTCAAACAAACAACAAATCCCCACGAAAAACATATACAGTGTACACAACCACATAGCAAATCTAAAAATTATAAAAAGTAGATGATACATGTTAGAAACTAGACAATACATACTAAAACCTAGACAACTGCACAACAAAAAAACTACACCAGTAACAACGAACAACATAGACAATTTCTACTAAAACATAGACCATTTCACTACAAGAAATCCTGTGCCTAGCCACGCCAAATTAAATCCGTCGCTAACTAGCGACGAATCGCTAGCTCTAGCGACGGATAAAATCCGTCGCTAGTTCTAACGACGGATAAGCATTTTCGTCGTTATATTTAACAACGGATAGGCTTATCCGTCGTTATGTAATGACGGATAGTCCTATCCGTCGTTAAATCTAGCGACGGATAATCTATCTGTCGCTAGATTCGTTGACCAAAATTGGAAAAGAAATTAAAAAATGGGAAAAGAAATTAAAAAAAAAATAATCGAAAAATGAAAATCTAGCGACGGATAGGACTATCCGTCGTTAGACTTTCAGGTTTTTACGGGAAGCAGAATGCTTCCCTCCCCATTTTTCTTCTTCCTTTCTTCTCCCCATTTCGGCCAAAGCAAATCCCGTCCAAATCTCAACCATTTCGGCCATTCTTCGTGTACATTCGAAGCTCGTGAATCAAGGAGGTCAATTCTGCCGCCAATCTCAAATTTCATCCGCTCATTTCTCTGGATTCGAAGGTAAACCCTAATTTTTTATATTTGGGGATTTTGTTACTTTGGACTAATTTGAGCAATTGAATGTAAATGGAGAGTATATAGTACTTAGTTAGTTGTAATTAGGTAATGTTTTACCTTTGAGATGTGCAATTGATATATATTGATTGTGAATTTGAATTTTTAGTATAATGTTAGGATGTTTGTAAGTATGTAGGGCTTTTAATTAATTTGATATTGGTGTATATTTAGTAAAATTATGAAGATTTAGTACCTCATTTTGAAACCCTAACTTTTTGACATATTTGGAAAATTTAGTTAATTTAGACTAATTTAAGCAATTGTATGTTTACTAGCTAGTTAATTAACTTTGAGATGTGCAATTGTTTGAATTGTTAATTAGTATAATGTTAAGTATGCCGTAGTTTTGATTTAAGTATGTTAAGTATGTTAATTAAGATGTGCAATTGTTTCATTTGATAAATTTATACATGTACTAGATTATAAATTATGAGAATTTAATTAATGAAGTGTGTTGATATAATTTGGTGATTACATTCGTAAAATGCATGTAATTTATAATTTATAAATTCGTATTAAAGGGTTGGAATGCTTTATTTGTAATGGGAATTTTGGTAAGAGACAAAAACTTTATAATATGCAAGAAATGGGAATCGAGTTGAAAAAACACGATCTAATCAATTCAAACGTGTCAGGTTATATAATCATCCAATGAACACCGATCGTTCATGGATGTACCAAATGATAGTTAATGGCAGAGTTTTACCTAGTTTTGTGGAAGGGGTTGATGCCTTCGTTACATTTGCAATACCTGCACTAATTGTTTGAGTGGGGGGATGATGAAGTGCCCTTGCACCCAGTATAAATGTAGGAATAAGCAATTTTTACCCCCAGAAACGGTAGTGGAACACTTGAAACGTAAGGGGTTTGTAGCTGAGTATGCGGTTGTGGCCCAGTATGTACTCTTCTATATGTCATTCATAATTGCAGGTTGTGGCCTCCGCAATCTTCAGACGACCTGCATGAGATATTCAAGCTTAGGAGGGAGTTGCCAGGCCAGGGAGGCGAAAAGTGGAGCACACTCAAGGCTGAGACGAAGCACTTCTACTTTGATGAGCTTCGGGTAATCTTAAATGTTACAATTTGTTGTGGTAAATGTTACAATGCTTTATTTGTAGAGAGAATCGATTAATTAACTAGTTTACTAATTTGTGTGGTATGTTAGCCACTTAATTGGGTGATATGTTAGTCACCATTGTGTTAGTAAATTCTAGGACAATTTGTGTGGTATGTTAGCCACTTACTTGGGTGATATGTTAGTCACCATTGTGTTAGTAAATTCTAGGACAATTTGTGTGGTATGTTAGCCACTTGGGTGAAATGCACCATTGTTTATCTTGAAATTGTGACCTTGGGGCATTAATTTTTACTTTGAATGGAATTGGAATGTAGAAAAAATACTACATTCCATCGCCTTATTCCCCGGATGTGGCTGTTTTAGAGTTTGGGCTCAGATAGGCATATGGTGGGTGACATGTAAAAATACCGAGACAAAGGAAAGCCATACAGATAGGCATATTGGGGACGAAGAGTGGGCTATGTGGCATGAGTATTGGAGAATTAATCACGTCGAGGATCACCCTACAAGAACAGTGAGCCAATTTTGGCCGCGAGATGGTAAGGGCTCTGCCAGGCATCACTACGGGTCACGAGCTGTTGTCACTGATCGCCAGATGTCGATAAGTATATATATGTGTGTGTTCAGATTACAACATGATTTGTACACATGTGTATTGCTTTCATTTATACCAATTTACCACTTGTTTGCATTCCTAACAACTTACTAACTACTTGTTGCAATATATAATGTTCTTTAGCTGACCCTGAACAAACCCAAGACTTGCCTAGAGCAAATGAAGATGGGGAAGTTCAAGAACGACGTTTGGGTGGACCAGAAGTCCGAGCTTATTGCGGTATGTGTATTTGCTAAGTGTCACAGTTGTATATGCATGTGTATTATAAATTAAATATGAAATTGTAGCTCATTTCGTATACACTTGACTATTACAGAGTGAGGTGGAGCGGATCATTGCGGAGAGGCTGCTCGAGGGTGAGGAGTTGTCCGTGGAAGAACAAGACCGGATCTTTCTACAGGTCAACCCACCCGACAACAAGGGTCGGGTTTATGGTCTTGGTAGTTATGGCGAGACAGTGACGGAGAGCTTCTCCGTGTCCCAGCAGCAATCTCAGGGACATGGTGGTGTTTACATATAGGTGCAGGTCGAGCATATGGTGAATCAAGCAGTGACTGCTCTCTAGACTGAGATTGGAAATCTCAGGGATGAGCAGGCTCGTATGAATCAGAGGATGGAAGAGCTCTGCCGCTTGTATATGAGCCAGAATACCCCCGGCCCCTCGTCTTAGTGATGTTGTGATGTTTTGGATACTATGCTACTTTTTACTTTGTTGGATATTTGGATTTCTATTCGGATATGTAGACTTTATTTTGGATAATTTGTTTTTTTGACGAATCGTTGTTGTTAATTAATGTAATTTCCCCTTTGTGACATATCACTATTATATTGGTTGAAAAAACAGGTGAAAATTATAAAATAATTTTAATTTAAAAAAAAAAAACAGTAGTTTAGCGACTGATAATTATCCGTCGCTAAACTAGGAATTAGGGAAAGAACGCCCTAATTCGTAATTTAGCGACGGATAGGGTAGCACTCCCTAATTCGTTATTTAGCGACGGATAATTATCCGTCGCTAAACAACGAATTAGGGCGTTCTAGCCCTAATTAGATTAGAGACGGATAATTATCCGTCTCTAATGGCGACGGAAGGGTCAACGCCCATCCGTCGCCAATTCCGTGGCTATTAGCGACGGATAACAATCCGTCGCTAATTCGCCTTAGAGACGCCCGTCATTAAGACGGGCGTCTATCCATCGCTAAGGCCTTAGCGACGGATCGGCAGGGGGCTTAGCGACGGATAATTATGTCGCTAAAACCCTGTTTTCTTGTAGTGTTTATACAAAAAAAACTAAAAAATTTATAGTAAAACATAGACAATTTATACAAACGAACAATAGTAAAAATAGAAAAAATTAAGTAAGGTCCTTGGGTATTTAGCTCTCTATATGCTACAATTTATTATCTTTCAAGCAAGCTAGAATTTCTTCTTTATTTTCCTTTCTCTAGACAATTTCTACTAAAACATAGACCATTTATAGAAAAAACTAGACAATTTATACTAAAATATAGACAATTTATACAAAAAACTACATCAGCAACAACGAACAATATGGACAATTTCTACTAAAACATAGACCATTTATAGTAAAACATAGACAATTTATAATAAAACTAAACCAGCAACAACGAACATATACAATTTCTACTAAATTATAGACTATTTATACAAAAAAAAGATACAATTTACACTAAAACATAGGTTATTTATACAAAAAAAACTAAACAATACACGAACTCAACAATTTCGAAATGAAGTCACCAAACATTTTGACGAATACATAGAATCAGTTTGGAAATGAACATGAATACATTATACATGAACATGAATATATGATCATCAACATGAGAGGCAGAAGACTAACCACGCCTTTGGAAGTGAAAGAAGTGAGAGTAAACTCCTGGTCAGCCTAATAATCCTTGTAGAGAAGATCTGAACAAACACAACAATCAAACAACAATATAACATTTCTAACCAAAATCTCACAAATCAATACGCCAATTAACGAAAATAATCACGGAAAAATTCACAACATAAACATTTCGAACAAACGTAACAACATTTATCAGTAGAATCGCGAGAAGAAATTGCAGATCTGAAACGATTTAGTATACTTACTAGCTATCATATCAAATCAACCTGATAGATCGATTCATGGAGATGAGTGACATAATAATGGAATGGTGAAATCTGAATACAAATAGAGTTGAATTGAGAAAGTGATTGTTACCTTGATTCTGATCTCGGATCTCCAATCTCCGATCTCCGTGGAGCACAAAATGCGAAACATAAGCTTGTTACCGAAATTGCAAGCTGGTGAAGATGAAGAGCAGATCAAGATGTAGAGTAAATCGATTTCTGATGAAGAGGCGGATCGAATACTGGTGAAGACGAAGATCAGATCGAGATGAAGAGCTCCAGAAACTAGGGTTTTGATGCAAAATCGCCAGAACCAGAGAGAAATCGGAAGAAACCACTTTGAAAAACGACTAATGAGATAAAAATGGGGGAAAAAAAAAACTGAAAATCGACATTTATACTAGATCCAAAAATAAAACGGTACGACCCGAATCGGTTTTTGACCCGCGAAATGTAAAACGGGTAAAATAAAAAACTAGACAATTTATGTGCAAAGCAAGGGCTCTCTCTGGACTCTCCTAATATGATAGTACTTTTATAATACTAAGTATATTTAGTTTGAAGATGGTTTTATTTTATATTATAAAAATCGCAATTTTATTCGCCAGATCCAAAAAGTTTCATATATTAGGATATACTCCTTTTTTTTTTTTTTTAATAGGGAAATTCATTAATATTATATAAGTCTAATAATGCTACATGAGTCATTAGCTAATACATCCGAAAGCCACGTAGGGCAAATGTCCCAAATAAAATTATGGCAAGTTAAATTATTACAAAATGTGCCTTATTGGGCATTTCTTCCAAAGGTTCTTCCACTAGCTTCTTTTGCTAGACGATCTGCTACCATGTTTTCTTCTCGGTAAATAAAAGATATGTTGATTTGCACCATGGTTTCTACAATTCTATTTATTTCTTCAAGGATGAGTTGCTGGTGTGGAGTAGTTGCATCCCGCCTGTTTATACAAGATAGAAATTTAGAGTCATTTTGTACACAAACAGACTTAATTTGATCCATCTTGCATAGTTTTAATCCATTTTTTAGTGCCAATAAACTTCATACACCATATCCCAAATGAAAATTCATATGTTATGATATACTTCTCCGTTCCGGATTAAACTTTCTTGGGTCCCGATAAAAGTTTTAAGAGGGAATAAAGTAAGAGAAATAGTGAATAAGTAGGAAAGAGAGTAAATAAAGTATGAAAAATAGTGATTGAAGTAAGAGATAAATAAAGCATGAGAAATATTTTCCATTGACAACATCGGAAGTTGAAATTGAGATGTACAAAAATGAAATGCAGAAGTTGAATTTGGAATTGGGTGAGTATTATTTTTTCTATCCAATCGGAAAACTTTATAGGTAGAGTTGACGTATAACTTACTTTTAGGTAAAAAATAATAAATGATAAAATGAAAGAGTGGCACAACATTTAACTTTTTCTTTCTTTTTTAGTAATTCTTTTTTCTGGAGTTTTATGGATACCTAAAATGGAAAAAATAATTAGAACCAAGGCCACTGACCATTAATCAGCCGTGCGCCCCCAAATCGTGGGCTGCGTTCCACGACTGAATTAGTTTTAAATTTCAACTCATTTATCTTCTAAAATCAATCTTTCAAATTTTCTTTTTTATTTTTGACTATTTAATTAATATTAAATATAAAATGTTCAATTTTTTTATATAATGAAAATTTAACCCTAAAGTTTCATTATATAAAAAAATTGAACATTTTACATTATCTTTTAAGATTAATTAGAATAAATAAAAATTTAACCGTAAAAGTCAATGAAATGATCCTGACGCGTTAATTAAGAATTATATGTTAAATATGTAATAAAAATAAAATAAATTTTTTTGACGTGGACCACTGCAGTTCATTTTTCATGTTTCACCCATATAAATGGCCATATCAGTTTTCGTTCCATTGGTAGTGGCCGAAGTAAATTGAAAAAATTGCAACAAAATTCAACTTGGACACAATGAAACCAAACAAGTGTATACAGGTCTAGCCAAAATAAATAGTTCCACAATTAATACTCCTAGTGCATCAACACGAAACACAGTTTTAGGAATAAATCAAACTGGAAATAAAGTTTGAAGCAAAATATATAATTGTGTTCCAGCAATGAAACTGCCAAGAACAAGGTCTCAACTGGACACATGACTCAACAAGAAACTTAAACTCGTTGCTGATGGCCCCCTTACCATCCCGCGAAGTTTTCAGATCTCCACAGTCCACACTGCCAACAGAATACTTCAAATTGTTTCCTCACATGCCAATCTCTCATTACTTCAAGACCAATTTACCAGCACTGCACAAGGCAACGAAAAAATGCCTTAGAAACAATTTAGGAAAAAAGGCCCCAGATTGGTAGGCCGGTTACAACAGACACAAACCGAGTACTATAGTAGCAAGCATGAATGCCCATCTTCGTGACTGTAGTAAATGTGACATGAGCAGAGACAGGTACGTATAATTTATTACACTACCAAGGGTACTCTCTCCGTTCCATTTAAAACATTCCATTGTTATATACTCCCTCCGTCCCAGTTTCATCTTCCCGCATTCCGTTTTGGTCCGTCCCAACTTCATCTTCCCATCCCTTAAATGGAAAATCTCTCTCCTACTTTATATACTATCTTTCATACTTTATTCACTATTTCCCCTACTTTATTCACTCTCTTTCCTACTTTATCACCATCTCTCCTACTTTATTCACTTTTCACTTAAATCTTGTGCCCGGGCCCGCGGGAAGATGAAACCGGGACGGAGGGAGTATATATAATATATATAAAAGCCGAAAACAGAAAGGTCAGGTGTATACACTATCAAAGGGGTAGCCAGATGTAATTTTCCCCCACCACTAGTCAGCCTTAAAATATAGTATATGAGTTCCAAAGAAATGCACATTGAGATTATCTTGCAAATTATACCTCAATGATGTTCCTTCCATGTCCTCAGTCAGCACAACTTGAGCAGCACAGTCCAGTGCGAGCACTCGCGCACCGGTGCAGGCCTCCTGCTCAATCCCTGCACCGGTAATGGTGGAGTTTGCTAATTGCTAATCAGAATCGTCATAAACTTCACCATCATCCGAAAGCTCATCAAAAGCTCGAACATCCAACTGGTAACGCAGGATTCCTCCAATCCCTCCAAAACCTCGGCAAAATTGAGACCCTTCTTGGGACTTGTTGGTGACAAACTCAAGAGTGCAACCAAACCGCTTATACTCATTTGCAAACCATTCAAGCAATGAAAGTTTTTCCTGAACCTCTAATTCAGCATTTGTGCCTTCATCACGAAAGTTACTTTGATCAGCTTCCTGCTCCTTCTTCAAGTGTTTTATAACAATCTCACTGGTGGAGGTGTTCTTAAGGATATATCGTGTCATGTCCAAGTTTTCCCAAACAATAAGTGTCTCAACGGCACCCATTTCTAGGACTTTCAATGTGTCCTCAACACCAAAAACATACTTTCCTGTGTCTTGGCTTATCTCCTCAAAATACTTCCCAATTAGACCCTTCTCTTGTATAAATTTAACATTAGACAATATCTCAGATGACTTTTCGATTGCCTCGTTGAAACCATTTTCCCCTCCATAAGAGACATCCACCACACTCAGAATCTTAGCCTGAAGACGAGGATCAAACATATCAGACTGGCTGAGCTCGGTCTTAAAATCAGCTGAACCAGCAAGTATAAGGCCAGACACATTAGGCTGACTTGTTGCAGGGTTGATGTAAAACTGAGTAGAAAGTTCTGCAGCTTTCCTGACATAGTTGTGACGCTTCTCCATTCGGAGACGAGCAAACCTCAGAGCAGATTGACCTCCTCTTCCGTGTTTCTTAGGGAGGTCCACAGAGAATTTATGAAGAACATCCCTTGTGTTACCACTCAAAGTACCAAATAGTGTACCGTTTCCATCCATAACAATAAAGCCAAACTTGTCATCAGATTCTAAGAGTTCATTTAGTGCCTCGGTGTGGAACTTGTTGTCGCAAAGGTAAAGTGATGCATTTATGGGCCTGAAAGGCTCAAAGTCAATTGTCACTTTCTTCTCCTTCCCATCATCTGTGACGATAGTTCCAGTATAAAGGACAAGGCCATTTGTAGGAACCCTGTTATACAATTTCAGCCTCTGTTGAGCAGATGTAATAGCACCCAGGACAGACTGACGGTTTACTCTGCTTTTGATGTTAGAGGCCGTTCCATATTCATCTCCGAGCATCTTTGCAACACGCGCTATTTGATCACGTGGAGGCATGATAAGAGAGATCATACTCGTACCATTACCTCGGGCCTCTTCCAAACCCTTGATAAGCTTCTTAATTTTCCAGATTTCAATGTTCTTATCCGTCTCCTGACCATCAGACATCTTGTTGTGTAGTTGTCGGGATCCGAGTAAGTCCTAAAATGGAAGAAGGAAATAACACATCAATACAACTTCTATACTAACATGTCACAAAATGAGCACATAATATTCTCCTTTCGAAATGATTTTTCAATAAAGGGAAAAAAAAAACAAAAAACAAAACAAAATAATAAGAGAAGATCAGCAGCAAGTAAATTAAGTGATACTTAGCATATAATACGAGAAGAGAGCAAACCAGAAACTTAAGCAGAAAAATAATCAATTAAGTTATACTTGGGATATAATACAAGAACAGAGCAAAATCATGATTCTAATGAACCAAATTAAGAGGACAGATAATTATAAGTACGAACTGGGATAGCATGTCATGTAAAATATTTTTAAAATGTAACTGCAAAATATCTAAGATAGAGGCTAGCTGTACACTTTTTAATGGGACAGATAATTTATTTCATTTTTTGGCAGCTAGCTGTACACTTTCAGCACAGATCACTCTTTAATGCATTTGTTGTATTATAACAGTCTTTCGTCATACCAATGTCTTCAGTATTTGGGAGAATATCACATGTTTAGGGTAAACTTGTCTGTCTTCAGAAGTAAAACTTGGAGTCCCACAATGAAAATTAAGAGCAACAGTAACAGCAGTCAGCAGACCAGTTCAATCTTGCTAAATTTAAACCCTCGATATACATTACTCATGGTGATTCAATTTTTATCGATTTCACACGTTCACCCTTTCGAATGGAGACAAGAATCTTACAACACCACTTGATGAAATTGCTTTACCCAATACTAGAACTTGGAATTCTCAAGTCTGATCTGAATATCTACGTGAATACGGCACTAGATCTAGATCAGATCGTACATATACAAACACCATGATCTACAACAGTTCTCAATTGGTAATACACTAATACAAGATTTATTGATGCAGATCGATCTGGATATCTATCAGGAAGTCTGTCTAACTAGAACTTCCATAGCACATAAGTTACTAACAGCTGAATGTAAGATACTACTGACCCTCACAATTTGAACCATTAAAATATGAATCCGGAACGGAGAATAGAACACGATTACAGTCATGATACCTAGCCCCAAGTCTAACTGAAAACACATACAACTTTAAGATCCAATTCAAATACACACACATTCTTACGCAGGTCAATCAGAGGAGAAGCTGCAGAAACAAACAAAATCAACAAATAAAAGAAGAAGAAAAACATGTATTCCAGAACAGATCAGCAACTAATCCAACATTAGACTACGAATTTCAAACAGGGAAAAAAGTTAACAAAACAAACGAAATCTAAGAAGGAAAAAAAAAACATAAAAGCACATACCGATCAGTAATAAAAACTGTAACTAAAGCATATTAACAGAACAACATGGATGAACCGTGAATATGAAATAAAACCATCAAGACGTATTCCAGCACAGATCGGTGACTAAACTAGAGCCGATTAAGAGAGAAAACATGGATGAAAAGGCAAATAAATGATACATACAGATCCAAAATCGAAAGAGAAGAGGATTTAGTTTTAGAGATTACCTCAGTAGCGGTGAGCAAACGTACAAGGGTTTGGTAGCTGAGGAAGGAAATATGAATGAGAGAGAGAAGAAACTGTCAAGTGAAGCCGGTATCTTCTAATATTGAAAAAAATCTAATCAGAAACTACTTCTACACGTCTCTAATTAGCTACTAGGGTTTTGTTTTCATGTGTCGTCAAAGACGGGATTAAGATGACATATTTAACTACTAACGTCATACATTTGGTTATGAAGTATTACATATTCGATAATGTATATAATGAGTTTATAGTAAACACATGATGTTTTAAGTTAAATATACTTGCATTTATACTAAACATATGATTTTTTAAAGATCTGCACGTGGTTTAAAATTAAATATATGTTGTCTGTAATTAAAATGTGATGTTGATCTCTCGTAAGAGTTTGTAATGTTTTGATTATGCTTGGAAATCTAGGCTGCACTGTTATGGATGGCGACATAATAACACGTACACGACGGTACAACTTTTCAAAAAGTGTAAGATGTGTACTTGGTGTTAGATATAGATGAGAAACGGTTTGATTTGTTTTCTAATTCTCTTACTCCAATATGTTCCAAGGGATAATTTTTTTCGCCACCAAGGGTTTTCGTCCTATGAACTTTAGGGTGTATGAAGTTTCATATTTGATTTTGTTTAAGACGAACAATGAGACTTCATTTAACTTAATAGTCAAGGCCTGAGG
The DNA here is from genome assembly GCA_026545765.1 of Plantago major. Classification (NCBI taxonomy): domain Eukaryota; kingdom Viridiplantae; phylum Streptophyta; class Magnoliopsida; order Lamiales; family Plantaginaceae; genus Plantago; species Plantago major. Next base: position 92,027,056 of record CM048839.1, read on the forward strand.
CAAACCTATGTCAAGATAATCCCCTTGAAACACTTTGGTAGTGCTCCTGATTCAGAATCCCAAATAATGAATCAAAGCATGTGGAGCCATCTCGTTATCTTAAATTCTATAAAGAAAAAATATGGCACAATGCAAAAAAAAAAAAAAAAAAAAGCATGTTGAATCCATTTTTTACCGACAAAATTCGTGCCCTAAATAGTGGCCTACATGCACTTTCTAAATTACGTTTGCTCCGTCGCACCTGGAGCGGCACGATTGCGGTCACTACGATCGCAATCAATAACTCTAGTTATTAACATATCATTATTATAATGCATCAAATAAGTACTCCCTCCTATTCATTTTATAAGATGTTTTGGATTATTGACTATTTGTTTGATATAAGATGTTTTGGAAGATTCTACCATGTGATTTTGTGTTTTCACAATTTTCTATGCATCTAATCTATTTATTTTATTGTTATACATTTATTTTGTGTTGGACTCTACAAAAAGTAAGTATATTTCTCATATTCTATTAGTGGATTTAAGTATATTTCTCATATTCTATTGATGGATTAATTTATTCAAGACACCAACATTTTTGTTTTCAATCTTTTATCAAATCTATCGATGAAGAGAGAGATATGTCTTAATTTGTGTAAAAATTCTAAAACATTTTATAATAGGAATAGGAGGAAGTATTTTTTTAACCAATATGAATTGCAACTTATATATATATGTCAAAAGTTAAAAGATTGAATGCTTTTGTACTACTTACATGTTTCGTATGTAATTAACTATTTTTTTCACATCAACGGTTGGTGGGCTCAAGTGGTAATAGAGTTGAATTAAGTTATCGGGTTGGATGTAAAAAACCAAATGGTGGCTAAAGACTAGGTTTTGAAATAATAAATCAATCCCAGTGAAAAGAAAGAGAAGCAGTGCATGCTGGATCTATCAATTAAAGAAGAGAATTGTAGTTTGGGTGGGATGAGCAGTTCTAGCAGCATGATGCTAATGGCCGGAGGAAGGTCATGGCCATCAACGACATCGGTTTCATCGTCAGGGAAGAGGATTCAGAAAGAGATGTCTGAGCTCAGTATGGACCCACCTCCCGACTCTTCTGCCGGACCCAAAGGCGACAATCTCTACCACTGGGTCGCCACCCTTTTTGGCCCCACTGGTATATTTGCTTGCTACCTTCACTTCATCTCTATTTGCTCTCACCTTTTTAGGTTTTTAAGATATATGTTTCGATTGGTTACATACCCTGAACATTTGGGTCTTTTCTTTCTCCACACAGCTCATACCTGATTTCATTGAGCTGTTCAATTACTTGATAGTGTAGCCGATCCGATTTACTAAATACTACTAGTAAATACTAGTTACTATAAAATCAAATCAACAGGATTACTATTTTTTAGTAACATACCAGCGGTTCACGGGTATCTTGGTTAAGCTAGCTGATAAGACTGTATGATATAGCTTATATGTCAGGGTCATGTTTATAAATTTCAAATACTAATAGTTCTTGAATTATTTTTCAAATCCAAACCAGGCAATTTGCTAGAGAAATGAGACAGCAGATGAAATGAAAGTGTATATAACGAATTGTTTTGAGGTTTACATGAAAGATGAAGTGGAAAATTTGTTTTCTCTAAAAGATTTCGAGAGGCATAGTTTCTATGTGGGATGAATGTATCTAAATAAAAGCCTTTTCTTCACAGACACGACAGGCAAGTTCAATTCTCTAATGAAATAGGATGTTCCGGAGTGTTTAAACTGTTCATCCTGTAACTTTTTCTAGGGAGTGGAAACCTGAATCCTTGATATTATTTCATCCTGAAGTTTTTCTTTAGCATCTTGAGAATTATGTTCAAAATAATGAATGGTTTTTGGGTCTGTATACTATCTGTAGTCAGATTATAGTTGCCGCTCAAATGCTTCTTTGTTTTGTTTGTGTAACAAAGTTTGGGATGCTTAAGTTTCTTACATTAAATAGATAACTATACTTATATCTTGCCCTCAACGTACTTTAGCCTTTTTTACTGTTATTAACTGAGAAATGCTTAATGTATGAAACATTTAAAGGTCTTTGGCTGACACATTCAAGGCATTCGTTTCACTTTTTTTACAGGGACACCATATGAAGGAGGCATATATTTCCTTGATATAACATTTCCACCTGACTATCCATTCAAACCTCCCCAGGTAATACTGCACATGTTTTGAATCAGTAGAAGCCTCTCAATAGCATAACACTTATTTTGCATCTCCGTAACAAAGATCCTTGTTTTAATCATCACAACATCATCATCGTCATCCAGTGACTAGGTGTTTTCTTATTAACTACTACTAAGATTTGCGAGTTAAGCATCGTTATATGCAAACTACATTTGTTACTTTCAAAGAAATTAACATGTTGGACGAGGAAATTCTTTCATGCATTAATAGTAGCTTTACTACATCAATAGTTCAGAACTTGGAAGTTTACCCATCACAATACTATAATAAGACTAGAAAGTAATACAAAGCCATTTATTATTTAAAAGAAAGGGTCTAGAAATATGATTTACTTATCTCCTTAATGAATATCAACCAACTATCAATGAGTGCCTTTTTTTACTAAATTCATCATCCTATGAACTCCAGTAGTTGGAAGTGTACGGTTCAAGCGAAACCTCCCAAATGTATAGAAGTGATATTTAGGATCACCAATTAATCTGATTGGTTCGTGAAGTTTCATCATCTTTATCTTTAATGACCTCAGTTTATTATGGCACTGTGAAGTGCTGAAGGTCAGGGAAGTGATTGAATGTTCACTTCAGCTTAATCCATCTCCCACCTGTGCAGTGAAGTCTGGCTTCAGTTGATCATAATATCTCCTAGAAATAGGATGATAATTTTCGCTTCTACTCATTCCACATAAAGCTATCCTATTTTTATTTATATAGAGATGCTACTTGAGTCATCTCATGGGAGTATGAGAGGCCTAAGTTACTCTGCAATGACTGAGTTGCTGACTACAGAACATTGCCTTGGCCAAGTTGTATTCCTTTTCATTTTATATTTTCTTGCTTATCACTGACTGAAAGAGCGGAAAGGATGATAAGTTCTTTCCTCACTCGTTCTTTAAGCCTATAAAAACCACCAAATATTTTCAAGATATTTCAGTGCTCTTGTATCTTCTATTATCCCTGCAATTTGAGTAACTGATTAGTTTATGTTTATGGATAAGATAATTTCTAGATTTTGATTACCAAGAACTCTCGAGGATGTACCAGGCTTAGTACGTAACTTTTTGTGAATTTGTTACATCCATTTCTTTTCTCTCCCCCTATATGCTTGGATATCCCTTGTTCTAGTATTTTGACTTTAGAAATCAGGCTTACAGGTTGTCTTCAAAACTCGCATTTACCATTGCAATGTTGATTCTGCGGGCAATGTAAGTCTGGATATCTTGAAAGATGGCTGGAGTCCAGCTCTGACAATCTCAAAGGTGCTGCTTGCTCTCAGATCAATATTTCACAACCCCGACGCCTGTAAGTACTTATTATTGTTGATGCATTTCTGTTTCCTTGGCAAAAAGTGTGAAGAAATAGTTCCCAATCTTTTTTTTTTTTGGGCCCTCTTTTCCTTTTTCATGTTTTAGGTGTTGGCTTTTCTTTGGGGGTTGGGGGTTCAAAAGTAATACTCATGATACTCTTGATCATGCACTTTCTCCCCTGCCATATAGTACCCTCTACTTGCTCACTAGTAGTGATATAATAATTGAAATTGGGAATGGAAGAGTCAAAAGTCACGTTTGAGAACCGGGAGGCTGGAAATTTTGATGATAAATTGCAGATTAACCAGTTGTGACAAAATAAACCAATGAAAATGGACTGAGTACTAATAAAGCTTACGGATCTTCTTTAAACTAGGCCATACTTTTTTTAACAATCATCACATTTAATCACTTGATTCAGAATAACAGAAACAATACAATGAAGAATGAAGTGCCTTTTCATTAGTAGACATCAACCACACTGTTTCCAGGATCCCAATCTATTAAGCGGACGTGCATAGAAATCCTCATCTGAAGCAAAAGAGATGAGGGACTTGTTGGGGCAGTTGAAAATAAGAAGGCATATAATACTCTCGACAAACATACAAAAAGTTAGATGATCAAACACCAGGGGAGTTTTGGTATACCTTCACAAAGGATGATTTCTATAAAAGAAAAAATTGGAGCAATTCACTAGGTTGCATTCATTTGACAAATTTAAGATTCTAAAAAGAATAAATTTTAAAGTAATTGGACAGTGATTGGTCACTTGTGTTTTGATGATTGTTGAAATAGGTCTCACCTAATTTAAAGAAGATCGATAAGCTCTATCAGTAATAAGTCCCTTTTCCCTGGTTTGTCGCAATTGGTTTTGTGATTCTTGACTTTTCTGTTCCCAATTTCAATTATTATATTACTAGTAGTAACTAGTAACTAGTAAGTACGCATGGAGTACTGTTATTACAATTAAAATAAAGTTTTAGTAAAACGACTTGTAAGCCATGAAGCACCTAGATAAATACTTGTATGGATACAAGACGTGATACATGGATATGCTAAAATCCAAAAGATTAGCATACGCATACATGTAGGATAAATTTAATTTTCATATATTTTTATTTTTATATATTACAATATGTACTATATAAAGTAAAAGTCCTTAACTTCAAATGAACATTAAACAACCAAATACAAGATTTATACCTAAGTCCAATCAAACCTATATTTTTTGGCCGAAAACCGTTTAGAAAAGGCCTAATAAGCGCAAAAAAGCACAAGTGGGGTGTGAGCACCCATTTTGAAGAAAATATAAGAATTGGAGGTTAAAAAGAAAACTATTAGATTTAGAGAACAATACTAAATGAGCAACTAGTGGCCTATTGATTGAATTCAATTCACCGGAAGTTTTATCTTAGGATACACCATATCAGTATATGACAGGTTCGATTTGGATTCATCATATCTTGCTTCCTCATTGATTGATTCAGAAGTTGTTAAGGTTGCGTCTTTTTTCCTTTCTTTCTGATATATATATATGATCGATTCAGACACAATATCAGGTGTTTTGGCCCTTTCTTTCTTTCTGATTTCTATATGATTGATTTCCAGCTTCCATATTATGATTGATTCAGAAGTTGTGTTTCATCAATTGAGTTTTGAATGTGAATCTATATGTTAATTGTATGCAATAAGTATGATTCTTTAGGTATCTAATTATCTTTATTGTTAATGAGCTGATTATAATCAAAATGGAATCTTCACCATCTGCTGCTCATACCTCCCACTCACAGTCTGCTTCTGCTCCTTTCTCACAGTATGAAACATCGGTCAGTGCTCTTAATGTCCGACAAAAACTTGATCCTGTTTGGGAGTATTGTTCCATAGTTGTGGACTGGTAACTGGTAGAAGTAGACTATGCAATGTTCATTTTGTTTTAGTAGTATAGTGGTGGGGAATGCCTAGGATGAAAGAACATTTAGCGAAAATACTTGGAAATCTACTAGTTGTCTTAGTGTTCATCCTGAGGTTATTCTCGAAATGAGAAAGTCATTAGATGAACATGATAGCTCCAAAAACGAACAAATGAAAACCGAACATTTGTGAAATAGCTGGAGATCAAGGTGAAATCTTAATGCCAAATGAAGAGACATTTGGTGCTGCGAATAAAAGAAGAAAAAATGCTGGAGCTTTATGAAACTCATTTCATAAGTAAATGTTGCAGGGCAAACTAATGAAAGAAAACATGACACTTGTATAGCTTAAGCAAAGTGGTTTTATGATGCTTGCATACGAACAAATGCTGTGAATTCTAAGTTTTTAGACCAACTATGGAGAAAATAAGATCTATTAATAGTGGAAAATTATTATATAGACCGGGTCCATGAGTAAGTTATAAACCTTGTGGTTGAAAATAATCTACAAGACTTGGAAGAATAATTTTAAATTCACTCAAATCTCATTTTTGCAAATGATGTGGTTTATTTTCAATCACACATTCTACAACTTACTCATAGACCCGGTCTATGGAAGAATATCCCAATGGTGATGGCTATTTTCCTCCAGTTCTAATTATTACTACCTCCATTTTACTAAAACCTTTACAATTTGACTTTTTTTGGTAAACTTTGGTTCTTAGTTGCTATGGAATGTTGTTTATCAAGTCTTCTGATGTATACCACGTTAAGTTAACTTACTTAACATGTATCACAAAAGGAACAAACTTGACTTAACATATGGTGCATCGGAAAACTTGATAAATGACACAATAGCGACTATAAACTATAAAGTTTATCAAGGGCCTGTTACTCTTACCTTTCCATCTATCCCCCATTATTGTACATCCACTATCAAGCCATTTAGTTGAAAAGAGTCTATAGTAAAGTCACTTGAGTCTTAGCTTCTTCCAATAATGGAACTATCAAAGCATGATGATGAGTATAGCCAGCATGCATAGATGCTATCTTCCCATAGCTGGTCTAAAAAACTTACAATTCACAACATTCATTGGTGTGCAAGGATCATAATGCTACTTTTCCAAAAGCGATATTGTTGTCATGTTTTCTTTCTTTAGTTTGCCATGCAGCTTACACGCTAGGTTGAGACAAATTATTGATGCACCAAGTTTCATAAAGTTTCCAACCATGTTTTATTCTTTCTTTCTTTTTATTCCCAGATGCAACTATCTCATAATTTGGCTAAGATTTCTACTTGTTCTCAAACTATTTCACGTAAAGTTTTCCTTTGTTCCTTTTGGAGTTGTCATTTTCATCTAATGACTTTCTCATTACGAACAACAAGACAACTAGTAATATTACAAAGTATTTGTGTGATATAAAAATTTCCCTAAAAGTTGTGAAATGATAACTAGTAATGTTTTCTGACTTTGTCTGAAATGATAAATGAAAGATATGCAGAAAGATGCAAAGTTTTGTGCAACGTTTCACTTAAAGTTTCCTGACGAAATTTGCAAATTAATAGAATAATGATATACGTTTTTCAGAAACCCTAAGTGCAGTATAGATGCAGTAATGATGCAATACTGTAAAGAAAGAAAACCAGAGTTATATTGGTTCGGCTACAAAAAGTGCCTATGACCACTCCCCAAGCGTTTACTCTTGATACTTCCACTAAGGATACTAAGATCCTTCATAGAACACTTACAACCTGCAAGCACTCAAAGACAACAACCTTTGTTAGTGTGTGTCGTGTGATTAAAGGAGTTACCAAGATCTTGTCAACAATCATTGTATTGCTCCTTAGCACGATTCACTTAGTCTAGGTGGGGATAGCTTAGACGAAAGCAAGAGGGAAGGATGCTTGCGGGTTGTAAGTGTCTATCAAGATCTTAGTGGAAGTACCAAGAGTAAACGCTTGGGAGTGGATGTAGGCACTTTTGTGGCCGAACCACTATCACTCTGGTTTTCTTTTTATTTATAGTATTGCATCACTGCTGCATCTTTATTGTACTTTAAGGTTTCTGAAAAACGTACCATTATTCTGTTAAGTTGCTTTTTTTCCGTCAGGAAACATTGAGTGAAACGTTGCATGAAACTTTGCATCATTTTGCCTATCTTACATTCATCATTTCAGTACAAAGTCAGAATTTTTAAGGGAAATTTTATATTACAATTTGTGGCCGAACCACTATAACTCTGGTTTTAAAGGAAATTTTATATTACAATTTGCGCTCAATGTTCCTTCCTCATATGGATTCCCCACCACTATACTTTTGGAAACAAAATGAACATCGAATAGTCTGCTTTCTACCATTTCCTTGAACTATGGTGCAATGCTTCCAAGCGGGATCAAATTTTGGTCGGACATTAAGAGCACTAAGAGCACTGCTAGATGATATGAGCAACATACTAAGGATTCCATTTCTAATAACAAAGGATGAGAATTTTGATTCTAATCAGCTCATTAACAATTAAAGAGAAGCTAAATAAAGAATCATATTTATTACAAAAAGCAACACATAGATTTACATTAAATACTCAATTAATGAAACACAGCTTCTAAATTGATCATACATAAAATGGAAAATCAATCATATAGAAAAAGGAAGCTAGATCATATATGTAAATAAAAAAGAAATGGAAAAAATCACCTAAGATAGTGTATGAATCGATCATATATATATATATACACTAGAATTTCGGTAACACGCTACGCGTGTTAAGTGTTCTATGTTAATCTTGTTCACCTTATATAAATTAGTTTTAAATCGTGAAATTGTCATGTCCTATATGTAAATGTTACTAAAATTTCCATTACATGTTTTTCATCTCAATCTTCTTAGACCCAAAAGTAGATTACGAATATTTTTGACATCCATCCTTTTCATCTCAATTTTATTCATCTTCAAAAACAAAAGAAAATGCTCAGCAATACAATTTTCAGATACAATTCAACTTAAACTACTTTGTTAGCGAACAAAATATCTTAATTCCTCTAAGCTCTGCCGAAAGTTAAATGGTTGACTTATCAATTCTCAAGCTAGCATTGAAGCAACTTATTTTACTAAACATACACTGGTCGATACATATACGCACAAAACTTCCAAATTTCGTATGGCGCGAAAAAGCAAAGGCATATGCTTTGAACCAAAGCTCAATGTAAAGAGTTAAGTAATCTCAAGTATTTAAGCTATATCTAAGTAGTAGAGTAGTCTTGTAATCCGCCATAATCATCATAAAATCGTCAGACTCCAAAATCAAGTAACAAACAGCATGAAGCTATAGAGAAACAAAAGCAAGCACCTGATTACCCCATGAAGTAGCTCAGTGGAGGCACTCTTAACAAATTTGCTTTTTTTTACCACTTCTCCTTTGAAAAATAATTGATCAAGTTGTCTCTGTAACTCAATTATCATAGCAAATTCTTCCGTAGTATAGGAATTAAGTGCATAAAATAGTGCTTCTTCCTGTACGAATGATACAACATTTCTGAAAGAAAGCCTCAATCAATGAATTACCCAAACCAAAGATTATGTACAGTAGCTCCTTGCAATGGACATCACCACATCAACACCAAATCCAAAGGCGAGTGTCCAAACATGACGTGCTGTCTCAGCTAGTATAAGTCTCATAACCATAGGGTTCTTGCTTGCCAGTTCCAATGAACTCTGCACCTCTCTTTAATTCCATATTTTTCGCCTTCAAAAGAGACTGTTTACACAGAAAATGAAGTGCAAAATAAGCTCTTCCATGGCTGGAAACTATGCCCGCCTTCTCTGCCGATTCAGATCCAGACCGCCACTCAGAATTTCCTCTTCTTTCACCAGTCCTCATGGCTAATCAACATTAAGAGAACCACATACATAAGTTCTTCCATTGCCGGAACTTGATTACGCCGACTTCTCTGCCGGTTCAGAACCAGACCGCCTCGAATTTCAAAAAATATTATATCTACATGAAGCTCACAGTGAGATAAAAAAGTTGATATGGATTGTTTCATCTATTGATTTGTTAAATATATGTTGAGATGAAAATTTGATTTGGGTGGAAAGGACATGGAGGAGAGAAATTTGTGGAAAGAAAGAGAGATGGGGTAGCTTGCACGTGCTGGATGTTTGAGACTGGGCAATTCATAAGAATTAGAGAGATTTGTACTGCATTGGATGAAATTGAGGAAAAATCGGAGGCTCTTCACGCGCCAACTACTTGGTTATTATACTACTTTAAATATATAAAAGAATGGTGAATGATGCAACTTATTAAATTCTGAATCGATCAATTAAGAACCTAGATATGATGAATCCGAATCGAACCTGTGATTTGGTTCTCTTGCCTGAGATGGAACGTATATATGATGAATCCGAATCGAACATGTGATATGGTGTCTCACTCGCCTGAGATGGAACCGCGGTGACTTGAATTCAATCATTTTCGACAGATTGGTCATTCAATGGGTGAAAGAGAATATATAGAAATATGGAGAAGTGAAAAAGCGGGTGCAGTAAAGAGGCAGGATTTTTTTTTTCTTTTTTAGAAAGAATTAAAGTTCATTAAGCTCAGCATGGAGTGTACATAAACGTGAGAAGGGCATACCCTTCTAGTATAACTCACAATCTCAAGGAGTAAAAGTCACAACAACCAATACTAAAATCTATTTAAACTTAGTGTAACAACTCCAGAAAATTGTGATTATTACAACTAAGCAGATAACAAATCTCAACAAATATGCAACTTGCTATGACTCCAGCCCAAAGCTGTGATCAAAGAATCAAGTGCCCTAACTATACAAGTAGAAACCATCAGTCTTCACCAGCACTTGTACAACAAGAGAAGCTTGTTACCCTTTTGTCCAGATTTTCCTTGAAGAGCTAAAATGAACGAGGGAGAGAGAAAGCCAGAGTTTAGAGAACACCTGCACACCCTTCAGCCCTATCCAGATTATCCTAATCAGTACAGCTACTACATGTACCTGCAGCAACAAAACCAGCAAACCAGTAGTACAAGACAAACAAAACTGGAAACAACAAACACGCCTATAGTAGAGTTGAGATAGCCAACAAGGAAGCAGACAACCTGCAACACATCAAACTGAAAGCAAAAGGTTAGCAAGACACCTGATGTGTCTATTAGGAACCTTGAATTGACTTAACCGCAGCAACAAGGAGGCACTAATCTGCTTACAGGCTGCTCTCACATCAACCTGTTCTTTTCTAAAGATAAGGTTGAGAACAAACTAGAAGTCTTCCTAGAAGAACAAGAGAACAAAGAGAGTAAATCAGAAAAGACACATTGTGAGGTATAAGGGAGACCAATAATATGCAACATTTTCTCAAATATAGGAGAAACCGCAGAACATTGTCCAAACAAGTGATCTCTAGTTTCAGCTACCAACTGACAAAAAGGACACAAATTATCATCTACCATACCCCCACTTAAACACCCTATCCTTAAAGGGTAACCTATCAGAACAAACAAGTCACATACAAAAGGATATTCAGGGGTTAGAAACTTTATTCCACACCAGAGAATCCCACAACATAGGAGGAGCAGTAGGCCAAAAAAGAGAGTACAAGGTATGAGTCCTGTCATGGGCAGGCAACTCCTTAATAGTAGAAGGATCCACCAAACCACAAACTTCATCCCTGAGACCATTCAAGCTCTTCCACCAAGCACTATTGCTAGATTTAGCAGTAACAGACCAAATACTCTGCTCTGTCAAAACATACATATGTATCCAGTCATGCCAAATGGATACAGACTCACCCCCATCCAACTCAAACATATATTTACACATGAAGCTCTTGTTCAAGCCAGAATTTCCTTGATATCCAGACCACCCATGTCTTTAGGTTGACACAGATTTTTCCAGGCCACATAACTCTTCTTCCCTTCCCACATGACCAGACCAGAGAAAGTTCCTCAAAATCTTGACCATCCTGGAATAAACACCCATTGGAAACGCAAAAACTTGTGCCCAGAATCTCTCTATACTCATCAGAACTGATTTGAGTAGAGTCAATCTACCTGCATAACTCAAAAGCTTAGAGGACCAGGACTGAACTTTATGAGTGAGTTTTTGAATGAGAGGGTCATATTCAGATATCCTCAGTCTTCTAGGAGATTAAGGAATTCCCAAATACCTGATAGGGAATTGCCCCTCAGGGAAATGAAGAAATGAAGAACCGGTAAGAGCTCACTTTTATCTTCCTCTCTAACACCCCAAAAAGATAGAGCTTTTAGCAATATTGACTTGTAAACCAGAAAGTGCAGAAAATTGCTGTAAAGTCTTGTTAATAACCTGGAGTGAATCCACATTAGCTTTACAAAAAAGCATCAAGTCATCAACAAACCCTAACTGGATCAAACCCAGTTTCTTACACTTAGGATGGTAACTAAACTTAGGATCAGTGCCATTCCTTCTCAACAACCTTGTGAAATAGTCCATACATAACACAAAAAGATAAGGACTTAAGGGATCACCCTGCCTTAAGCCTCGCTTCCCATCTAATAATCCCTCCAAGCTCCCATTAATTTGAAAGGAGAATCGAGCTGTGGACACACATGTCATAACCCTATCTACAAACCATCCATCAAAACCATACATCAACAAGATATCTTTCAAAAAAGACCACAAAATATCAACAAGATATCAACAGAAAGACTAAAGAGGCAGGCCTTTTGTGTTTTTCTCTAAATCTAGTTTTTACAAAATAGACCTCCAATTCTTTGTTTTTTTTGCAAAATGGGTCAGAATTGGCGTTTCACCGGTTTTGACAGGTTCCGGAGTCTTTTGCACCCCAGCTCAACTAGAGTTTTTTTGGGTGCTTATTAGTCCGTTTGTAAACGGGTTTTTAGCGTAACAATCGAATCCCTTCTTTTAAAAACATAGCTTTGTACCAGTACCCTGATCAGAGTATAATCACACTACTTTGGCTCATCAAGAGAATTTCTTGCCATTCTAAATCCCCAATATCAGCAAGTGAACCAAATTTGTCTCCTCCTATGTCCCACATCTTGGTCACTCAACTTGAATACCGGGGGTTTGTCTTGACAACAAGCGGAGATTACTAAGAATGTAAACCAAGGCTTCAGCTCTTTGTGGAGCCAACTTGTTTCTTCTCATCGAATTCACAAGGAGTAAGTGCTCCAATTCCTGTCAGAAGGTTGCATAAGTAGCTTCAAAGCTATAGTTTGGAACAATGGTGCACCTGCCCCATAAATAACCGACCAGCTCTTGGAACCCATAGTGTAATGAGCAAGATAATGAACAAGAAAAGGTGGCGGCGTGTTTTAATCTAGGAAGCACTCCTACATTTTTCGGCAAGAGTATGCGTAAAAAATACGTAATGGCATAGTACACCAAAATACGTTTATAATATCTATGTTTTTAATTTTAACAACGTTTATTATTTTCCTTGAACTTATTACACTTGAAGAATAAGGTGCCGTTGCTTCCTGTTCTAAGTCACACATAGTCACCTCAAATATGAGCAAAAGATCTTTCATACAAAGCCGACCTCAAAGATTTCACATTATGATGAATACAACCTCGGGTCAAGCTAAATTATCCATGACAAGGGGAAACTTTTGTGGGTTAAAGAACCCCTCAATTTGTAAATGTCTTTTATGGAACAGGGGATATGAGTTGTCGCTAACTGAGTGTTCCACATCAGCCCAAATCTGCAAAAACGTATGAAGAGGATGTTTTTACATTCTCCACAGATATGATAAGTTGTTTCTGGTTTTTGTTGGTAAACAAGACTACACTGCCACCATCTTACAAAGGAATCACTTAAATCTACTAATTTATCAAATAAAGACTCCTGAAATTCGATAAGCTTAGATTTAGCATCTTAAACTTTTCTTGTCACTACACATCTCTCTTCTTCTTTTGAATATAGTTCTTTAGTTTATTTTATGCCATCTATCAGCAAAATGCATGTCTGATTACTGAGAAGTGTATCATTGGTGTTCTGATGCAGATAAACCACTTGTCCCGGGTATTGCCAACCTATACTTGGCTGACAGAGCAAGGCATGATGAACTAGCTGCAGAGTGGACTCTTCGGTTTGCTAAGTAACTGTATCAATCTTGACCTGATGATGCAATGCTCGTGCCTTCCGTTTTCAAGTTTACAGTCACCCAGAATGAGGACATAGACTTGTGATCTCTCGGCTATCGTCGGTTTTATTTTTATCCTTGTATGATGATTGTTGTTCTCTGTTAAAACTTTAAAATCAGTTCAATAATATTTTCATCTGTCAATAATATACCATGCTCAAACAATCCCCAATCTAAAAGTAGAGGTGTTGTAGAATGTTCTATGGTAGTAGTATTATATAACCCCGCTGAGTTACTTCGCTCTATTCTACGACCAAATGTCGCACTTTATTTATATATGTCCCATTCGTAGTATCATTTTCATTTTTGACATATTATACATGCAATTTCAACGACTTTCATGCTACTATACTTTAATGTTCGTGTGACATTTGAAATCTAGATTGAGTATTAACTTTGATTGGTTCCAACTCCGGGAACAAGTTACATTTAATCTATTCATAGAGAAACAAAAAGATACTACGTAAAATATGCAAGAAAGTTAACAATACTCACTCCGGTCCATTAAAAGCTTCCTAAGGAGCTACTTTATTTTAGTTTAAAAAAAATTAGTTAAATATTAGTTTGAGTTGTAGTATATTGATAAAGTTGTAATTGGGTGATAAAGTAAGTAAGAGAGTGAATAAAATGATGATAAAGTAGGAAATAGAAATAATAAAGAATTAGATAGTGGAATAAAAACTTTACTTTTTTGGTTAGAAATTTTCTAATGAATCACAAAAAAAGTAGGAAGTTTTTAATAAAACGAAGGGAGTAATGGATATCATTGATCAACAAACATACTCGTGTGTAGGGCTGAGCACCGGGTCAGGCCCGGAAGATAAGGGGTTGGCCTTTATCGACCCGAAGCTCGGACGATTTTACTGGGTCGGTCCGGGCTGGACCCATTTCAAAACTATTGAATTAAAAAAAAAAAAAAGACCTGAATAATAAAACAATACAACACTGTTAGACAAGGTGCATAATTGCATATTGGACAAAGAAAAATAAGAGCCAGTTGACTTAAAAAAATTCCATGATGCTAATTTGACAATGAACAGCAGTACAAACCAGCAGCGACAACTTAAAAGACAGCAAAATTAGAAGAGGCTTGAACAAATTAGCGACGAGAGAAGGTGGACCATGGATGCGTGAATCGGCGGACGAAAGAGCAATGCACCAAGAGAGATGAGGCACAGCGACGTGGAGCGGCGGGAGGAGGTGGAGGTTGTTTAATAAGAGATGAGTAATTTGTGATTAGTGAAAAGAATTCTACTTTAGTACAGTACTAATACACTATGGCTCAGTGAAGACGAGTAGGGAGGGACTAGGGTAAATTGGAATTTTAAAAATATTATATTCTTTTCACTTCTTCCGGGCCGTTCGGGGTTGGACCAAAAGTTTCCGGGTTTGACCCGACCCGACCCGAAACCCGAGTTTTGGTAAAACATAGACCCGAGACCCGGACCGAAAAAATGCAGGCCGGTCCGGATTCCGGGCTGGGTCAGGGTAAAATTCGGGTCCAGTCCACTAATGCTCGTGTGAAATTCAAGAGTCTTTCGGTACTCTGCGTTGCTCTCACAAATTTTCACGCAAACGAACAATTCATCTTTACATGTTTCGTACATTTCCTCGAACATATGATTTACATTGATGCGTTGCGCTGCCTTATTGTCAGATACGAAAAGTGTAGGGTGTACGCAACTGTTTATTTTCTCCGTACTACAATCAACCGAACATCACAAAATGGGCCTTGTTTTGTTATTGAGCCGAGTAGGGCTCAACTCGTTGATACTCAGCTACACTTGGTTAAATATATATATATTTTTAATTTCATATGTATTTTCTTAGTAACGAGCTCGGTCCTACTTATCTTGACCTGAACTCGAAAACGTAACGCGTTTACTAACGAGTCGAACCGAGCTTGAGAAATGAGATACTTAGATCGTCTCGACGTTAAACAAGACTAGTTAGTAGGACGCGTGAGCAACTTCATTTGATCCCTAATCAATTTAGTAGATGTTTTAAGAAAGAGAAAAAGAGTTAAAATAAATGGATATCTAAAACCCGGTCTGGTAATAATACGTGTACCCAAAATCCATGTTCTTATAAAAATCCAATCTGGTCGATTCGATTCGATTCGTTACTATAATACCCGAGAAGACCAAATCATAAAAACGCTTGTGACTTTACTATAAAAGCGTGTTGCCTCTAATGATGTACAGAGCTTTTGGAACAGAATCGTCTAGTAGCTCCACAAAAAGTGGTAATCCTTCTGCATAAACCCTACTGAGCTTTTTCTGAGCTGCAACTAGGGTTTCGAATTCAGCTTAAAATGGCGGACACAGAGATGGTTAACGAGATGGAGGAGAGGCCTCGCACGAGGCATAAGGGGAAGCACGACAAAGACAAGCCGTGGGATGACCCTAGCATCGACCACTGGAAAATCGACAAATTCGACCCTTCCTGGAACGAAGATGGCTTGCTCGAAGTCAGCTCCTTCTCTACTCTATTTCCTCAATATCGAGGTAATTTTGTTACTTTTCGCCTTTCCATTCATCAATTTGTGTCTTCATATTGCTTTTGAGCATCAATTGGAAGAACCGTTTTTGTAATTCAATACCAATAATGTTGAAGTGAGCTTTCAATTTGTCGGAAAATGGAAAGGAACAGCTCCTGCTAGTTGAATTTGAATTTATGGCTGCTGTAATTCAATACCTAATATTCCATGATACATCTGATGCTTTTTTTTTATTCAGAAAAGTACTTGCAAGAATGCTGGCCTATTGTGAAAGGTGCATTGAAGGAACATGGGATTGCTTGTGAATTGAACCTGGTTAGTCATTTAATTTGCATGCTCTCTCATCCTTGTTCGGTTGTATTGTTGACGTGTTGTTCATTTATTGTTTTTATTTCTGAAACTTTAATTTGTTGGGTTGGGCTTCTGGTAATAAAAGGCAGCTTGTTGGAAAGACAAGATTGATTTCAGATTTTTGCCCTTCATCTTGCTTCCTTACATAATAGGTTGTAAGGCTAGAGATTAACTGAGGACTGTTTCAACTGAAGTGTATTCATCTCTAGTATTAACTGAAGTGCCTGTACTTTATTAGGTTGAAGGATGCATGACTGTTTCAACTACGAGGAAGACACGGGACCCTTACATAATAGTTAAGGCTAGAGACCTCATAAAGCTTTTATCAAGAAGTGTTCCTGCTCCTCAGGTTACGCCTCTTCTGATTCTTAGTGTACCTGTATTGTTTGGTTCTTCATTTATCTTCTGTTTCTAGTTATGACAGTCACACTCTTGAAATTTTATGCGACTTACGCTATAGGCTTGACCCATAAAAAGTGTCTGAGGGGATCTATATATAAATCACCCTTATTCTTTTTCTATTGTCTTGTTTGATTTCAGTTGGTAATTGGTATATTAGGAGCGAAACATTTTTGCTGTGTTGACATGTAGGAGTACATAGTATATTATGAATTTTGTTTAGAAGTTTGAAAATATTCTTATGTTGATTGCAGGAGATTCGCTAACATTGAATTTGTTTTTTCTTTTAGTTTTGAACTGCATTTTAAGTGCTAAATAGAGTTCTGATCATGCAGGCAATAAAGATCCTAAATGATGAGATGCAGTGTGACATAATCAAGATTGGCCATTTGGTGCGAAACAAGGTGTGTTTTTCTGTTCACTCAGATAATTAGACTTGTAAGGACCTGTTTTGGTCTACGCAAAAGTAGAAAAATGTAATGGGAATGGGGAACCATTGTGAATGAAATGGTAAATAAGTGAGACAACAAAACTGCTGTGGCAATCAAGACATAGATTCTGAGTTGAGAAAAATCCTTTCCTAAGCTCGGAATTTTATAAAAAATGTTCTATTGCAGGACCGTTTCGTGAAAAGACGACAGCACTTAATTGGCCCAAATTCTTCCACATTGAAGGTATGTGTTATCCTTTTAGGTTTTCAGTGAGTTTTGAGATAAGGTTGTAGCCAGAGACTGGTGCATCTATATAATATCTTAACAGTCTACATAAACTGTGCTAGTAATAGTATTGATCTTTTCCAATCATTGACCTAAGAAACTCAAATGTTTTGCAACAAAAATCTGACATTAGTTAATGAATGCAGGCGCTGGAAATTTTAACTTGCTGCTATATCTTGGTTCAGGTTAATATCAACTCTTGTTGCGATCCATTTTTCTAACCACACTTGAGTCTCTGTGACTTGTTAAAGCATTGCATATTACGGGTGAATGATTTATACTTGAATAATGGGCAGGGAAACACAGTTGCAGCAATGGGTTCATTCAAGGGTCTAAAACAAGTCAGGAAAGTTGTGGAAGAGTGTTTAACAAATAAAATGCATCCTGTATACAACATAAAGGTGGGTTTTCATTTCCCCCCTTGAAAAGAATGATTGACTTCAGCTATATGTTCATTGCTGGAAATTGAGATTTGATATCCCCTGTCAAACTCCCTCTTGTATAACAGATTCTAATGATGAAAAGAGAGCTTGCCAAAGATCCTGCACTTGCAAATGAGAATTGGGATAGATTTCTTCCCAAATTTAAGAAGTACGGTATCCTACATATATTTTCGTTAGGCATCTGCTTTTTTAAACAAATTTGCACTAAACAAATTTGTTTGCTATCCAGGAAGAATGTCAAACAAAAGAAAACTAAAGGCAAAGAGAAGAAACCTTATACGCCATTCCCTCCACCTCAGCCACCTAGCAAGGTGAGTCCAGTGTCGTTTTTATTGTTACAGTGAAGTTGCTGACTTTTACATTCTTTTCCAGTATATTTTTGCAATGTTGGACCGTTCAATTGTCAGAAGGAAATCTGCAACTAAGCTTATCTTGCTTTATCTCAGTTTATTGTGATTTCCTTTTCTTCTAGTTTATTATACACTCGAGTCTGTGCTAGATGAACTATCTAAGTGGCTGTGCTTGTCATGATTCGAGTTTGTGATGTCAGTTAATTGTTCTTGGTTAGAGATCAATGTCGTTAGCAAACATGCTCCACTATTTTTTATGTAAGCAATCCAATGAGCGTGAATTTTGGTGTTGGCATCAATTGTTACTGATGAGAAAAAAGGCTGCCAAGTTGTCTGTGCAATTTCATTATAATGGGTGTTAGAATGATTATTAGCTTTTTTCTCTATGCTTTTCCTCATATAATATCTTCAGAATCCTCTTAACGCATATATTCATTAAAAAAATTTCAGATTGATATGCAACTAGAAACTGGAGAATATTTCTTGAGTGACCAGAAAAAGCAAGCGAAGAAGTGGCAGGAAAAGCAACAAAAACAAGCAGAAAAAACTGCTGAAAGCAAAAAGAAACGTGATGAGGCATTTGTTCCTCCCGAGGTTTGATTGGAGTTCAACTTTCCATTTTGTTTGTTCTGGCAATTTGGTTCATTGGTTCTTTATAAAATCTCGTATCTTGCTTTGCAGGAGCCTATGAGAGATTCAAAAACACATACAGATGATAGGAATGATGTTGCTGCAATCACGTCATCTGTGAAGGTAATTCAGAACACATTCTCATTGAATTCTAAGCTGATTTTGCATGTTATTTCTTTAAGGGGTGTAATTCAGTTGTATTTTTGTGTTTATATCTTGATCTTGGAATTATGCTTGAAAAGTAGTGCACGTCTCTTGTTCCAAGGATAGGTAACTAGATAACCTAGAGTCGATAGTTGTACCATCATTCGAATGAAGAGATTTTTTTAGCAAATGCTGAATTATCTTCCTGCTGATGCAGATCATGTCATCTTGAGAACCTGAACACCTTTTATTTACTTGTATTACTGTATGTTAGTAAACAAGCATTGTTGGACCTTTCCTTATGCTCCCTTGTCTAGGCACAACTGCACAAGTACCCTAACTCTGTGAGGATAGCTTAGAAGCTGGAACGTTGGATAGGAATAAAAAAAAGTATTTTCATTCGAGGCAGATTATGTCAACTTGGAAAACAGCCAGTACAGTGTCATGTGTTGGTAAATGGGCACTATAAGAGCTTCCCTTGCTGCTTCTATTGTCTAGGGACGAGTACATTTACGATGCAGTATAGCTTAGAAGTTGGAATGGAGATAGAGATTAAAGCCGTGTGCCAGTTTTTCAGGATGAAAACTTTTTATGTAGTAATAAAATTACTTTTTCGTTTTGCAGAAAAAGGCCAAGGAATTTGGGAAGCAAAAATCTGCTGAAAACATTGATGCACATGCATACATTGCAGCTCCGGAGAAGCATATTAAAAAGAAATCAAAGCGCTCCCGAGATGATTAAAAGAATTTGGCTGAGAAATAGATTGAAGGAGGCCATACCAGGGCCTCATGCATACCAGAGAAGATATGGAGGTACTTGACTGGGCCATCAAGATATGTTTCAATCAAGTGTGTTGTAAACCACCAATTTTATGGAGAATATGCTGTTTGACTCTCATTATAGTATCTGTGGTGTGATTTAGGCACACTGGTTAATTTAAAGGTTTATAGTGTCTGATGGTTGAAATCAATCTTGTACTTCCTGTGATGAGAAAAAGTACTAGAGAACTAAAATGACTTTCCTTGTACTTACTTATATTTACCTTTTTCCTTTGGCCAAAATTGCAGTGTTAGAATGGAAGTTTTAAAGAGATTTTTGCTCGACGATTAATTTTCTTCTGATGTTTCAGCTTACTACAATTCTTCTTTCCGGGGAATCAAATGACTGTATTTGTACTTTTTCCGAATGCTTTTATAGCTCAGCGGGCATAATATTTTGAATTGTTGTAATTTGTCAGGGAATTCATCTGACCTATTAGAAACTTATGCTTTCGATGCATTTGAGGCCTAGACTACCTTGGGACAACCCTTGTGCATTTGAAAGTAGAAACCCTCCAATGCTAACACCTCCGTAGTTCCAGTTCATTTCACCAATCACCCGGGTTTTCAACACTTTATACACGACATGATCCTGGATAGTTTAAAAAAATTTCCACTAAATTTTTAATCCCAAGCAATTTAAATTGACATTATTATCATAAAAATACTGTGTTAAAAATTGGGATTTTTGAAAATAATTTCTTTAAAAGCATCCATTGAATGTGTGACACAGTATCCCGGATGCAGTGTTCATGGCAAAGTATTTTCCAGCTGCAGCCTGCAGAAATTTATAGAAGATACACTGTTCATCTCGTGTATAGAATGAATTTTTATCGGATTCCTGGATAACCTAGCAGAAAACTATATATGTCAGCACATCATACCGCACCATATATCTGATTATTCTCCAGGGAGGTGAAATGGGAGAGACTTTTTTTTTTTTTATCCCAGTCTGTCAAGTGTTTAACAAAAACAAACACTCCACAAGTATAGAAGGTAGCACAGCACCGGCAAATGGGTCCATGACGCTATACTAATAGACAAAAATGTTGGATGTCAAGATCCCAATCAAAGAATTGAATAGCCAACTTAACAGCCATGACAACTTCTAACTAAACAGATCGTTCCGTATTAACCAAGCCCATATCATTGATAGAGCACCACATTAAGTACCAGTTTACATGGAACATGTCAGTCGATATTTTACAACAGTTACAACTAGCTCCAGGTGCTGCTGCTTTCTGCACTTCTTTCAGACCAGACTTACACAGGTACCCTTTTTCCACGGTAACGATCTAAAAACTGCAGACCACAGATTCAAAAGTCAGACTTTATATGTTGAAACACCAACACTCACATAAATAATCTAATTCCAGACAATTACACTCAAAGCAGTTTATCCTGATAACAGTCTTAGCTAGGACATGTGCTGTCCGATCTATGAAAGGAATATGGGTTTCTCACAGATTGAACTCTAGACATTCCTAACCACCTACAGACTAAAATTATTTTAAGTTTTGAACAGATTTTATGCCCATTGTATGGACATGGTAGAAATGGGACTCTCTATAAGAACTTAAAAAGCAATATTCTGGCAACTTTATAACCCACAAGAAGTTTATATCAATACTGCTAAACGTAGAAGCAGTGGTAAACCATATAGTGCTCATAAACTTCCAGCATATGAGATGAGCAAGAAGGAAAAAAACCTCCTAAGGTTAGCCTGCACATCAAGCTAAAAAAATTCAACTAAAAAAAAGAAATCCAGTGACAGGACATGCATAAACTCCAAGTGGCAATTACAGATCTCTACTTAATCATGTATTCAGGCCAAATCTTGTCAATTACAGATCTACTTAATCATGTATTCAGGCCAAAACTTAAAATCTGAATGTATAGAATGCACTTTAAGGCTTGATTAAACTGACCCTAGAAGACAACTAATGGTTGGACTACTAGCAGCATCTTCTATAAGAACTTATTATTAGTATCACATTCACTGCTGATCACAAGCCGTGAAACAAAATACTATGTGCGAGCAAACATACCGATCTGACAAAAGGTTGCTGGAAAATCCAACCAAGAATAGGTATCTTTTGCAGAAATACAGAGAGAGTTGGCCAGAAGCCACTGCAAATCATAAAAGACAGATATTACCATTCTGGAAAAGGAAAGTGGAGAGTAAAAGCATGGCTCAAACTAATGTTTATCCTGTAAGCATAAACAGCACTAAACCTGAAAAGCACAACAAATCCATATGATTCAACAATCATTCCAAGTATAGGCCATCCAATGATGACTAGGAAGAAGCCAATGCCAAATGAAATTGTCCCCTATTATCAATGTCATAATAATAAAAGAAATGTGTTAATGGAATATTGCAAGCCGATAACAAGTAACTAGAGTTATAACATAAGCAGAAAACTGAGAACCTTAAAATTTGAACGTTTCATGAAAAACTGTGCAGATGACTTGAGCCCGATGGTTAATGTGACACCAGCGAAGAAAAGGATCTGTTGAAGATACGACTAGCATTAGGGCTGCAGGCTATGCAAGATAAAATGAGTAATGACTAATTGCTGGTTACATTAATGAGCTTACATTCCCCATTGCAAGAAGTCCCTTGTCGAAGAAGAAAATGATCCCCAGGAATGAAAAGAAAACTCCAAAACCCGTCAAACCAAGTCCAATTTCTGGATCAATACCAAATTTAGTTAAATCCTTCATACAGTTAATACATTAATCAGCATTTCGTTATAATATGAAAGTAAATCCAAATAACAGCAAAGCAATAACGGCACAAGATAAACAAAGCTTCTGACAACGTGTAACTAAAACCGCGAAAAGTATAACTCAGGAAACAGGATATAAATCTGTCTATACACAGTTTACAGACAAAATCACATCAATCCACCCTAACTTCGATTTGATTACTACAACAAATCAGCAAGGAAAGGATTGTAAACAAAATCCTAATCTAACATAGTCACTGTGATAGATTAGATTCGAGAAAACTAGGTTAAAATCGAATTTCCCCAATCTCACAAAATCTCCACACGCAGACACACAAACAAACATAACAGAAGCAAAATTGTGTGATGAAAACATACTATGATACATAACAGAAGCAAATTAGGTTAAAATCAAACCGAATGAGTTTACTTACTTTTGCGATCGTTCATCTCGAATGACATCATTTTCGCTCACGGAATCAGATGCAGTGGAACCCTACACCAGAGCAAAGAGAATCAACAATACAATTCCAACAACAGAAACAGGCAAACAGATTTTCAATACTGTGAAATCAGAATCCATACAGTATTGCAGCAGAGTGAGAAATCAAAATCACAGTGGATCAAACGAAGAAATGAACAGGATGATTTGAATCTGTTGAATGTAACTGCAAATAAGCGTTTGAGAAAAGAAGAGAGATAATATTCGAACCTATATAGAAAAAAAAAATAAAAAAATAGAAATGATGAAATTCAATTGGCCTTCAAGTCTTCAACTTGGAAGCTAAGGAAGAAGCATCTATTAGCGCGATGACGTAATAATTTCTTATCTGCATAAAATGGAAATTTATTGAATCTAAATTTTCAGCATTAAAAAAAAGTTCATCCATGTGAGTTTCAAATATACGACTGTGTACGATTATAAGTAGAATACATGTCATTTACTCAAAATTTTTGGAATGTCAACGTTTAAAGATTAATAGGCTGTTTGGCATAACACTTTAGCAGAGGTTTTGGACAAATCTTTGACATATGAATGGTAATTCAATTTTATTTGAGTGAAATAATGACTTTACAGAGGTTTTAGGAGTATGCCAAACAAGTAAATTGGTGAATGTGAATTAACAGTTGATTTTCAAACATTTATAAGTACTTGTTGGTAAGATCCTAGTAAAACTACATCAATTGCATTTACTAAAGAAATAGGACAAGGGAATAAATTGAAGAGGTGAACCGATAGATTGGTGTTGTAATAACTTTTTTTTAAAATAAATATGTGAGTGACTATAATTAGAATTATTAAAGTATAATAATAAGTCTTATCTGGCGCGTGGAGTTATGCTGGAAGTAACTATTAAGCCTTGTTTCTCTTCTCATTTAGCTCAATTGTGGTACATTTTTTGTAAATTGTGATTGTCTATCTGTGGATGCGTCAATGTATTAGTGAATTGTATTTGTATAGCATATGTTTGATATGGATCTATTATAAATTGACATTAGCTTAATAATTTTGTCACTAATGGGTGTGGTTTCACATGCAGTAAGTGCTGGAGGATGAGGATGGTTCTTGCCCTGCTGAACTTGTTCTTGAGATTTTACATGTTCACTCTGAAATTTTTAGACTTAAGACTTCCTTGGGGGAGGAGAGATAAGGTTGTTGGTCATTTAAGGATTGTAAGGTTTCACTACTCAACCGATCAAACACAAACACGAATTAAGAAGAATTAACCAACTCAACAATGGCGATACCAAACTACGCAATAAACACGCACAAACAACAAACAATAAAGCACAAATCACAACACCAGAGATTTACGAGTTTCGGCACGCCACATCGACCTACTGCTCGGGAGAATCAACCACGAATTCACTAAGAATCAATTGGAATTACAGAGCTCGATCCAACTAGCTATTGCGTCAAAATATCTCCACAAACCGGATGATAACTGTCAATTCTAGCTCTAAACAATCGAGATAACCTCTATAAGTGTTTACAAGTGATAAATGTACAAATATTTCAACTGCCTCTGATCAAAAGAGAAAATCTCTTTTTAACGAAGAAGAATGACAAGAATGAGCAGATGCCGTTGATCTCCAACAGTTTATGTTATGATCTGACGGCTTAGATATGTTCGCGCTTTTCTTCCTTTCAAATATTGCAGATAAGTCCTTATACTTCCTGAAGTTTGCAGACAAACCCTAAAACTCACTTTTCTTTTCACAATCTCTACCTTGGATGCACAACTTCCTGTTCCACCAGGCTAGTGAATCCATGATCAATTTTCCATGTTAGCTATCACACAGACAATTGGGAAATCACCACAAACACTTCCTCTTCACACTTGAACTATCACACAAACAGTTCAAGCCATAATCATCTTGATAAGCTCAAGCCAATACCTAAACTTGGTTGAAGGAGTCTTAGTAAGCATATCAACTGCATTCTCTTCTGTAGAAATCTTCTTGACCGTGATCACTGCGTCTTCCACAATTTCTCTGATGAAATGAAACCTTATCAATGTGCTTGGTTCTCTCATGGCACATCTGGTGTTTCATAATACAAATTGCACTCTCACTGTCACAATGAATGGGAAAACAATCTTGCATGAAACCCAAAATCTGACATAACACCCTTGATTCACAAAGCTTCCTTTATAGCTTCAGTAACTGCCATATATTCAGTTTTTGTGGTTGACAAAGCCACCACAGACTGCAAGTTAGACTTCCAACTCACTACAGATCCAAATAAAGTGAAAAAAAACCCAGTATGAGATCTCCTATTATCCAGATTAGCAGCATAATCTGAATCAACAAAACCATGTAAATGTTGATTATCTTGTATATCTTGCTTTTGAGAAACAGATTCCCAACTCTGCATACCCAACAAGTTATCTCAAAATCCACTTTAAAGCCTCCCAATGCTTTACACCAGGATTTGCCATGTATCTGCAAGCTACACTGATTGCATGAGCAATGTCATCCCTGCAACAGATCATTAAGTACATTATGCTCCCAACTACATTAGCATAAGGTACTTTATTTATGTACTTTTCCTCTTCTTCAGTGGTTGGTGACTGATTTTCAGAGAGCTTCAAATGAGCTCCTAAAGGAATTATAACTGCTTTAGCCTCATGCATATTGAACTTCTTCAACACTCTCTTGATATAATCAGTCTGTCTCAAGTGTAGTTCACCTTTATCTCTTTTCCTGTATATATCCATCCCAAGAATTCTCTTAGCATCTCCAAGATCCTTCATATCAAACTGGGAACTTTGAGCTTGCTTGATTTAATTAATTTCCTGTATCTCTTACTCACAATTAGCATATCATCAACATACAATAGTAGATAAGCTAATATATGATCTTCTTCTCTCTTGGTGTATACACATCTATCATAAAGTGATCTCTTGAATCCAATGGTAAGAACATACTCATGAAACTTCCTGTACCATTGTCTGGGACTTTGTTTAAGTCCATACAATGATTTCTTTAACATACAGACTTTCTCTTCATTTCTTGGTAATATGAATCCATCTGGTTGATTCATGTATATTGTTTCATCCAAGTCTCCATGTACAAAAGCTGTTTTCACATCAAGTTGGTGAAGTTCCAGATCATATTGAGCAACCAGAGCTAACAAAATTCTTATTGAGGTATGTTTGACTACATGAGAAAATATCTCATTGTAGTATATACCTTCTCTCCGAGTAAAGCCACAAGTCTTGTCTTGTATCTCACATACTCATGTCCTGCAACCTCCACCTTTCTTTTGAATATCCATTTACAGCTTACCAACTTTTGATTATTGGGTTTATCAACCAGAATCCAGGTGTTATTCTTTTCCAGAGAATTTAACTTCTCCTGCATAGAACCAATCCACTTATCTTTATCCTTGCAAGAGATGCCTTCATTATAGTTTCTAAGCTCATGATGCTCCACCTCCTCTGCAATAACTAGAGCAACAGCTGCAAGATCTTCAAATCCCAATCTTATTAGAGCTTTACGAGCTCTTCTGAATCTATCTCTTGCCAGTTGAAAACTCCTGAGTGATTCACTATCAACTATAGTGACATTTCCCGTGTTTACTTCTCTCCTTCTTGGTGGTGGTGGTGAGAAGAGCTGGATGAAGAGTTATCTCCATTGCTCTGATGAGAGTTAATGGTTTCAGGTGTATTAATCTCGCCTGGCTGCCCTTCATTTTGAATCATTGCATCATTTTCATTTCCAACATCTTCTGCAATTTTAGCTTTAAGCTCCACCTCCACCTGTGCTTTTGTAAGTTTGTTACTCTCATTCTTAGATGTCTTGGTTGTTGAATGGCATTGTATTCTCATCAAAAACCACATTCCTGATGATGATAATTTTTGGCTTGTTCTTCTCAAGACACCACAGACTGTACCCTTTCACACCATGTGGATATCCCATAAACATGCACTTGAGAACTCTAGGCTCTAACCTGTCTTATTTCACATGAGCATAAGCCAAAAAACCAAAAATTCTAAGATTAGAGTAATCATACGGTCTCCCATACCAGAGCTCATCTGGTGTCTTGAATTGAATAGCAGAAGAAGGACACTTGTTTATGAGAAAACAAGCTGTAGTGACCACTTCTCCCCATAAATGTGCAGTGACACCTACTGTGAACATCATGAATCTAGTTCTCTCAAGAATGGATCTGTTCATTCTCTCAGCTAATCCATTTTGCTGTGAGGGGTACTGATGTGCACTTAAGGATTTGAAAGCGTTGTAGTACCTTTAATCCTCAATTGCAATCAAAGATCAAATTTATATTTACCGGAAGCTCACAAACACACATCAATAGTGGTAAGTTAACTCGGGATGTCGTTCTCCACGGACACTTATAAACAAGTAACGATTTGATTTCGCGTGCAGACAACAAACAAATTAAAGTAAACAGATTGTATGTAAACAAAAGATTGAATCATAATTAAAACCTAATCTAGTGATGAAATTGAAGATGGTGATGATGTAAAGGATCCCCGACCTCCCTCTTTCTATGCTACTCCAAACTTCCTAGTTAATATCCTACGCGATTACCTCTAACGGCAGCAAGGCATAATACTATGGTGCCAAGGCGCAGTCGGCACGAGTACCCCTACTCAGTTCAATGAAACTACTATGTCACTCAGAAGAACATCACACCACGAAGGATGTATAGAGTTGTATAACCACAAATTATGTCTAAGAACTATTCCGTTAACATAACACGGCATATAAAGAAGTAGCACAACAGAGTTTCGGCGGTTCGCCTATACAAAAGAAAGTTTGCTACTCATAGTATTCTACAATATGCTGGAATCGAAATCCCCTTGAACAGAAAAAGAAGAAATCGAAATCCCCAACAGAAGAAGAAGAAATCGAAATCTGAAAAGAAGAAAAGGAAAAGAAAAGCATAGTCTTTGATGCCTTCGTACAGTTGCTAGGGTTTCCTCCTTCTGAAGCTGTTCTTCGATCCTTATCCTTGTATAAGTCGATCCTGTGCTGCAGTAGGGTTGGTGTTTCACTTCCCCGAGGACTGGTTCTCTCTCAAGAGAGCTGCTTTTGGGGTTTCACTTCCCCGAGGACTGGTTGCCTGACGGCCAGCTGTTTTTGCAGGAGATGATGGATCCTGAGACCCCAAGGGTCTTATTTATACTGTAAGATGAAGGTCTGGACTTCCTTGTCCAGCAAGAAAGGTTAAAAGGCGGGCTGAGGCCTGACGGACCGGAAAAAGCCTGTCTGGCCCAAGTGTTAGCTGTTTCACCTTCCGAACTGATTTCGGACCTCTAGACTTCGTTTTGTCAGAAAGTGATAGGCAGCAAAGTTTTATAATTTTCAATAAGCTTTCCATAGATAGCTCATGAGCTTGAATCGGACTTCTAGAACTCCTTGTACAGCCAAAACAGTGCATCCTGGTCGATTTCTTCCAGGTTATATATACAGGTTTTCTTCGTTCTTCGATTTCGAGCCTCGTAACCTTGTTATCTTGAAAATTGTCCTTATTCAACATTTCATGTTTTTTTGAGATCTTCGCAACAATAGGTAGCTCAACCTCACCGGACTTCTCTAGCTCCAAGTAGAATTGTCGTATTCCCTTACTTTCCTCGGTTTTGCACTTTTGAACATGTCTTCTACAAAGTTGTAGCATCTTCAATTACCTTTGCGTTGGTTGGTCGTATGACATGTTTTGACTCCTCGAACTTCGTGCAATGGCCAATTCGGTGTATTTGCTTAACTTTCTCGATTTCACACAATTATGTCATTTTGGAGCCTGAAATCATGCAATTCCTCAAAAATGCGATCATGACCTACAAAATATACACGAAGTTGGTAATTGACCATAAAATGATACAAATATTGAATCTAAGGCAAAAAAAAAGGGTCTAAAAGCATGTAATATCGCACATTTTATTGTCACATCAGGTACCTGGTACAGTCCTATGTCTAGTAATATCATTTTCCCCAAAATGCTTGAAATTGCTCTAAAAGAAACTTCAGGCCATTGTCAGTTCTGAGATACTTAACACTCTTGTTCCTTTTATTTTTCATAAGAATAAACCGGTCTATAAAGGTAATAAAAGCATTAGATCTTTGTTCTTAAGAACATAACACTACAAGAAATCTGCTGTTTAGCGACGGACAGGGGCGACGGATATGAATCGGTCAACTTTAGTCGCTATTTAGAGACGGATTAAGATAAAATCCGTCGCTATTTAGAGACGTATAGAATAATCCGTCTCTAAATAGCGACAGATAGTCTATCCGTCGCTATATTTTGTTGACTATTGAATTTAAAAAAAAAACAAAATAGTAATTTAATGACGGATAGGCTATCCGTCGTTAAATATGTAATTAAAAAAAGCTACCATTTTCTATGCTGCTTCATTTCTTCTCCTCTTCTTCACCATTTTCGCCCCTTTTCCAAGTCCGACCAAAACTCCACCATTCTGGCCAATTTTGGACTCTTTTCGGAGCTCGTGGAACAAGGAACTCGGGTGGCCATTCAATTTAATCTTTCTTCGGCTATTTTTCCCGTAATTGAAGGTATTAGTCTAAAACCCTTACTTTGTTAAATTTGGAATTTTTGCTAATTTCGAGCAATTGTATGTTTTTAGAAGTTTGTACTAGCTAGTTTAGTTTATATTAAGTAGTGGGTTAAGCTTGAGGTTGTTCAATTGATAGATTTAGGTCAATTTGAATTGTTAGTATCACGTTAGGATGTTTGTAAGTATGTATGGTATTTAATTTGATATTTTCGTATATGTAGTAGGATTAGTGAGATTTGGTTGAGTTTTTGGAGACCATTTAGTGATTTGGGTGGTTGTAGTATAATTGGCTCGTATTAACTTAGAAAGAATTACTACTGTTTTAATTTATAATTCGTAATTGTAATGGAAATTTGAAATTTATAAAAAAAACTTTAAACGTAAAATGCATGTAATACATGAAATTTGGAACGTATTATAATTAACAATGCAATTATAGTCATGAATTGGAATTGAGTTAAAATTCAATACGTAATGCGTATAGTTATAAATCTAATAAATTCAGACGTGTCATGTTAATCATCCAATGAATACCGATCGTTCATGGATGTACTATCGTACTGTTAATGTCAGTATTCAATCTAGTTTTGTGGAAGGGGTTGAAGCCTTCATCGCATTTGCGATGACACAAACGGCTTGTGTAAGCAGGGGGTTGATAAAGTGCCCTTGCAAATTGAACAAATGCAGAAACAAGCAATATTTGACTCCTACAACGGTACTCGAGCACTTGAAACGTAATGGATTCGTGCCTCAGTATGAGGTATGGAATCATAATGGTGAGGAAGCAACACCGTTCATGACATATGATCAATTTAGGCAGCGTGGAAGGAAGAGAAAAGATGAGCAACTTAGTGGTCAAAGTACATCTAAATGTGATGCTTTTCATGACCGGGTCGAAGAAATGGTGCTTAATGTTGCCGGTCCAAAGTTTATGGACACTAGTACCACTGGAACCGAGGGTGATGTTGAGGAGCCACCGAATCCCGAGGATCAGGCATTCTTTGACTTGTTGGAATTAGCGAAGAAGCCGATTTGGCCGGGGTGTAAGAAGCACACCGAGTTGTCTTTGTTGTCTCGGCTAATGAGTTGTAAGGCCGAGGGTGGCCAATCTAAAGTGAGCTTCAATAACACCGTACAACTGTTATCGGAGTGTTTCCCTAAACCAAACCTAGTACCCACCAACTTTTGCCAAGCGAAGAAAAAGATGCGGGGGTTGGGGTTGCCTATGGTAACCATAGACTGTTGTCCGGATATATGCATGATCTATTGGGGGGAGGATGTAGATCTACTGAAGTTCAAGTTCTGTGGTAAGGACCGCTACAAGCGTTACAAGGAGGGGGCTTCAAATAAATGCCAGAAGAAAAATCCCCCACATAAGAAAATGTGGTACTTCTCTCTAGCACCTCGTTTAAAGAGGTTGTACGCTTCAAGTGCTTGTGCCGATAAAATGCGGTGGCACAAGGAGAGAGTAATCCCGTAAGATGCAGATGGTAGAATGGAGCATCCATCAGACTCACCCGCATGGAAAGCGTTTGACAAGACATATCCGGAGTTTGCAGTCGAGTCTAGAAATGTACGATTGGGGCTCTGTACGGATGGTTTTAACCCATTTGGAAGTGAACGAAAGTACTCTTGTTGGCCAGTGATGCTCACACCGTACAACCTGCCCCCCGATGAGTGCATGAAGGAACCATTCATGTTCTTGACTGTGTTGGTGCCTGGGCCAAAAGATCCAGTACTGAAGCTGGATGTCTTCTTGCAACCCCTAATCAAGGAGCTGATTGAGTTGTGGGAGAAAGGTATCCCTGCATATGATGTGTTGACCAAGAAGAACTTTACCTTGAGAGCAGCACTACTGTGGACCGTGAGTGATTTTCCTACGTACTCCATGCTATCTGGATGGAAAACTGCCGGGAAATATGCCTGTCCACATTTTTTGGAGGACACTTAGACTGAAGGATAGCGGAAAGGAATCTTGGTTTGATTGTCATCGTAGGTTTCTACCAAGTAACCATCCGTTCAGGAAGAACATGGATCAATTCAAGAAAAACAAAGTAGAAAAGAAAGGTTCCCCGAGACGACTTACTGGTTTACAAATTCTTGTGGAGATTGATAGGCTGGATCTTATGAAAGTGACTGAACTTGGGTGGGAGAAGCATAACAAGAAAATTAGCAATAAATGTGGATGGAAGAAGAGAAGCATCTTCTGGGACTTGCCTTATTGGAGCAGTCTTCTTATACGTCACATGTTGGATTTCATGCACATTGATAAGAACGTGTTCGAGAACTGCTTCAACAAAATTTGCAATATTGAAGGAAAAACAAAGGATACCGTCAAATCTAGAGCCAAGTTGGATACATGGTGTAAAAGGCTTGAGTTGACAAAGAGGAATGATGAAGGTAAGTGGCCCAATGCATGCTACACAATTGACAATGAATCTAGGTCAATACTGTTTGATTGGGTGAAGGCATTGAAGTTCCCTGACAATTACGCCTCGAAATTGGAGCGGTGTGTGGATTTGAAGAAGACAAAGATGTTTGGGATGAAGAGCCACGACTGTCATGTGTTCATGGAGAGGCTTATACCGGTTGCATTTCGAGAACTGCTACCTAATCCTGTCTGGATCGCTCTCACCGAGCTGAGCTTATTTTTCAAGAATTTATGCACAAGGGTGGTTTACGATCAAGTGTTAGCAAATCTTGAAAGCAACATACCATTGATTCTATGCAAGCTCGAGCGTATCTTTCCACCGAGCTTATTTGATTCTATGGATCACTTGCCGGTTCATCTTCCACATGAAGTGAGGCTTGATGGACCAGTTCAGTATCGATGGATGTATCCATTCGAGAGGTGTGAAATAATTGCAATCATGTACTTAAAATGTCTGAATTTTCCCTAGTTACACTTTCTTACCTGAATATGTATTACATGTACTTAGGGAAATTGAAAAAATATGTCAAGAACAAAGGTAGACCTGAAGGATCGATTGCCAATGTGTACGTTCGAGAGGAAACTGCAACCTTCTACTCCTATTACTTTGAGGACCACGTCCCGACAAAGGCATCTAGGCCGTCTCGAAACGCAGCCACATTCAAAGTTCAAGAGGATGATGACGTTTCCATTTCAATTTTTAGGGTCTCAGGGAGACCTATGGGATAAGCTAAGAAAGAATGGTTGACGGATAAGGAGCTGAAGGCAGCTCAATATTATGTCCTCGGGAATTGTGCTGAGGTTGACAAATATATGGTGATATTTACTGGGTGAGTACCTTTCTTATTAAAAGCAGCTAAAATTCAACTTTTAACTAAAATCCTACCTAGTATTTAATCATATCATCATGTCCACAATGTTTTCAAAGAGCGTTGTCTGGAGAAGAATCCAATGATGGCAGAGGATACGCTTGAAGAACTCCTTGAAGAGAAGTTGGAATCAGAATTTCCAGATTGGTTCAAGGAGTATGTCCGAGATCCTGCAACAACGTCACATGTCCTTACTTAATAGCTCTAGCAGAGGGACCATACAGAAAGGTCTACACATTCTCATCTTACATAGTCAATGGCCTTAGGTTCCACACGATTGACTTTAACACGGCCATTGCTACAAGCAATTCTTGGGTGTGTGTCAGGGGGCAAGATGTAGGAGCAACTGATTTGTATGATTTCTACGGGAAGCTGAAATAAATAGTGCGCCTTGAATATCCCGGTTTGCCCTTGAAAAGAACCTTCCTGTTTGATGTTGACTGGTATGATCCTACTCCACTTGGTACGAAGAAGAATGAGCAGTATGAAATGGTTGACATAAACCATAGGAGAAGGTACCGTACTAAGTACAAACCATTTATCTTGGCGACTCAAGCACGGTAAGTGGTTTTTCTTGAATATCCAAGCAGGAAACGCGATAAGGCGGACTGGTTAGCTGCGATACATATACATGCCCGCTCCAAAGTGGAGTACGTTGAGAAAGACGACTCAATTACCTACTCGTACCAAGAAGAGGTTGTCGATGAACAAGCAAAACCTCCTGTTGAGGCTCGTGATGAGTTCATAGAGCTGCACGAGTTGGACATGTATGTAGAATTAACTATATACGAGGACGCTGAGGGTATGTGAGTAGGGTAGATTATGTATATAACTAGTTAGTTGTTGATAATACCAAGTATTTTTGATTTACACTGAGTCAAAATGTGTGTAGGGTAGATTATGTGTGTGTGTGTGTGTGTGTGTGTGTGTATAGTTAGTTAGTTAGTTGTTGATAATACTAAGTATTTGTGATTTACTAGGAGTAAAATGTATATATGTTTTACATGTAGTTGAATACTAACACATTTTTCCTGAATTTGTTGCATGTTTTTGTAGATGCCGTGACAAAGGAAATCCACCTACCGTCCTCCCCCATGCAGTAGGTTGACTGCTGGTAGCCAGTCAGAGAGTAGTCGGGCAGGAGGGTCAGAGTCAGAGGAGCAGGAGGGTCATGATAATCAGAGCAGCCGGTCTGAGGTTCCTGAGACCCCACCGAGTTCGAGCAGGGGCTCGACATCGGTCTGGGGTAACTTACTAGATGACGGGTGTCACTTCACCGAGATTGTGGACGGAGCTAAGTGGGATGGGAAGCTTGTGTTGTTCCCGAACGGTAGATCGAAGTAAGTATTATGCATTTGTATATAGAACATAACTTAATTAAGATAATTTATGTCACATCATTGTTGTACCATACTAATTAATATTTGTTTCTTGTATCTTATACATTGATAACAGGTTATGGCCTCCAGAGGCTAGCAATAAACTCAGTGAGATCATCAGGGGCAAGAGGGAGATGCCGAGGCGGGGGGGGGGGGGGAGAGAAGTGGTCGAAGATCTCGAACCGGCTGAAGCATGAGTACTTTAATGAGTTGCGGGTAAGTTTAAATCTGACATTCCTTTATTTGTTATTATAATCGTTGTTTTAATGTGAGTGGTATGTTAGCCACTGAACTTGGGTGATATGTTAGTCACCACTGTGTTAGTAAATTTTAGGACAATGTGAGTGGTATGTTAGCTGTTGAACTTAGGTGATATGTTAGTCACCATTGAATATGTTCTGTTGTGTTATCTTATTAAATTGATGTCTCGGTTAACGTTATGTAATTTGGATGTTGTGTGAAATTGGAAATGTAGAAAACATACTTCATTCCCAACCGATTGCTCCCCCAGATATGGCCTGCATTCGAGACGCTGGGGTCATATTTGTATAAGCATATGGTTAACGAATTGGAAAGAAACGGCATTAGGCCAGCATGGTGTGGACCGGAGGAGTGGGAGCTTTGGGGGAAGCACTGGCAGCTTCCTGCGACCATGCAGATTGCGGCCCAGAACAGAGAGAACCGGCTGACTGAGCCGTCTGATGGTACTGGGGTGGCCAGGCACCACTATGGGTCGCGATCTGTTTCTATGGATTACCATAAATCGGTAAGTGTACATCTACTTTGTCAGTTTATTCGTACATGTGTTTTGTGTTTTTATATCCTATACACTTAATTATTAGCTAAATGTTTGCATATATACGTATGTTCTTCTGGTGTCGGCTGGGGAGGAGAAGAGCGCACTGGCGCTCTTTAAAAGAGCCAAGCTGAAGAACGGGAGATGGGTTGACAGCAAGTCCGAGGCTATTGCGGTACGCTAATTTTGGTTAAAGTTCATATTTTTGTAGTACAAGTTATTTTGAAAAAACTGTAACTCATGATATATGCACTTTACGATTTCAGGCTGAGGTGGAGAGGCAGCTCACCGATGCGGGTGAGGAGCTGACAATTGAACAACAAAACAACATCTTCTTAGCCGTCAACCCAATGGACTTATCTTCATCTGAAATCATCACTTCAATGTTTTCCAGATCATCCAATGCCTTGTTAAACTCATCCAGTTGATCTTCTATACTCCTTTCTTCAAATATCTTATAGGAGTACAACTTTTGCTTCATGTCAACCTACTAGCTAGAGACTTGGTCATGTAAAGACTCTCCAACTTTTTCCGCACAGCTGTTGCAAAAGCTTCTTTAGATACCTCTCTTAAGACCTTGTCACTTAGACTTAAAATGATTGCACTATGAGCCTTCTCAAGACTCTCACTCTTTTTCTCAGTGCTCTCCGAGTAGACCTTGTTGTACTAACATTACTTTTATCTTAATCCTCCATAAACCAAAATCATTCTTGCCATTGAATTTATCAACCTCAAGACGTGCAGTACTCATGATGATCGAATTAACAAGATAGCAAACAAAACCGTTTAAAAAAGATAGTTTCCCACAGACGGCGCCACCTGTAAGGTTTCACTACTCAAACCGATCAAACACAAACACGAATTAAGAAGAATTAACCAACTTAACAATGGCGATACCAAACTGTGCAATCAACACGCAGAAACAACAAACAATAAAGCACAAATCACAACACCAGAATTTACGAGCTTCGACACGCCACATCGGCCTACTGCTCGGGAGAATCAACCACGAATTTACTAAGAATCAATCGGAATTACAAAGCTCGATCCAACAAGCTATGGCGTCAAATTATCTCCACAAACCGGATGATAATAATTCTAGCTCTAAACAATCGAGATAGCTCTATAAGTGTTTACAAGTGATAAATGTACAAGGATTTTAACTGCCTTTGATCAAAAGAGAAAATCCCTTTTATAACGAAGAAGAATGACACGAATCAGGAGTTGCTGTTGATCTCCAATATTTTCTGTTATGATCTGAAGGCTCAGATATGTTTGCGCTTTTCTTCCTTTCAAATATTGCAGATAAGTCCTTATACTTCTTGAAGTTTGTAGACAAACCCCAAAACTCACTTTTCTTCACAAGGAAGGTTGTGGAGATTAAGGAAATGACGATGGAGGAAGGATGTATCGAAATCGGTAATGCCAATAACAAAGTTGCAAATGCATACATTGGGGTAAAGAACTATGAAGAAGCTATAACATTTTATTTGAAAGTTGAGGAGATATGAAAATTTTGGCAATGATCCGAAGGAGGTGGTGCAAGTTAGAAAGATTCTTGGATATCTATATGGGGAATTAGAAGAATATGACAATTCCTTGGAATAACTAAGTCGGTTGAGTCTAAGTGGATTGAAGAGTAAGGGTTGTAGTTCTGATTCGATCCAGGCAGATTAGGGTTGCTGATATACTCATAGCATGGGGGAGGTGTTAGGAAGCTATTGGAGCTTGGAAGGCTGTGGTTTTGCGTGCTGAAATGGTGGGAGATGATCAATATAGGCTTTAGAATTTGTTTCAATGGCCAGGGCTTGTTGTGATCAAGAAAAGTTTTCCGAGACGAAGAAGTATATGAGAATAGCAGAAAGAATTCTTGAGAAGAAAAATATACGTTCTAACACTGTTGCTTTGTTATTAGATGAAATAGCAGTGTTTGGGGGGGGGGGGGGGGGTTTGGCGCACGTAGCACAACGTTTGTTCGCCTTGGTCAATGTGTCCCAAAGTTTCAAAGAATTGGCAGGAGCAGGCCTCCTCCTCCTCCTCCTCCTCCTCCTCCTCCTCCTCCTTCTTCTTGATGGCCAAGGTTTCGTTGTTTTGGGGTTTCACTTCTCCAAGGACTGGTTCTCTCTCAAGAGAGTTGCTTTGAATGCAGTGTTTGAATTATGAGACCCCAAGATGCCTTTATATAGTGGTGGGAGATGGGAATTTCAGCCGGGGCATAAAAGGAAGGTGGAGAATCACGGGCCAGGCCAGATACGAACTTGGCTGCCAGCTTTTCACCGCCAGAACCATTACTGATTTCCATAGGGGACCGCAATAGGTCCTTCTACGGCCCCTTGGGGGCCGCAATCTACGACTTCACCCGGGTGTTTGCAGATTCGTCTTCCGGGCTATTTTTGGACTTCAAAACTTCATTATTTAGAAAAGTGGTCTTCTGCATTGCTTTAGCATTTTGAATAAGCTTCGACGGTAAGTCATGTGTCTCGTTTGTACTCCTCTAACTCCCTGTATAGTTGAATCATCGTTTTTCCTTATTTTCCTCGATTTGGCTTAAATTTGACATTTTGACACCGAAAAACATGTAATTCCTCGAAAACACGATCATCACCTAACAAATACACAATATAGTGGTAAATTGGATTTTTTTATATAAATATTTGAATCTTGGGTAAAACGAGGGTCTAAAAAAGTGTGCAAAATCGCACATTTCACGATCACATCAAAATTATAGGCTAAGATCTTGTGGCATACTTATTTATTGAATAAACTCATGGAGTTGATAAGTTAACTGATAAAATTGGCACAAACAGAGCCTAAGTTACAATTAACTTTCTAAGTTTAGATTGGTGCTAGTTGAAATGGCACCGAAAAATCTGGACGACAATTTTACCCCTTATAAATCTCTGCGGTGTACAAAATTCTTCAAAAGTAGGAATCACCATTAATAAAATTGTTGTGATACAAAAACAATGTTGATAGCCTCACATAATTTAGTATGTACAAAAAAATTCACATATAAATATATATTCTTCGTAGCTCTCTATCAATTATTTCACAACACAAAATCTGAGGCAATATCAACAATGAATAAGACATTTGCCTCATTCGTCTTTGTGACCATTGTGTTAGTCATAGCAGTAGAAGCAAAAAAGGTTTATCACATAATAAACGATATGCCGCCTGGTGAAAACATCGAAGCTCACTGCTACTCCAAAGATGATGATTTTGGCAATAAAGTACTCGGCCCTCTTCAACATTTCACGTTCTATTTCAATCCAAAAATTTTTGGACTAACTAAATTTTACTGCACTTTCAAAACAAAACATGGTTCTGGAAACTACGGTGTTTACACCAAAAGTTCAAAAGAATGGTGTGGAAATGAACGGTGTTATTGGTATGCACGGGTAAATGGAATTTGCGCTGAAGGTTCTGAACGTCATTGCCAACCCTGGAAGGATCCCCCGGCTCTATAAGTTAGTTGGATATGTTTAAACATTGAGACATTCCGGCTGTGAAACTAATTATTTTATTAACAATTTCCATGCTTTATATATATTGACATTGATGAACTAGAGAATAACTACTCCCGCATTACAATTATTCACCGACTGGGCATATGTAGAAAAAAAACATCAAGTGACCACAACAACGACAATAAATAATATATTTATTAATACCTCGACCCAATACATAGTCATCTACTCCTTCTCCTCGCGTATGTGTAACATAAATTAGAGTGCAGTGTATGAATATTTTTTGAAAATATGACCGAATAACCGAGCATCACATGCATCCTCATTTGGACAATGCAACCGTCTCTAAAAAAAGTTGAACGGGTGATTCTCTTCTTATCATGGTGTATTATTTCAGGTTCATATATTCAAATTTCACATTAATCATTAATACACTAGAACAATTATACAAATGAGCACATAGTGTTTTACAATTACAACCTCATATGGAGAAGGAACTAGTCACCAATGTAATAATAGAATGGATAAAATAATCAAATGATGAATTAGGTGAAAATATTTGAGTGGAAATTTAGAAATAAAAATGATGATCACGTTAATAACATGTTGGTCCCTTAGCCAACAGGGGCGCGGATCAATTGCATTTTCAAATGCTTCCTATCTTGTCAAAGAAAAATGCAAGAATATATCAATACTTGTTGATACAAGTTACCTTCTCAGACAGTTTCTTGCATTGAATAATATAACAACTAATAGAAACAACAGTTTGAGTTTACAAGTTACTTTCACTAAAAGGTGATGTACAAGTTATTCCCTGGCAGCGGCGCAAAAAAACATGATCGGTGCAAAACCGTTGTTTGAGTTAAGCACCTATAAATGTTTCCTACTACTAGAAACAACAATTTGAATTTATAACAAAACACAAAATAACGTAATATAATGAAAGTTCACCCGAGTGTCAGACTCTAGATCATTACTACTGTTACTTATCAAATATGTATGAATGGGCAGGTTATGGAACCTTTTGAAGGTAAGAAAGGGCTTAGACAAGGCGATCATGTGTCACCCTACTTGTGTTAGGAATATCTGTTTAGATTTTGATCAGCAACCCTAATGACTTATCTTAACTCAGAAAGGTAACTAGTACTCTTAGTTCACTTGAACATTGTAAAAGAGGAAGCTTACTGAGTATGTTGGTCTAGTATATCTTGTATAGGATGTTAGGTCTTTGAATGTAATTTTTATATCTTTGAAGAACACCAAGAAGTAAGCATCCAGCAGGAAGAGCTCAATTTCTGAAGATCTAGAGACTGCACAAAATTGCTGAAGACTAAGGAGAAATGTCTCCTCAGATACCTTGGCTCAGAAACCTTAAGAAAACAAGTGTCTTTGGAAGAAAAAGTTTCTGAAGAGGTTGCTGACAATTAAAGGTAACTGAGAAAGGAACGTGTAAAGCCTCAGATAGATTGCACAATTCCGTTGAGACTACATGACAAAAATAGTACAATGCATTTATTACGCAGACAAAGATATCTGAACAAAAGAGAAAATCTCTTAAAAGAGACAAAGCTCACTGCAATACTATTATCAGATATCAATAGTTTGAATTTCTAAATGCATGCCTAACGGATACTATTCAAACGACATGATTTTCAACTATAAATATCACCACTTAGAATGTTTGAAGACACACTTGAGCTTAATTACACTTAACTCAACTACATTGAAGCATACAAGCCTTCAACTTACTTACTCTCACAAGCTTACTGTTGCGACTCAAGCTCTCTGATTCTAAGTAGCATAAAAGTTCTAAGTGTCCTGATCCTTAACAAGACTTGATTACTGTGAAAGAGTTGAATCAAAAGATTTAGTTGCGACTTATATCTGTAATTCATTCTCTTGAACATACTATAAGAACTTGGGTCAGTAAAGAACAACTTCCCATACACTGAAAAGAGTATCAAGGAGGCTTGATTCTTCAAAGCTCTCTAATAACTGAACAAGTTATCTAAGTTAGCTTACTTGACAACTACCATAACCAAAACACCACTAGGCGTGTTTAGGGAAAGGATTTAGTTGAGAAAACTAAAGTCCTCACCTAAATGAGCAAGGAAGTACTTGGCTTGGGAAGCTAAGGAAAAAGCTCAAAGGTTACTGAGTAGAGGAAGTACTTGGCTGAGAAATCCAGGGAACAACTCATGATGAACACTTGGTTGGGAACTTAGTGTTAAAAGGATCAAGAGATAAGATTTTGTAAGGGAGCCTCATTATCTTATCTTAGTGAATTCAAGTCCTGAGAAAGGGCGAGTGCATTAGTTGAAGGATTACGCCACCTTCAGATACCACTATAAAAGCATTGTGATATTTACTTATTGCACTTTACTTTCAGTTATCTATTACTTGCTGAGTATTTATTACTTTATAACTTGCCGACACTTGCACTTATCACGTAAACATACTATGATACATAACAGATGCAAATTAGGTTAAAATCAAACCGAATGAGCTTACTTACTCATGCGACTGTTCATCTCGAATGACATCATTTTCGCTCACGGAATCAGATGCAGTGGAACCCTACACCAGAGCAAAGAGAATCAAAAATACAATTCCAACAACAGAAACAGGGAAACAAAATTTCAAAATTGTGAAATCAGAATCCATATAGTATTGCAGCAGAGTGAGAAATCAAAATCACAGTGGATCGAACGAAGAAATGAATAGGATGTGTTGATACGGAAATGTGTCCAATCCGTTAAGGGCGCTATAGAGCGTGTCCTAAAGCACATCACGGCTTAAGTAGCCAATTCAGTACTGGACCGACCTCACATGGTCCGACCAAAGTGAATCGACCAGTACGCTGAAGTCACTACATCTCCACAGCTAGTCCGAGCTGGCTAAGGAAAGGACTTCCAAACCTGACCATGACAGTACAGAGATGCCTAACGGACCGTACGAGAGAATCTCGGACGCCACCATTACATTAAGACGAAACGTATATAACAGAACCACTGAGATACTTCCGTGAGACTCTTGGCTCGGACATCCAGAGTTACCCAAGGGCAGATCAACCAAGCAGACAGATCTGTCCTAGGGACTAACACGGACCCAACATGCGAAACAGTACTCTCGGAGGGAAAAGGTCCAAACTACCCTACCAAGCCCACTTTGCGGTATTGGACTACTGTTCATTATTGGGCTATGGGCCAAAGGGAGCATTGGTGTCCAAATCTGAATCATACACTTGGCATCATCTTATGAACCTCTTCATAAGTACATGATAACTATAAATATAGCACAAGGTCCAAGACCTTAAGGTAAGCAAGATCAAAGCAATTATCCCTAAGTCTCTTGGGACATAATACCTTTCCCATTACTATTGCATTGAGAGCTATCATCTCTCCTTTGAGTAAAGCCTCCTTCCGGATTGACCTTGGCAATCCGGGTAACCCATTCTAACCCCCCCACTTAGTCCTTTCAGGTGCTCTTGCTCGGACAAGCCTTCTCTCGGACTTCAAGTCGGAGGTGGATCTTAGACTAGGTTACTTGCAGTAGTAGTGTTGGTGTTCGAGGTTTACACCTCAACATTTTGGCACCGTCTGTGGGAAACTTTACAAAAAGATCTGTGTTTGTGCTGATGGCTAGAACGAGACGAACAACCCGGACTAGTGCTGCAGGCGTGGGAACACCACCACCACGCCCACGAGGACGTCCGCCCACCCGGGGACGAAGGGCCGCTGTGGCTAGAAGGAACGCTGGAAGGAGATATCCGAGCGACGGATGACCCATCCTCGGATGAGGAAAGAGACGCCCCGCTTAGAGGAGGCCAAAGCGTCCCTGTGAATATCGTGCCTACAGACAATGGAGAAGGGGTAGCACGAGCTTCTCCGGCAGAAGCTCAAGGCCCTACCACAGGACAACAGTTTACGATGCCCGATGGTCGCGTTGTCCGCACAAGCGACCTCGGACTAAGCGAGACTCAGTTTGATAGGTTGCTCACGATTATCCAAGGATGCCTAAGGTCTAACAATGCCCATCCGCAGCAAGCCACTCCGCCAGTGGTTACTCCGGTTCAAGCGGAGCCCGCCTTGTCAAGAAACAGACAGCGTCCGATCCAACAGAGGTTGGGAGATCAGCCGCACCATGAGGATTTGCGAAATCTTCTAGACCGACGGGCCTCTGCTTCGCAAGTTCGGGGTGAAGGAAGCCCGAATGGGAGGAGAGAGTACCAAGAAGGAGGTAACAGGCACCCAGGAGGTCTGCGACAAGCTCCCATGAGGAACAGGGATCATGTAGCAGAAACCATTCCAGTTGTCTGGCTAGACGAACTCCCCACGGATGTCGCAGTCCATCCACGGACAGGAGAGGTCATGACAGCTGAAGAAATTTACGCCCAACAAAAAGCTTTGGAAACCCAAATCCTGAACCTCGGACGTCTGGTAAAAGACCACGAGCAAATCACTACAAGTGCACCAAACCCTCTGTGTGATGATATCATGAGGGAAAAGGAAAGAAATAGAAACTCGGACCAAGTGATTCCGAACTTGGAATACTACTATGGGGATACTTGTCCCGTGGGTCACCTGACAAGGTACAACAACAAGATGGATTCCAAGGGGCTGAGCGACAATACTAAAGCCCTTACGTTCTCATCCACCCTCTTCGGCACGGCTATGGATTGGT
Source organism: Plantago major (assembly GCA_026545765.1). Lineage (NCBI taxonomy): Eukaryota > Viridiplantae > Streptophyta > Magnoliopsida > Lamiales > Plantaginaceae > Plantago > Plantago major. The sequence continues at coordinate 92,070,417 of CM048839.1, forward strand.
ACACAACAAGTCAATAAGGTCGTACGCAGACCCGTCTTCCAAATTCTTAGCACGATTCGGAAAATCAAAAAGAAGAAAACGTACTGTAGAGCACCTGGCTGAAGTCATCCAAAGGGAACAGGAAGATCTTCGAACTTTCCTAGATCGCTTCAATACGGAAGTACTCCGAGTTGAGCCCCATAGTATTAAAGAACGGGTCCGTCACCTGTACGCTAATACTTACAACTCCGAGCTGCGGAGGAAGCTCTCTAGTCAGGAAGTGAGGAGCGAAAAGCACTTGGATGACATCTGTGAGGAGGTCATGTACGGAGAAGAATACCGAAGGAACGTATCACCCGAGCAGGATCGAAGAAGGGAAAGGAACCGCAAAAACAAGAGCAACGCCAGGGGAAGTTTGACCCGAAGAAAGATCACAGAGACAAAGGCATTTACAGGGAGAGAAGTCCGCCCAGAAGATTCGCGGACTACACGCGCCTCAACAAGCCGAGATCCGACATCTTGGCCACTATTGTTGAGAAGAAGTTGGACGTACATTGGCCAAAGCCATCCCACAATCGGAGAAACAGAAATGCGAAGGGATACTGCAAATTTCACAAGAGCAGAGGCCATGAGACTGACGACTGTATCCAGTTAAAAACAGAAGTCGAACACCTGGTGAGAGAAGGCAAGTTGAAGGAGCACATATATGCGGACGAGCCCTCCAGGCATGATAGAACGGAGCGGAGGAGGGAGGATAACGCTGCTGACCCACCACCTCGCCCACTATCTTTGCCACCTCCGCCAGTAGGTTATCCGCCACACAGGGGAGGACATCCGTACGGATACGGCGATGAGACGGAAATGGAGAACCCTCCGTACAGCGGAGTGATCAACACTATCGCAGGCGGACCCTCTGGAGGTGATAGCAGGAATGCAAGGGAGCGGACCGCCCAAAACCTTCGGAACAATGATAGGGCGTACGGTGCCCCCACGATTCGAGGAACAAATGCAATATCTTTCGAAGATAGCGAAATTCCCCCTCCTACGGCAGGAGGCGAGGAGATTGACGACCCGGACGTTCCTCTTGTAGTTTCGTTGACCATCGCGACTTATCGAGTGAACAAAATTCTGGTGGATACCGGGAGTTCTTCGAATATCATCTCTAAGAGGACGCTAGATCAGATGGAGTTGGGAATAATCCGCTACGACAGAGTTCATACCTCTATACTAGGGTTTGGAGGAGGAACTGTTCGACCACTAGGAAGTGTTACGTTACACATTTTACTCGGAACCTTCCCGGCCAGGATAACACAGTCGGTCCGATTTGTCGTGGTTGATCGGACCTTCGACTATAACGCCATCTTTGGGCGACCAGGACTCAATCAATTCCGGGCTATCTCATCCACCTTACATAACAGAATGAAATTTCCAACTCCCTTCGGAGTAGGAGAAGAGGTAGGAAACATCCAAGAAGCTTGGGAGTGTTACATTATGTCTACGAGAAGGGCATCTGCCCCCGTTTTGGCAGTCACTGTGACCTCCGATCCGAGAGTTGTTCTACCGTCCAAACAGGAGAATTCGCATATAGGGGTAGGAAGCCAGAAGGAGAAGTTCCCTAGAACTGCACGGATCGAGCCTCACGAAACTCTCAAGGAAATCGAGATTGTTGTTGGAAGCCCGGATAAGAAGACTAGAATCGGAACAGAGATGAGCACAGAAGTGGAAATGAAACTTATTGCTTGTCTCCGAGGCAACAGAGATGTATTTGCTTGGAGTGCTGATGATTTGAAGGGAATAGATCCGAGAATCACTCACCGTCTGAACATGGATCCCTCGATCAAATATATCCGACAGAAGAGGAAAGACTTTGGCCCGGTCAAGGACGGAATTATATCTGCGGAAGTTGACCGGCTCTTGAAAGCCGGGCACATTGAAGAAGTTAGATATTCGGACTGGGTCTGTAACGTGGTACTCGTCGAGAAGGCCCCTGGAAAGTGGAGGATGTGCAACGACTTCACAAGGCTCAACAAGTTTTGTCCGAAGGATCCTTATCCCCTACCTCGCATAGACCAGTTGGTAGATTTTACCGCGGGATGTGCGCTCCTAAGCTTCATGGACGCATATCAGGGCTTCTATCAAATCCGGATGGCCAAGGACGACATCAAGAAAACAGCCTTCTTCGCGGCAGGAGGAGTATACTGTTTCAAGGTGATGCCATTCGGGTTGAAGAACGCAGGAGCTACATACCAGCGGTTGGTGAATAAAATGTTCGAGGCGGAGTTGGGCAAGACTATGGAAGTCTACGTAGATGATATGCTTGTTAAAAGTAAGACTAAAGAAGAGCATATTGAGCATCTCAACAATTGCTTTTCCATTCTGCGGAAGTATGGAATGAAGTTGAACCCCGAAAAGTGTACGTTCGGGGTGAAAGGAGGCAAGTTTCTGGGATACATGGTCACAGAAAGAGGGATAAGTGCAAACCCCGAGAAGATCAAAGCAATCCTAGATTTGCCCCATCCGAAGAACCTCAACGAGGTACAACAGCTTATTGGGCGTCGAATGTCCTTAAGTCGTTTCATTTCCCGATCAGCGGAGAAGAATCTTCCGTTCTTCAATTCAAAATCCTCCGGAAAGGAGAGAACTTTGTGTGGACCGCGGAATGTTCTGAGGCTTTTGAGAAACTGAAAGAGTACCTCCATTCCCCTCCACTGCCTTCCAAACCCGTCGAAGGAGAACCGCTCTACCTCTACCTAGCAATCACGGAAGAGGCAATGAGCTCCGTATTAGTACGGATTCAGGCTAACGAGCATTTGCCGATTTACTATCTTAGCAAATCCCTTGCTGGGGCGGAGACAAGATACGTTAAGATCGAGAAACTCGCATACGCCTTGGTTTATACCGCCAGACGGTTAAAACCTTATTTTAAGTCTCACAAAATAGTGGTACTAACTGCAGAACCTTTGAAACAGGTCATAGGAAAGCCCGACCAATCATGACGACTCTCTAAGTGGGCGATCGAGCTAAGTGAATACGACATTTGCTACCAGGCTCCGTCAGCCAAAAAGGCTCAAGTCCTCGCCGACTTCTTAGCGGATTATCCAGAGAAGGATTCAGAGAAAGTCCCTGACAAGCAGGTGCTCGGGTGCTTAATCACCAAGCATATTGTCCGAAAGCCAGTTCCGCCAAGTTCAACCCGGAAAAACTCGAGGAAGCCCAGTTCATCAATCGGCCCTTTCCTTTGTCAGATGGGGAAACTCGGGTCAACCAAATGTTTCTACTTGGTGATGTTCCCAGAAACCCCAGTGCGGACAACATCAGAACGGAAATCACGGGAGGGGATGAACCAAGAGCGGAACCTCAGCAGCTCGCAGGAGATCTCCAAACCAAAAAACATCCTTCCGATATCTGGACATTGGAAGTGGATGGTTCTTCCACTGGAGGAGTGGGAGGAATTGGAATCTACCTCAAGAGCCCAGATGGCGCGGAACTCGACTATGCGATTTCCTTGGATTTCAAAGTTACCAATTATGAGGCTGAGTATGAGGCACTTTTAGTGGGGTTGCGGCTAGCCAAGTCACTCCAAGCCCGGAAGGTCAAAGCTTACACGGACTCACAGCTCGTCGAGGCCCAATTTTCAGGAAGTTTTGCCACAAAAGGTCCTTCGATGATCAAGTATCTTGAGCTACTCAAGAATGAGGCCAACCACTTCGAGGAATTCACCTTGGAAAAGTTTGACAGAGCTTGGAACGAAAGAGCCGATGCTTTGGCATAATACGCATCTGCTACAGCGGCTTTGGACACAAGGAGAGTAATTCTACTCACCATTACTGACTCATCCGTCATGAGTCCCAGTTCGGCGGTCATGATACTTGACACAGGAAGAAACTGGATGACTGACATTTTTAACTATCTCAAGGACGGATCTTTGCCAGTCGATCCGAAAGAATCAAGGAGTGTGCAATGCCGAGCAAATAGATATTTTATAATGGGTGATGATTTGTACAAAAGATCTTTTTCATGGACTCACCTAAGATGCTTGAACCCACAAGAAGCACAGACCGTGCTGGAAGAGATACACAACGGAAGCTGTGGGAGTCATTCCGGGGGGAGGACTCTACCGTAAAATCATAATGACAAGGCTACTATTGGCCTACCATCGGTAAAGATTCCGCCGACCACGCCCGGAGATGTCAGGATTGCCAATATTACGCAAACATCCCACATCGCCCGATGAACCCTATGATTCCGGCAATCATAGCGTGTCCGTTCGACCAGTGGGGTATCTATATTGTCGGACCATTTTCAAGGGGTACCCAACAGAAAAAATTTCTCATTGTGGCGGTAGAATATTTTACCAAGTGGGTAGAAGCGGAGGCTGTAGCGACTATCACGGAAAGTCGAGTGCGGACCTTCATCTGGAAGAACATCATTTGTCGCTTCGGCCTACCAAGAGTTCTAGTCTCGGATAATGGTGCCCAGTTCTCAGGACATAGGCTCAAGGAATGGCTGGCGTCCTTCAAAATCGAGCAACGTTTTACATTTATTGGATACCCGCAATCCAATGGACAGGCTGAGTCCACAAACAAAACAATAGTCAAGATCCTCGAGAAGCGTTTGAGAACTTCACAAGAAAGCTGGGCGGACGACCTGGAAGGCGTGCTGTGGGCGCATCGCACGACTGCACGGACTGCGACCAAAGAAACTCCATTCTCCTTGGTATATGGTTCAGAGGCAGTCATACCATCCGAGATTGCTGTAGAGACTTTGAGAATCCGAGAGTTCGAAGACAAAGCAAACCAAGAAGCTCGGATATTCGACCTGGACATGCTTGAACAAAAAAGGTCTGAGGCACTGGCGAATATCTTTAGGTATCAGGCAACTACTGCCCGAACCTATAACAGGAACATTCGTGCGGCTAACTTGCAAGTCGGGGACCTGGTGCTTCGACGAGCCGACATTTTGAACAATATCGGGAAACTCAAGCCCAAGTGGGAAGGACCCTACAAGATTGTCGGGGCAAGGGTGAATGGGAGTTATGAATTAGAAGATGAGAACGGACATCCCCTCAAGCGTCCGTGGAATGCTAGAAACCTTCAGAAGTTCTATGCATAAAGATAACTGCGCGGAGCTCCATCATGTCGATTGATCATCTCAATTTCAACTACTTGTTACACGGAACTCCGCCGCGATTCTGTTTCTTTTTGGTCCTTTTGCCATTGGCCATAGAGCCCGCAAGTTGTAATTGAATTTCCGGCAAATCAATACAACCTCTATCTTTCAATTTGTGATTTTTTGATTTACGCATCTGAGATTTACCGTTCGTTTAACAACAACGAAATCAAGAGATTTCATTCATACAAAGACGGATTATACATAATCTTGTCTGTACAATTTACAATCCCGAATCGATTATCCGAACTTACGGACGCAATACGAAAAATGCAGAAAAACGTCTCTGGAGATACGTCATCTCCCAGCAAAGATCGTTCCCCCACCGAGAAAAACTTCTTCCGTGTCGAGCGGCAAGTTTGATTTCATGGAGGCCGTGAACTCGATCTACACAAGAGAATGGTTAAACATGCTGGAATCCTTCGGGATACCACCAAAACATGGCAATGCAAGTCCTGTGTCCGGGGAAAACAAAGTGCAGACAAGAAGAGATTTCCGCCTCACCGGCTTTAAAGACTCAAACTCTCTTGAAATTCGGAGACTGTTTCCAATATAAGAGAGATTTGAGCCATTAAAGTGGGGTTGGAAGAAAGCAGAGGAGACGGACGGATATATATTTAAACCGAGATCTATGCCTTTCCGTGACTGATCTTCAACAATTTTCCCCTCTAGACCCATGCCACCCTCAAGCTCAGGATGAACGCCGACTTGAGAGTGGACGGGAGTCAAGAGCGGGAAACTATTCAAGAGATCGTCCTCTTGCAATTGAGTAGATTTGGAAAGTGGAAGTTGGATTTGCACGACCAAGGCCAAGAGGGATCTGCAGTATTTATAGAAGTGACGAACCAATGGGCATCCGACACGTTAGAACTTCGACGTCGACAATGGGCTTAAACTATTCATTTGGGTCGAACAGTGTTGGGCCAGACAGGTTTATCCAATCAAGCCTAAACAAGCCCATCAACTACGTCCGAGTTTCTTAGTCATTTTACAAAAATATGTGCGTCAATATCATCCGACGCAGTCTGCACAAGAAAAAGATGGAGACCCCATCCGAGGAAAAATAGTTCGAATTTTATAAACAAAATTATCCGAACATTTACATAACAGAAGTACAATCTGGAAAGATCCAAGGATAAGTACATGCATCCGTGGGGCATACCCCGCCTTGTTCCGTCACCAGACTCCGGAAGTCGAGCCTTGGGACTCCGAGCCTCCACCTCGGCCCTGACGAGCTTGCTGCTGCATACGAATCCTCCTACGGATCAGCTTCAGCGTCCGCTCTCTCTCTTCCTCGGCTCGCCTCCTAGCTATTCCCGGACATAGAGGTGGATCGCCTTAAAAATCAAGGAGGATCGGGTCACCTGCGGTCCCCGTACCCGGGTAAATTGGTGGATGCATGTGCCCACAAGCACAATTTACCCAGTGCTGATATTCCTCGTCTTCAGATTCCGACATCCTGAAGAACTCCGTCTTTTGTGGATGGCTGGAATCAGTGAAACAAAACACAAAACGAAGAAGGGTACAGCTGTGAAAAAGGGAAGAATTACCACACCCTTATTTATAGTTGCGATGGGTCCTCAAGATCTCTCCACGTGTCGATAATCCGACGACGGGGGAGATGAAAAGACAAAGTCATAATGACTATTTCACTGTTTCACCTTCCTCCTTCTAGAAGAATTAGACATCCCAAGGGGCGAACAGTCCGAGTATCGGAAAGATGATGGTCTGATTTCTACATCGGATGCCATCTACAGCGGTCCGTGCTCTTAAGAGATGGGTAATTTATAATAACTCAGCTTATGAACAACAGATAAAAAGGAACGAAGAAGAGAGCAAGTAATAGTTCGGAAGCATAGGAGGTTCAACTCCTCGGATGAAATACGAAACATTGTTATAGTATGTAATGACATTCCGAGTTATCAAAAGATGCAAATCCAACAGAAAAAGTCAGCAAATACAGAATTTCAACGGGGCATACCCCGGACTTCTCACTGAGGCCCAGCTTGGCTCGGACCAGCTTCACCAGTTTGAGGCGGATCGACAGGGGGCATGTTGGAGGTAGCTTGTGCAGCAAGGGATTCAACAACATTGAACAAGTTGAAATCCGCGGGATGGCCAACGACCCGGCAAGGCAGAGAGAACCACTTCTTCAGGAAAGCCTGGTAATTGTCGAAAGGTACAAAGCATACCTTTCGGAGAGCATCCGGGACCCATCTCGGGAGGAAGGGCCCGCCATTTCGGATCTCGATCTCACCTTCCTCAGTGACGAGTTCTGCAAACTCGCACGCGGCCAACTGTTCATCCGAGACACTGTCTACGGGGACTTCCACGCCATTAGCATCCGCAGAAGGGATTAACCCTTCCGTCTTCCAGTTAAAGTCCGGTGGAAGTAGTCCCTTGGACTGCAGTTGTCCGATAGCGGACACGAACCCATCCAGGCGGGAAGCATCAGATTTGTCCGCCGTCAAGAACTTGAAGGAGTCGGACTTCATGAAGTCACGACCAGCATGAAGACGGGCATATTGGAGGCCTCCAAGCAGTATATCCTTGGAATCCAGAAAAGCCTTCATCGACTTGTCGACAAAGTTCTCCTGCCAGTCGAGGTCCGCCTTGATTTCTTCCCAGCTGGCCTTCAGCTTATGGAACTTCACTTCTTGCTCTCTCAGCCGCATCTCCAATTGTTTCGCCTTCTCTGCCTCATCCGCGGAAGTGGCCACAGCCTTGTGGAGGTCCTCCTCAATGGTAGCACATTCAACGGCTTTCCATTGCATGGCCCTGACGAAACAGCCGAGCTGCGAGAAGTCCGTAAGAATATAAGTTGCACTTTTATCATACTAAGAACAAACCAAGGAGAGCATCCAAAGATTACTTACCCGTTGGTATAGCCCATCCAGCCCTCCGACCCGCTCAACCTCAGGGAGTCCGCAAGCCAGCTCGTACTCCTTGTCAAGAGCAGCTTGGTCAACAGGAAGAACAGCGGACAATTGCTGTCTCTTTGCTGCGGGAGGAGCCTCCGAAGTTGCTCCTCTCTTGTGTCCCGAGGTAATGGCATCCCGCATCAACACCTCTCGTTGTGGTGCAGCAGCAGCGGAAGCCTGGGACCTCGAAGCGGTGGCGCTCCGAGTGACGGGGGCTTTGCCCTTGTCGGGCACCGCCAAGGCCTGAGAATCCTCTCCAGCCTTGTTCCGCCTTTCTTCCTCCGCAGCAAAAACCGCGGCATTCTTCGGATCTGGCATGGGAAGACCCGTGGAAGTGTTGATGATTCTGGTCCTCTGACTAGTGGCGACCTCCAGGGCTTGCTGCTCTCTCTGCAACTTCTTCTTCTCGCGGAGTGTCGACATGATATAGTCGAACCAATAAGCTACACAATAAACCAGAGGCATTAGATACAGACAGGTTAAAGAAGAATTATCAGAATTTCGGAAACACGTAATCAAAATAGAATATATTGAAGAAGAATGAACGCCAAGTTTCGAGTCAATGAATCCTTACTAAAGTCCGTCTTCCCTCCTACATCTACTACACCTGTTAGTCCGCACAGGTAGGGAAGTGGCTGACAGATTAATCCGTGAAACGGATAAGTAGGTGGGTCATGCTTTTTGTGGATTGCCGCCACCCACGGAGCCACGTTCTTCGGAAGGGGACGCCAATCCGGGATACTCTCTCTAAGGAATTTTGTGGGCAGCCCCCATTGTTCCCTCTGTCTCTCGGACATCCCTGGCTTCAAAGCCATCCGGACAAAAACGTACCTATCCCACCACTTCGATCCCAGCGACGAAATGGAGTCCGAGATAAAATTGTAAGGTTTCCTATTCATGAAAGTATAGAATAGTGGATTCCCCGGACTGAACGAGACGTGGAAGAGCTGCCTGAAGTTCTCAAAATTCACCGGCTGCCCTTTCTTCTTACAAAAAACTACAAAGCAAATAAGGTTACCCAGGGACTTGGGGATAACCTGACTCGGACCTATACCAATATGGTTCAGAATGTTTTTCAGCTCTGTGGCAATGGGGATCTTCCATCCGCAGGAGAAGGCCACCTCATGCACGCACATATATCCAGCGGGAGGGTTATAGAATGCATGCCCGGGTTCAGGGATCATTATTTCTACGGAGTCAGGGATCTCCCATTTTCGCCTCCATTCCGGAATCTCCTCAGGTTTGACCCTCGATGGACAGGTAGGAAGAAGCCCGTCCGCGTTTAGCTCTCCGAACTCGTCTGCTATCACTACTGCGGATGCGGGACGAGGAAATTTGATCCTTGTCGCCTTGGCACCACGACCCTCAATTAATGGAAGATTGGATTGAACGGGCGCAGCAGGGTGTAGTGCAATCCGCCGACTGGATCGTCTAGGGGGACGAGCGACAGGAGATCCTTCTCCTTCTTCTTCCTCGTCCTCATCTTCCTCTTCCTCACCATCTTCTTCCTCCTCGATGACACCTTCGGGTCTCCCGGATGTGCCTGGGTTGGACGGACCTGTTTCCGCTACAACACGGTCCTCCACCCCAGCCTCGAACATCTCGACTTCATCAGCCTCCCGACCGCTGTCGCCTTCCCGCTCCGCACGCAGTTCGCTTGGATCCCAGGATGTCCCGATGCCACCTATGGTTCGAGATTGGACTACTAACGACCTAGTCCTAGCAAGGTCACCCCGTCCATTGAACGCTGCTGGCTTCGCCAGACCGCGATCTCCGTGCTCAAAGATCGTAATCTCTGGACGACCCAAGCTCCACAAGTACAAAATCTCTCGCGGATAAGGTCAGATCCGCGGACCCGGTCCCTAAATCTACTGCGTCATTGTAACCTGGGGCCTCGTGCTGGTTCTGACTATCGCTCCCGGACATCCTAGGGCAGAAGGAAACAAGTCAGGAATGATGGTGTTGATTGTCCGAGAGTTCGTTTAGGTAATTTCTTAAGTCAAAGAAAGCCTACGGATTTCTACTTAACGCGCCGCTGGCACTATCACCTACCTTACCCAGCACGCTGAGCGGGGCAAATTTACGCAAGATTGTGTGCCGATTGGCACCAACACATTACCAAATAAGCATGCATGATCAAATTTTTGTTACAGTCGGCATACACATGAGATGCTTCAACAAGATACTGGCAATAAATTGGCATGTGACAGTACGGAAGAGAAATTGTTTCAACTAAGAGCGTTGCTAAAGCCTATCACATGCAATATCGGCAAGAACAGACTCGACAATTTCATATCCGAGCAAGGCAAAAACATATGAGCACGAAATAAGCATATCGGGAAAAGAAGACAACTCAGCAAAAATGAAGATGTACGTACTTGATAAAGTTGATTTGATAAGTTTGAACGGATGACTAAGCCTTGCTACTTCTCCGAGGGTACGGATTCAAAGAAGAAACCTTCAAATTTTGCGACTCTTGCTTGCTCGGATGTGCCTTCAAACGCTCGGATTGCTTTGCAATTGCTCTAAATTTCAAGATTGCTAAAAGTGTGAAAGTGACTGATGGGCTGACTATTTATAAGGGCAATTCGGGGATAGCCAAGAGTCACATCGCTTGGATTCGAATCCCAGCCGTTGGTCCTCTCAATCGAGGTTGTGCCGCATGAGTGGATGGTCGATGTCGTCGCATTTAATGCTTGACAGACGCGTCACATCAATCGGACTGGGAACCCCAACCGTTGATGTCGTCCTGATCCAACGGTCACGTCCCTTGACTCGGGATCTTTATCCCGTGGGCCGAACGGACAACCTATTGGACCTCTTGGACTTACGGGAGGAGCAATTCAACAATCGGCCCAATGGACAACTTCCGGAGGGCTACGTCAGATCCTAGCCGTACTCGGACCCATATATATCGGATACAAATACCTTTTCCTCTACAGTCCCAGCTATGTGATAACTCGGACTGTAGACGGAAGGGGGGGGGGGGGGGGAAAGAGATATATTGAATCCTTGAGGACACGGACGATGGATCCCGACAAAAAGGATTTTTTCCTTTTTCTTTTAACTAAAGATTCGGACACGCTCCACAGACACGACTGATCCCTCATAGTTACCAACTATCTTCTACTAAGATACTTGGAAACTGGGGGGACATATGTTGATACGGAAATGTGTCCAATCCGTTAAGGGCGCCATAGAGCGTGTCCTAAAGCGCATCACGGCTTAACTAGCCAATTCAGTACTGGTCCGACCTCACATGGTCCGACCAAAGTGAATCGACCAGTACGCTGAAGTCACTACATCTCCACAGCTAGTCCGAGCTGGCTAAGGAAAGGACTTCCAAACCTGACCATGACAGTACAGAGATGCCTAACGGACCGTACGAGAGAATCTTGGACGCCACCATTACATTAAGACCAAACGTATATATAACAGAACCACTGAGATACTTCCGTGAGACTCTTGGCTCGGACATCCAGAGTTACCCAAGGGCAGATCAACCAAGCAGATAGATCTGTCCGAGGGACTAACACGGACCCAACAAAGTGAATAAGATCTCGGAGGGAAAAGGTCCAAACTACCCTCCCAAGCCCACTTTGCGGTATTGGACTACTGTTCATTATTGGGCTATGGGCCAAAGGGAGCATTGGTGTCCAAATCTGAATCATACACTTGGCATCATCTTATGAACCTCTTCATAAGTACATGATAACTATAAATATAGCACAAGGTCCAAGACCTTAAGGTAAGCAAGATCAAAGCAATTATCCCTAAGTCTCTTGGGACATAATACCTTTCCCATTACTATTGCATTGAGAGCTATTATCTCTCCTTTGAGTAAAGCCTCCTTCCGGATTGACCTTGGCAATCCGGGTAACCCATTCTAACCCCCCACTTAGTCCTTTCAGGTGCTCTTGCTCGGACAAGCCTTCTCTCGGACTTCAAGTCGGAAGTGGATCTTAGACTAGGTTACTTGCAGTAGTAGTGTTGGTGTTCGAGGTTTACACCTCAACAGGATGATTCGATTATGTTGAATTCCCAAAACTATGTAACTGTAAATAAACGTTTGAGAAATGAAGAGCAAACCTATATAGAAAAAATAGAAATGATGAAATTCAATTGGACTTCAACTTGGAAGCTAAGGAAGAAGCATCTATTAGCGCGATGACGTAATAATTTCTTCACTGCATAAAATGGAAATTTATTTAGAAAAATCAAACACTGTGGGAGGAGGAAGGACGCATCTATTCTAATCTACCTTCTACTACCGACGGTGACACGAACGCGGTACCCGCATGATACATTTTTAACCTTGAATTTTAAATTTTCGGCGTTCCAAAAAAGTTCACCTATATGAAGTTCCAAGTATATATGACTAGCTATATGTGGAATACGTACATTTGATACATTGGTTCTCATAAATCTTGGAATGGCAAGTGTTTAATTTTTTTTTCTTTCTTTTTTGGGGCGGACCCCGGGAAAAAGCCTGGGTTAGTCAGGCCCTGGGTCCACCCCTGCTTGTAGGTAAGATCCTCGTAAAACTACATCAATTCTCATTTACTAAAAACAGGAGAAGGGAATAAAATGAAGAGGTTACGGATACATTGTGTTGTACTAATTGCTTAGAGAAAGGAGAGTAGCAGGAGAGTAAGAGTACAAGAAAGAAGAGAGTACAAATTATAGAATGGAGAGAATGGAAAGTTTATTTTTCAGACAAAGTGGGAGTACATAGTAGGTATTTAGACCAGCTCCAACGGGCGGTTGGAAGAGTTTGATGGCCAAACTGCAAGTTGCCCCCAATGGGCGGTTGATCGGCGCCTGACATAAACAACGTCTGAAATTTTCAGACGCGTTTGATGGATATCAAACACTGATCTCCCTTTCTTTTCATTTCTTAGTTTATTTTTTATTTTTGTTTTTGTTTTGTTTGTCTTCTTTTCACCTTTTTCCATTCTATTTCACATTTTATTTTCTTTTCGTTTTAGTTTGTAATATTTATTTTTAATTTTCATATATTTTAATATTGATAGATCATATATAGAACTATAGAACACAAATTCTAAAATTTAATATATTCTAATTCACTAAAAAATGAACTTACATAAAATAAAAGCACTTGCATAAAATAAAAAATTACAAATTATTAAAATTGAAAACACACAACCGATAATTAAAAATATTGGAAACTTCATCGTCCATCCCTATGATGACGTTGCCATATATGCTCGATCAAATCATTTTGCAACGCCAAAGACCCGGTTGAACGCGTTCTCTGCTCGACATAAATTTATGTAATGTAATCTTTTACTATCTCAAGTATTGTAATATTTTTATTAATTAAGTATTGTGTTTTTTTATTATCGAATATTGTAATTTTTTAATTTTTATTTCAAGCTATTTTAATTAATTAACGAAATTTAAAATAAATATGAAGTGTGAAGTATGAAGTTTTAAAAGAAATGAAAAATGAATATTGTAGTTTAAAAAGAAATAAGAAAATAAAATGAAAAATTGAGCATGATAGAATTTGAGGGTTGGAGATGGCTGGGGTCGGGCGGGATATTTGGGATTTCGTGATCGCGAATTCGGGATTGGGACATATTTTTCACGTTTCAATCCCATCCCAAATAAACTCGGAATTTTCGGGATTGAGACTTTGGAATTTGGGCGGGATCGGGCGGGATTTCGGGATCCCATATATTTTGAACAATTTTTACAACACTCTTGATAATTTTGGACAAGCATTTATAATTTCACAAATACTAGTTTACATTAAACATAATTATATAATCCCTACTTTTGAATGACTTTAAAAAACAACTTACACTTCTATATGCACAAACCGAACAATCTACAAGTTAGTACGAATTCAACTCGTATCCCAAACTAACTTGTTTTGTTTGTTTTTTTATAGGTTAAATATACAACGGATAGTTAGATAAACAAGTACCACCCAACATCAATCTTATGATATAATTAAAGAAGAATAACAGTTGCATCATAAAAGAGTTGTCGTTTTTGTGTAATATATAGTAGTATTAATTATTTATTGATTTATTCATTATCCCATTTGGGATCCCAAATCCCAATTGGGATGCAAAATCAACACCAATCCCGTCCCAAAATTATATATGGGAATTCGAGATTTATTCCAATTGGGATCGAGAATTTCGGGATCGGGAAGTTCGGGATAATCCCAATCGGGATCGAAATTTTCCCAATATCCCATACAAAACCCCACCCTCAGATACAAAGTTTACTTGTATTTGTTGTTAGTGGAATGGTGACATGCCAATTTGATAGAGTTTAATGGAGTTTTAGGGTTGGAGATAGCCTTAATACATGAGAAAATTGATTTCAAGGGCCTAATAAAATATGAAGAGACAATGACATCTCCACTAACTTGTACACATTTATCTCTTCATCCACTAATGAACCCTTTACACATAACTCTTCATCCACTAACTTGTGCATTAACCCTATCATCCAATAACTCTCATCCATTAACTCATTGTGAATTTATCCTATGTTTAAAAGCCGGCCCGGACAGTTAAGCCGGCCACCCCAAAAAAAGGTCGGATCGAGGTCGGATCGGTTGGGCCGTTTTGAACCGTTTGAGCTGTTATTACATTATCATAATTAGTATATGTATTCATTGTACAATTATTCATATTGAAAATTAAAATATGCAACATAATAATTGAATATAAACATGAAAATCCATATTCAAATAAAGTAGTATAATAAAACTAATTTTTTTATTTAAATTAAATGATATTCGTCAATCTTATTAGTTCAATTTCAATTTAGTACGTATATGTATAACTCTTTAAGTATAATCTTTAGATTTCAATTGCGTTCACGTAATTGATACGATAGTGTAATACATATACTATATAATTACTAGTTTTTCTATCATATAAATGAAAAAAAAAATATTGTCACACAATTAAAAAATAGTTACAATAGACCACAAAATCAACATATGTATAGTCATTCTCAACAATTAAAAGTCACAATGGATAACTGAGTTCTCCAAACATGATTTTCAAATAATTTTTAAATACTCCAGCCAATTGAATATAAAATATAGGATCAATTACATATACATCCCCTGTTAGATTCCCTTCTCACAGATGGATACTCGTTTGTCAAACAATTACATCTGGGTCCTTTAAGCTGAAAATCCGTTGACCAAATAAGTTGCTACAATAACTTATGTTGGAGACAAACAGGCCCTTATCCTATTTTCAGAGAATTGCACATTCTTCTTCTCCGATCTTCCTTTCTTCGTTCTTATCTTCTTCTTCTCCGTCTTTTCTCCTTTCCCTGTTCTTTTTCACATTTCTCCTCCATTGCCTTTCTTCTCCACTCTCATCTCCTGTTTCCAGTGAGATGTCCTCTACCTCTAGCTGGTAATCAATCCATCCATCAATTCAATTCAATTAAACAAATCTGATTCATTCTATTCATCAATTAATTCTCTTCCTTAGATCGGATTCCAATTTTTCAAAATCAACCATGGGTGTAAAAGGTTCGTAGGAGGAGGCATTAATGCATCGATCATCGCCGGATGTTCGACTCACCCGCTCGATCAAAATGGTTGTCTTCATTGGGATAATTGGAAATCCAACTCTGCCTCGCACTCATCTTCTACAAAGTTTCCGGTGGTCCATTTGGAGTAGAATACTCAATCTGAGCTGGGTGGCGGGTAGTGTGGACTAAGCTTTGGAACCCTAACATTTTCCCACACGGACAGGATAAGGGAAGAGCACATAAGCAGGAAGAGGGGCGAAGGATTTAGTCATTGATGAATTGGAGAGCAGAGTCTCGCTTGTGTTGATGAAGGAAGCAGGTAAAGGAGTTTAATCATTGATAAAATAGTGGTGCTCAGAAGTCAGGGAAGATGAGATGATGGTCTACCTTAAATTAAAGGCCTCCCCACCAATAGATTGATACGAACATGAACAACTAAACCACGTCCACAAAGTGCTCTTTTATCTCTACTAGGGTTCTTAATTTCCCCCCTTTGATTGTTGTTTGAATTCATTTCATTGTTGTAGGGACTCAAATGAAAGTTATGGAAACTAGAAACCCTTACAATTGAGAATTTGACAGATCTAATTGCAAAATTGAAAACTTTATAGGGACTGAATTGAACTTTTAGAAAGTTTAAGGGTGATATTCTGAAAACCAGAAAATTGAAGGGTTTGCCTTTTGAAAATTATGTTTTGTTCAAGCACTTAAGTTGTAAATACATTGTTTGGCTATTTGCAAAAGCTGATAATTGAACAAGGGTAAAAAAATACTTTTCCTGGATTTAATTCGCCAAAAGTCAAATCCGTGGACTTAAATGTAATTGATTTTAATCGCTCTGGACTTACATGTTATTCTTTGACTAACGGGTATCCATCTGTAATAAGAAAATCTAAGAGGGGGTGTGGATGTAATTTGCCCTAAAATATATTAACCACCCAATTTTGAAACCCGGACCCGGCGATCGACCCGACCTACCTACTGAGGGAGGTTCAACCGGGTCAACTCTGGTTAACTCGGGTCAACCTACTAATAATATTTTAAAAATAAAAAATATGATATGTATAGAAAAATCAACATATAATATATTTTTTGTATAGTATACAGGGGTTTTACTAAAATTTACAAATAATTTGACTCATTTGCAATATGACAAATTGGACTCAAGTACAAAATGTCATTCTTTCGTCTTGTTCTTGTAGTTTTAGTTCTAGTTAATGACCTATACCTATTTCTTCATGTTTTACGCAAACGCCAGTGAAAAAAACAGACCATGACCAATCTTCTTACTCACTCATCTATTTCTTCTTTGTACCAATTCTTCTTCTGCTTCAATTTCTTCATCCCTATCCCTTCTCCTAATCTAATCAATGAAGAAGCTTTACATAAAGTCATCATAAACCATTCTCTCACCAGGAGATCGGGAGATGAAGTAGACGCATCGTAGATCGGAATATTGAAGGCGATCGAAGATGGTGAGGGGAAGATCGAACGAACGATTTGGTGTTGACTGATTTGCTATTGCTACTGCTAGGTTTTGATGGATTTTTTTTTTAAAAAAAGTTAAAACCGGGTTGACCCGGTTTTTTACCGGGTGGATCCCAGTTTTTAACTAAATTACCCGGTGTTTTACCGATTTCTGAATTTTACCGAATTTCAGGGTTTTCGGCCCGGTAGAGGCTCCGGGTAACGGTTAAACCGGGTCGACCTGGGTCGACCCGGCGGGTTTCACAACATAGCAATTTTGCTTTCTTCAAGTCCGTTTGTTGCATTTTGAGCTCAATCCTCTATAATGGCCAGATCCACTCATTCTCTCTCCAAAGTGACAGTCAACCTTCATTTTTTGTCCAGTCAGTTTTGCTTCTTCGGATCGGTAATGGAGGAAGCATGAAGTCGAAGAAAGAAAGTCGAGCAGATCAACGAGAGGCAGATTAAAGAGGGTAGGATTTTTTAACAATTTTTTAGGGCTTTTGCAAAATAGTCCTTAAAATTAGAATTTTTTTTTGCCCCAAAAAACCGTGTGAGCCACCGATTCGCCGTTTCCCGGCTCACACGATTTTTTGGTTGGCGGTTTATTAGCGGCGTAATGGTGTAAATTCGGCTGTTCAGCACCTGTTCTCCGGCCAAACCGGTTCAACCGCACGGCCTGATCCGGCTTTTAAAACATAGCACCTATCCATAACACTCCCCTTGAATGAACATGAGTCGGTGATAGTTGGTACGTCAAAATACTGCCTTATGAAAAACCTTGCTAAGAAAAACCATGTGGGATAAAAACTCAGTCAAGGGAAAAAGAGTGCAGTACGTATCCAACTCCCTTGACCGATGCATCATTGTAATTCTTCAAACTGATGCAATTCCATTTTTTCGAACCAACTTGTCAAATGATGATATCTGGTGTGATTTAGTTGAGAAAATCTTCAAATATGTTGTACTTGGATGGAATATTCTTCTCATAGGTAATGGTGGAGAAGAACTTCTGTAATATGTTGCCCGTCTTCATGTGAAATAACTTTTCAAATACTCAAAATATCATATAGTTTCAAGTTCCATAACATCGCTCCATAATATTGTAAGGTTGGACCAATAAGTCTCATGACCTTATCTTTATCACATGTATCAAAGATATGGAGATGTGGAGATAATTATATGCGCTTATAATGTTGCCTCGTTAACAACCTTTGCTAGGAAAAATCCAATGGGATAAAAACCTAGAAAGAAAAAAATGTGATATATTAATGGAATAGTTATTAGACGTAAATCGTGGTTATACAACTCTATACATCCTTCGTGGTGTGATGTTCTGCTGAGTGACACAGTAGTTTCATTGAAGTGAGTAGGTGTACTGGTACTAACTGCGCCTCGGTATTTAGTATTATGCCCTGCTGTCGTTAGAGGTGATCACGTAGGATTTTAACGAGGAAGTTGGGAGTAGCATAGCAGAGGGGGGTCGGGGATCCTTAACACCTTTTCCATCATCGATTTACAACAAAGAAATTAGGGTTTACTGTGATCAATTCAATCTGTCTGTAATCATTCTGTTTACTTTCTGCACGCAATTTAAATACGTTATTTGCTTGTTTCTATGCTAAGTGTCCGTGGAGAACGACATCCCGAGTTAGCTTTCCGCTATAAACTGTGGATTTGAGGACTTCCGACTTATAAATCTAATCTTGATTGTATTTAGGGATTACAGGTTCTACAACGAAAATCGAAATCTCTGAGTGTACATCAACCTTCTTCATGAGGTATAGTAAGAATTATTGTAGCTCTTGATAGCTCAATGATTGTAGTACCTCTGGACCATGTGAATCTCAAGGATAGTAAGAATACTCCTTGTAATAATCTCTTACATGATCAAACTTCAAGTTGAGCTACCGTTAGGGTAACCAATACTACTCTTCACGAGTATTGAGAATTTTATCTCATATTTCAATAGTTCATTGCGGTGAATAACATTCTTATTTTTTGTCAACGTGAAGTTGATTATGAAATGAGTATAGAGGTTTGCATATTAGTTCATCAAGAACTTTGCTCATTCAATCCAAGTTTTCTAACATGATATTTTTAGTCTCCTTTTGGGACTAACTGTCGGAGATGTTATCTCCCCTCATTGAACTTCTCAAATAATATGACTTGTAAGTCAAACCGGTTACTTTCATGTGCACAACCTGAGGGTTGTGTATGTGTGGTAACATTTAAGATAAACATGTGAGTATGCAACATTATGCCCAAGTATACTATGAAAAAATAAATAATGTAAAGTATGCAAGAATAAACATATTATGATGCAATGCTCAGTATCTAAATGCACATGAAATTTGACTCGATAATGCAACGGTACTGTACGTATTTCAAATTCGTTAATCAAAAGGACTTCAGGTCATGAGCTCATTTTCTATTATCATAATTTATGTCCATTTACATGTAGTATCCCCATTTACATGTCCAATAGTTTATGTCCATTGATTTTCGTATATGCTTATTCATTTCTCGGTTCCATGTATACCGGTATATAAAATATCTTTCTTAGATTTTTCAAGTCAGTACTGATAATTGATATATGAATATTTTTCGGAGATACCATTTCATTTCATATAGGCCATCTATTATAGTTCAAATATCTATGCCTTTTATGGCATACATTACTCTTCAGGAGTACCAACTGCCTTATCTTGCCATTTTATTGTATTGTACTTAGCACTGTAACCGTATTTCACAGAGGTGACTTATTCATATAATTAATATATTTTACGCGTGAGCTTATAGAGTGTACTTGAGCGTGGTGTTTTCTCGCTGGTATATGATAATTCTAAACAGAGTAGCTGATGAGATGATTCCAGTAGTACATACTAGCTATATATATTTCTATTCGAAGATAAATTAATTATAATTACAATCTAAGTACTTTGGAATTGAATTGGGCAATATTATGACTTTTTCATTGTCAAAACCACACCAATCATATATCCGCGTACGTAGTAGTAGTCCTAGCTAATTTGTTTAATGAGATGAAAAGTTATATTAATTAAAGCTAAGTAGTCAAATAAACCCATACATGTGGACAAAGTCAACTTAAACCATGCATTCGTTCAATTTGTTGGTACCCTGACCCATTTTTTTGCTGAAATATATATATGCATGCCATTAGCTTGAGTTTAAACATATCATCATCGATCCATTCCATAAATTCTCCAAATCAACTAACAATATACAGATCAATCCACCTGCAATTACGTTAGAGAAGAAGAAACATTTCTAGCACCGAGAAAAACATATAGAAAAACTAGCTAAGCGTGCATCATATACAGATGATCATAAAATTCACCACGTCCTTATCTCTTTTACTATCGTCGTTACGCTCGAATACTAGGTGTCCTTTTGATTATTTATACCACTTGGGAGATGGCAATGCAATTGCCAATATCTGGCAGTCGAGAACCTGATGGGATATTGGCAATTGCATTGCCGTTATCGAAGACTCCATCTCCCAAGTGGTATAAATAATCAAAAGGACACCTAGTATTCTGAGCGGTAGCGGTAACAACAAAAAGGGAAAATAGTAAAAGAGATAAGGAAGTGGCGAATTTCATGATCATCTATATATGACGCGCGCCTAACTAGTTTTTCTATATGTTTTTCTCGGTGCTAGAAATGTTTCTTCTCTAACGTAATTGCTGGTCGATCGATCCGGGACTTCAGATTGTTAGTTGATTTGGACAATTTATGGAATGGATGATGATATGTTTAAACTCAAGCTAAGGCATCTATATAATACATTAAGCAAAAAAGATTTGGAGCTATTCTAGGATGTCCACGTCAAATAATTATGTGGCAAATTCTTATAATGTGATTGGTCCATTTTTTATATAGTTGTCCAATATCTTGATTCTGATTGGTCCATTTTAAAACTCAAACTGATGTGTTTAAATATGTTGGCATAAAATCATTTACGTTTTATTATTGTTGCCATTACTTTAACTCAATAATTATATCTAATTAAGGAATATTTGACTTGCAATTTTTACCCTTACATTGCAAAACTACTCTTCGTATTTCCATTCTTTCTTTCTTTTCAATTTCTATTTTTTTTTCTTTCTCAAGGAAAAATGCATGTATTCTTGGTACAGAATAAAAATTCTCTTCTGTTGTTTAGTTCAGAATAAAATAGATTATTAGGATTGAACAAAATATGTTATAATCTTTACAGTTTACTTCAACCCAATTACGCACATGTATCAATTCGAGAAACTGAGAATTTATGTGGTTGCGCAACATCTTCAGATTTAATTCATATGTTAATGTTAAGCGAATTTAATATCTACTTTTCTAATGTCCTTATTATGCTCTCTGAATGTTGATGATCTACAGGCTTTTCTTGGTCTTTATTTCTGACTCATGAGTGCCCACTGCACGCTTTTGATGATGTAAAAAGATACTCCACGGGTATGGTGAAAAAATAATTAAGTATATGGAATCCTACAGTAATTACAATAACATTTTTACCTTCTTATTGAAACGGGTAAAGTATATAACAACTTTTTTCGTGATTAAATAGTAATTTTTAGTTAAAGGTTATTTAAGAATACAATATTAAAAAGTGAGAGTTTAATCACAACTTTTTTCGTGATTAATATCATATAATCTCTTAATGTTAATCCCTACGTCCAAAATAAATGACACATTTCAGTTTTAATAAAAGTTTAAGGTCGACTTTGACCATAAATTATCTATATATTATATTGAAAAATTATTTATTAAACTTATATGTTTTCGAAGTTCATTAAGTCCAATTTCACAATATATTTATTTTAAATATTTTCCGATATGATATAAGAGCAATTTATAGTCAAAGTCGACTAAAAAAATTTATCATGCTTAAATATTGGCAATTTATTGTCAAAGTTGACTCCATCAGAGCATTTATAGCAATTTTTCTTTAATGTACTTCGTGCGTAAATAATTTTAAAAAAAATCAAGTCAAATTATTATAAAAGTCATGTTTTTTCTGAATTGAAGAAAACATTAGCTCTCCAATCCAAGTGTTTGGTGTAACCATCCAATTTGCACTTATATCATATGGTATTTCATACTATATGCTCTCTTTGTCCCAATTCAATTTTCCGTGTTGACCTTTTCGGGTCAACCATTATCAAATTGTACCTCAAATTATTCTTAAACTATAAAGGTAAATGACTTAATAAAACCATATAATAAAAATTTCAAAAGTAAGATTTTATAATATAACTTTGTTAACTAAATATTTAACCACTGTCCTATAAGAGTAGTTCGAGGTTAAAATTGACAATGGTTGACCGAAAAAGTTCACACGGAAAGTTGAAATCGGAATAGAGGGAGTATTATTTAGGAAAATTACGGTTTTTAAAATATTTGCTCATGCATACACGTGTCAAGATTACTACATGCGTAAAATATTACAGTGCATAACTCACTAACACATGCTATAGCTAGATATTATTCATAAAATAAGTTATGAAACAGGAACCTTGATTTCGTTAATTGTTAAATAAGTCGCCAGGGCATTAGTCGGGCTTGGGCCAAGCCTACGTAACACGAGTCGAGTACGCTACCCAACCTCGATGGATCAAATTCAAATACATGCGAGTCAACAAGCCATGACGGGCTTTCAAAACTCCTACTCCTCCTGGACACGAGTTGGGCTTGGGCCTAGCCTTTGTAACATGGGTCGTGCCTTCAAAATACTTCCAAGTCCATCCCATTATGAGAAATTTCATGAAGTATGTGGGTTAATAGGAATATGAGTTTAAGGGATGTTTTGAATTGTCCACGAGAGCCTTTATGTGGGTTGGACCGTCATCAACTTAGCTTTTAGATACATTTTGTCCGTCTTTCTGGGGGTAGATGTTGTATGTTCTTTCAGGATATGTGACATATGTGATATTCTTAAGATTAGAAAAAATCCAATTGCATGTAAATTTATAATTTATATTTATTTTATATTCAATCTGTTTTTTTCTTTCTAATTTCATATTAAAATCATTCCAGTCTGGTTCGTCATATATCGAGATTCAAGAGACGCAAGAATTTGCTAAGTGGATACTTCATGTCAGTTATGGGCAATGGGGATTAAAAATTATAAAATGGTGACAATGTTGATATCAAGATTCTCGATGATATACTTATTTGAGAAATGAGTAATCCTATTAATTTCAACCATTATGATAGCACATATATGTCATTATTGGAGCATTTAACTGATCATCGATTTTTCTCTTGCATCGACTAATGTTGTAATTGACGAGATTAATAATTAATTTGTTATGACAAAGATGCCCGATGAATGTGTCAAGTACTCGATTAAGGATATCATTACAAATGTGGATGGTGTTGAGAATTGTCTCGGGGATGTTTTGCACAACAATTCTTGAGTGCTCAAGGTTCGATGGATGTATGATCATGATGATGCAAATACTAATCAGACTTTCGAGTTGTGGAATGGTACGAGTACTCATAGTTACTAATTTTTGAAAAACATATAATCGAGGCAAGAATGATATGTAAAATCAATGTAGTGAAAAACTTTTCATTCTTATGATGATTATGATCCAATCTCAGAAGAATAAGTCTCCATTCGGTTTTGATAAATATAACACCATAAAGTTTCGGAGAGTTAAAGGTATTGAGAATGCTACCATAAAGGTGCACCCTCATTCTCGGGAATACACCCAGAAGGTCTGAAAGTTAGGCGTGCTTGCTCTAAAGCAGAAATAATACGGGTAGGTGATCCACTATATAAGAAGTTTATCTTTACGTGCACGAGTGACAACAGGGTGCGCGGGAAAGAATATGCACGTGATGGTTTGTGGGGCCAACATATCATGGGAAGAGCATATCA
This sequence comes from Plantago major, assembly GCA_026545765.1. NCBI lineage: Eukaryota > Viridiplantae > Streptophyta > Magnoliopsida > Lamiales > Plantaginaceae > Plantago > Plantago major. The sequence continues at coordinate 92,094,402 of CM048839.1, forward strand.
AGAGTAACAGTGTTAGGCCCGACCCACATGGGGATGGGTGTTATAAAGGGTATCAGGGCTTAACAAAATAAAGAGCATCCATCGGTCCATTTCATTCAATGTTGGCAAATTCTTTTATCTATATAATACATTAAGCAAAAAAAGTTTTGAACAATTTTAAGCTATCCACATCATTTAATTATTTGGCAATTTCTCATTCTCTGATTGGTCCATATTTGATCCTGCATGTCCAATGCCTTGATTGTGATTGGTGTATTTCAAAACTAATATTGATATGTTAAATTCGTGGCAGTAAAAACATTTCCATTCTTATGATATTGCCATTATTGTCACTTAATTAGTAATTAGATATTAGTAACCTAATTTGGAATATTTTGGATTGCAAAAGATACCACGAAATTTGATCAATTCTTTTGAATTTGCACAATGTCAAATGTGACTCTTATCATTTTCCACATAATGAAATTGAATAGAGCAAAATAAAATAAATTAACAAGGGTCTATTGCATATCACAAATTCTCATGAGAGGCGGTGTCTAGATAATTTATTTAGAGACGGCATATGTTTTTAGAAAAATCATTCATATTATTAATTAAAATGTTTATGTTGGTATGGAAATAATTTTTTTTGGAATATGAAAAAACATCAATGCTGATAACATAGACATTTTGATTAATAACATACATTAAATGATTTTATTGACAACATAGGCCCGTCTCTAGATAAATTATCAAGACTGTCTCTCATGAGACTTGCTCATTACATATACCCCATATTAGGCTATGTTCTCTTTATCTAAAAACTCATTAATTTTAGTTCAGATTCATTTCTGTTTAGTTGTTTTTTATACTACAAATAAATTCAGTTCAATTTAGTTCAGTTCAGTTCAGATGAAGAGAATAGAGCTTAGTTAGGATCATCTCATCCAAGTCATAATTAGTAAATAATTACATTCAAGTCTAAAAACTTGAATTTTTGTTGGCCAACTTATAAGATTAATCAATTTATGCGCAAAACAAACATGTCATTAGTTCATTTTTTATATTTTATGATTTTAATAAACCATTTGTCCAATAAATAAATAAATAAAAAATTAATGATTTACATAAATAACATTATGAAAAATAAATAAGAACAAAAAAGGAATTGATGGTCAATTGGACAAAATTGATGAAGAAACCTACGAAAAAGAAACCGACAAAAAAAAGAATGTGTCGCGTGTGAGTGGATTGAAGTCCACTCAAATATTTAAAACGACCAATTTTTCATGTATATATTTTGGTGCCTAATATTTACATGTGCGCGAATGGCGCAACCCAACTCCTAAATGAAGTTAGTACCTTAATTGTAAATAGTTATCGATAATTAGTACCTTAATTGGACGCCACCACTTTGAAGATCAAAAGAGGAGATGTCTCACACTAGAGTACCAAAAATAAAATTTTCCCTTTTTCTTCATTAATTGTTATGTGTGGGATTGTTTCTATAAATTGAAATTGAAATTCCTCCAAATTGTAATTAAGAAATTCATGTTGGAAAGAGTGCAGACTAAGTAGTATACTCCTACTTATTTTTTAAAAATGGATACCATCCATAACATTTAATCATTTATCATATACAAGTATTTGTAGTATGATCTTCTATTACTATCTTAAATCGAAACCAACCAAAGGTAGTTGTTACTTGAATTTTGACCAATAAAATTGATTTTGATTCATTACGAATAAGAAATAAATAAAAGACATTAATTCAACTATTCCACTTAATAAAAAGATATTATAGATTTGAACTTTCACTTCAAGTACATTATTTTTCAAAAATATAATTATTAATTGTTCAAAAAAATCTTTCATATATTTATTTTATTTTTGCACGTAAAGCGTAAACAAAATGGATCATCCTAGCTAAATAGCATTTTCCAATTAAAATTCTGAAAACACTTATAACTCCTACTCGGACTATTTAGTTAATGCACTTAAATTATATTGAGTAACATATAACTACTTTATAATTAAACTTATCTTTAAAACCCATATTTTTTTTTTTAAATTTGGAGCAATATTTAGTTCGGTAAAATTGACCCATCCTGAAATTCGAATTTGACACGAAAATACGAAGGTCAACCATCTAAACATTTTTATATATTTTATGATTTTAATAAACCATTTGTCCAAAAAATAAATAAATAACAAATTACTGATTTAAAAAAATAACATTATGAAAAATAAATAAGAAAAAAAAGGAATTGATGGTCGATTGAGACAAAATTGATGAAGAAACCTACGAAAAAAAACCAACAAAAAAACAATGTGACGCGTGTGCACGGTATCTTTAAAACAACCAATTTTTCATGTATATGTTTTGGTGTCTAATATTCATATGCGTGCGAATGGCGCAGCCCAACTCCTAAATGAAGTTAGTACCTTATTTGTAAATACTTATCGATAATTAGTACCTTAATTGGACACCACCACTCTGAAGATCAAACCTGGAGATGTCTCACACTAGAGTACAAAAAAATGAATTTTTACCTTTTTCTTCATTAATTGTTATGTGTGGGATTGTTTCTATAAATTGAAATTGAAATTCCTCCAAATTGTAATTAAGAAATTCATGTTGGCAAGAGTGCAGACTATGTAGTATACTCCTACTTATTTTTTGAAAATGGATACCATCCATAACATTTAATCATTTATCATATACAAGTATTTGTAGCATGATCTTCTATTACTATCTTAAATCGAAACCAACCAAAGGTAGTTGTTAATTGAATTTTGACCAATAAAATTGATTTTGATTCATTACGAATAAGAAATAAATAAAAGACATTAATTCAACTATTCCACTTAATAAAAAGATATTATAGATTTGAACTTTCACTTCAAGTACATTATTTTTAAAAAATATAATTATTAATTGTTCAAAAAAATCTTTCATATATTTATTTTATTTTTGCACGTAAAGCGTAAACAAAATGGATCATCCTAGCTAAATAGCATTTTCCAATTAAAATTCTGAAAACACTTATAACTCCTACTCGGACTATTTAGTTAATGCACTTAAATCATATTGAGTAACATATAACTACTTTATAATTAAACTTATCTTCAAAACCCATATTTTTTTTTTAAATTTGGAGCAATATTTAGTTCGGTAAAATTGACCCATCCTGAAATCCGAATTTGACACGAAAATCGAAGGTCAACCATGTAAATATTTTTATATATTTTATGATTTTAATAAACCATTTGTCCAAAAAATAAATAAATAACAAATTACTGATTTAAAAAAATAACATTATGAAAAATAAATAAGAAAAAAAAGGAATTGATGGTCGATTGAGACAAAATTGATGAAGAAACCTACGAAAAAAACCAACAAAAAAACAATGTGACGCGTGTGCACGGTATCTTTAAAACGACCAATTTTTCATGTATATGTTTTGGTGTCTAATATTCACATGCGTGCGAATGGCGCAGCCCAACTCCTAAATGAAGTTAGTACCTTATTTGTAAATACTTATCGATAATTATTACCTTAATTGGACACCACCACTCTGAAGATCAAACCTGGAGATGTCTCACACTAGAGTACAAAAAAATGAATTTTTACCTTTTTCTTCATTAATTGTTATGTGTGGGATTGTTTCTATAAATTGAAATTGAAATTCCTCCAAATTGTAATTAAGAAATTCATGTTGGCAAGAGTGGAGACTATGTAGTATACTCCTACTTATTTTTTGAAAATGGATACCATCCATAACATTTAATCATTTATCATATACTACAAAAACTGTTACCTACCGTGACAAAAAACATGTGACAAAATGTGATTTTGTCACTATAAACCAAATATAGTGACGAATTTTCGTCTTGTCACGAAATATCATGTATATTGTGACGAAAATCACTCTTGTCACAGATACTTAGGGTTTTGTGATAAAATGTTAATTTCATCACAAATGTAGAGTTTTTGTGAGAGAGTGAATTCCTCACATTTGATTTTCCGACATTGAATAAAGAAAAAGAAAAAATAAACTGCAAAAATTCATACTACCATGAGAATAAAATTAAATAACCATAAAATAATGAGTAAGTTTTATGAGAGACCGTCTCGATATAATTTATCTATCAAGAAAATTATCGATGTTATTCATCAGAACATCAATGTTTTCAAAATTTGTGTTTTTTCATATTACAACAATATTTATTTCATTAGGCCGCCACTAGATAATTTAGCTAGAGTCCGTCTCTAATAGTAAAAAAATTGTAAAAATAATAGAAAGCATAAATTGGTCTTAAATGATCGATATATTAACATAAATTAATATTCTCTCATAAATGATTTAATGTCTCTTATATGAATTTATAAAATATAGTATGGGAAATGAATAAAACATTGAAATAGAAAATAGAGTTGTAAGATAGGAGAAGGTTAGCAAAGAATGAAAATTTGAAAAGTAAAACATTATAACTCACCGAGTAAAATTAAAAAGTTAGTAAAACTGTTGAAGAAATGGCTCCGAAGGTATTCGAACTCAGGCCCTTATAATAGTAGAGAGGTACCTATTACCACTCAGCAACAGCTTTCTTCTGGAATAAGTTCATCGAATTTTATTTCAGTACCAAATTATCGATGAAAAAGAAAAATAAATAGATGTAGTTATCGGAAAAACAGAGGCAGATCCGCGCGAATTTCTTGCGCCATTCTTCCTTCCTCTGAAACCTAATTGCACCCCCTTCCTCATTGAACTCTAATTTCCAGCAATTATACTCGAAGAAATTTACAATTGACGAGGTATATATGTTCAATCAAGCACCATTCATCGATCAATTTTGTTTTGTTCTTTTTGGTTTAAAGGCTGGTGGGTTTTTTGTTTTGTTGTTGTGTATGGATCAATGCTTCTCTAGACTAGTTGTGTTGTGTGCCCAACCTCTTGCCTAAGTCATGCTAGTTTCTCTTCTTTGGAATCTACTATGTTTAATTTCTTAATTGTTTGATCAAATCGTTTTTATTCTTTCATTAAACGTCAGTTCACTGTTCATATATGTGGTTGGGTTCAGGCAAAAGATTCTTGTTGTTGCTATCTTGTAGGTTCTGGGTCATGGATAAGAGTTGGTCCAGGACTTGTATTGGGGGATGAATACTTGAAAAAGGCGCATCTCTTCATTCTAAGGAATTGTGAAGAAGTGGACGAGTATCTAAAGTAAGATTATTTCAAGCTTGCATTATGTGAGTTATACATTATTTATTTGTTTTAATTTTTACTTATATGCATGTGATGTACTGCTCTTCATTTTGTAGGTTATACATGGCTGAAATTCGAGGTATTACAATACAAGAAGCCAACATTTCCGAACTTGGTGATGCAGAAATGAATCAGTTCCCAAGGTTTAAAAATCATGTAAGATGGATTTAATTGTATTACATTGGTCATAATATCCAGAACTATATCAGATGCTAAGATAAGAATTTTCTATCGTAGATTAATGTTTTACGTCATAATGGAAATGTTGAAGCTACAGAGGGATTGTGGGCACTTGCTAATGGACCATTTGATTTGACAAACTACTATAATGGTTGCATGGTGAATGAAGTACGTTTCCATACAAAGGATCATGAGGCACGTCGTAGAACACAAAATAGTGGGTTGGTGGTTGAAGGTGAGCATAAAAAGGAAAAGATGGATTTTTTTGGATTTTTAAGTAGTGTCGTTGAGTTGGTGTATCTTGGTAGTCGTAAAGTAGTATTGTTTCGATGCGAGTGGTTTGATACAGGGAAACGTACTGGTAGTCGAAAAACCATACATGATGATAAACACTTCATTAGCATTGGCACGAGGTCCCGATGGTACGAGCAGGATCCTTTTGTGTTACCTGTCCATGTTCAGCAGGTCTTTTACGTTAATGATACTAAATTGGGTAACAATTGGCAAGTAGTACAGAGAGTGCAACATAGACATTTATGGGACCTTCCTGTGGATGTAGCAAAAGGATGATGTCAGGAGATCTAGTTCACAGACTCCAATGCAACAGTTCGAATCAGAGGGGGTTACTGAAGTTAGTGATGATGATGTTGTAGCTGGCCTTGTGAGGGAAGATCTTGAGCCGGATGAAATTGATATGCAAGAATTTCTTAAACTTAGGCAGGAGAGTAATTCACTAGTTGATGAGGAAGAAGAATATGATGATGATGAGAAACATGCTTAACTCGAAGAAAGAGAGAAGTTGGACCATTTCCTTGATGGAGATGACATGGGTGATTTTGATGAATTGGACTGCAGTGAGAAAGAGACCATGGACTCAAATGATAGTGAAAAGGACGATTATGATAAACCAAAACGAAGAAGAAGATGCAAATGTCATTTTTAGTTATAAGAGGCAAGAAAAGTAATATATATCGTGTCTTCCATATGTTTTATATATATCCTTACATATATATATACATATGTTCTGATCTGTTTATGTGGTTTCTAATGCAGAGTTAGCAGATTCGTCATTGGATATCGTTGCTTCTTAACCACCAGATTCTTGTCACCTTGTGATGGATTTTACTATTCTCTCCTTAATGTGTTTGTTCTCATTGAGACTTGCTGAACTACTCTGTCATTTCTATCATATAATGGTGATGAATATTATGAATATAATAGTGATGAGGAATAGGAGGTTTGATCTTCGTTTTGATATAGTTCAGTTTAGCCTTTTCCTACTATATTGAGTTTGATTAACATTGTTACATGAGTACTATATTTTGTTCTTTTATATCAGTTATCATTTTATTCATTTCTTTGCTTCAATATCTTTGTTTTTATGTATAAAACGAATCTCGACTCTCATTTCAACATCATACATAGCACAACAGAAAATGGACCTCTAGGCTCTCCATTTTTCATTTTCCTGTGATTTAATTTGTCATTTTTTTGGTTCATGGTTGAGTTGTTTTAATTGCATTCCTTTTGCCCAGTAACTCAGTTCTATGTACTCAAGTACTTCTACAAGCTCCTTTCAACTAAACACATGGCTAATTGTGTAATGGACCGTAGAGGTGCCATTTTCTTTTGTTGTCAATTTTCTGCTTTTTCAGATTTAATTAAGAGTTCTTTTCACTTTCTTTTTCTCTTCTTATTATAGTTTATTCACTGAAATTTAGTTATGGATCTGAATATTATGCCATTACAAAGATTTGAAATCACTAGCAGACAAGGTTATCATTCAGAATTTTGTTCTGTTTTCAGCTGAACTGGATTTTAAATTCTGTTTTCTCTCAGACATAACTAGAGCTAATGGGATATACCGTTGTGAAGATATACGAGTCTAGTTTTATAGGAATTTTGAATTTTATGATTTGCATATTGGGTGAAGAATCTACGTCAATTTTACTAAAACTGCTCAAAACCGTCAAAACACACAATTTTCACTAAATGGATTTTAAATTCTGTTTTATCTCAGACATAACTAGAGCTAATGGGATATACCGTTGTGAATATATACGAGTCTAGTTTTATAGAAATTTTGAATTTTATGATTTGCATATCGGGTGAAGAATCTACGTCAATTTTACTAAAACTGCTCAAAACCGTCAAAACACACAATTTTCACTAACTGGATTTTAAATTCTGTTTTCTCTCAGACATAACTAGAGCTAATGGGATATATCGTTGTGAAGATATACGAGTCTAGTTTTATAGAAATTTTGAATTTTATGATTTGCATATCGGGTGAAGAATCTACGTCATTTTTACTAAAACTGCTCAAAACCGTCAAAGCACACAATTTTCACTAAATGGATATCTGTTTTCTCTCAGACATAACTAGAACTAATGGGATATACGAGTCTATTTTTTCGAAGATATACGAGTTTAGCTTATTAGGAATTTTTAATTTTATGATTTGCATATCGGAGGAAGAATCTACGTCAATTTTACTATAATTGCTCAAAACTAAAACACAAAATGTCACTGAGTCGGAGGTTATCTACACAACGTTGGTTGTCGCGTCTTGTATCATAATATTGCTTTTAGTTATTGAGTAATAATCCCATCCGATCTGATTGATGCGCCACTATTGTTAGGTTAATAATTATTATAAGGAGGTTGGTCTCGTTGACGGATCGCACAAGTGTAGTGTGTGGCAGAATTTGGCATAGTCTTCGTACTTGAGGGAATAGTTTGGAGCGGTTTGTACAATTGGGTAATGCAATGGCACATAGGTTTTGGTACTTGCAGGCACAGTTTGGTGCGATTTATCTCGACTGGGTAAGGCAATGGCACATAGATGGCACAAGCTGGGTGAGGCAATGGCACATAGATGGCACAAGCTGGGTAAGGCAATGGCACATAGGCTAGATGTTGTGGAAAGTAAGATGGCACTTCATGGTTTGCTAATGGCTTATATAGTTAGCTCTTTTGTAAATCTTAGTAGGCTAATGTTTTTCATAATACAACACGACTCATTTCGTTAACAACATAACGTTTTGATTAAAACATACTCCCTCCGTCCCAATTTCGTTTACCCATTTTGACTTTTCATGATCAACGTTTCCAACACGTCTATGTTGTTATATGAGTGGATGGAGCACTACCTCATCCCACACATTCTTATGATATATAAGGTTTGTTGCCGAGCCGAGCTCTATGCTCTAGCCATGGACGCAACTCTAAGGTCCGCCTCAACCCTAGTCAACAGACATAATAATAATAATAATAATAATAATAATAATAATAATAATAATAATAATAATAATAGTAAGAGTAGGTCTTATAGAGAGACCAAAAAAGACGGATAGACATTACAGTTATATCCAAAAAACATTAGCCTAGCTACTAAGATTTACAACATAACGTTTTGATTAAAAGATACTCCCTCCGTCCCAATTTCGTTTACCCATTTTCACTTTTCATGATCAACATTTCCAACACGTCTATGTTGTTATATGAGTGGATGGAGCTCTACCTCATCCCACACATTCTAATGATATATAAGGTTTGTTGCCGAGCTCTATGCTCTAGCCATGGACGCAACTCTAAGCTCCGCCTCAACCCTAGTCAATGGACATTTTTAGCTCCGCCATTGAGTTTGAGGTTTTTTTTTCATATAACATTAGTTGTCGTATATCAGAAGACTTAATAATAATAATAATAATAATAATAATAATAATAATAATAATAATAATAATAATAATAATAATAATAATAATAATAGGTCTTATGAGAGACGGTCTTATAGAGAGACAAAAAAAGACGGATAAACATTACAGTTATATCCAAAAACATTAGAGGTTTTACCAAGAACATCGGTGATATATACATATACATGATAAAAACGATATAAAATGTTCACTCATAAAACATTATTGATATTATTTAAAACATTATACATATAATTAAGAACATTAATCCGTCTCTCGGGTCTCTCATTAATACTCACAAATAAAGAGAATACGAAAAGGAGGGAAAATAAAATACTGAAAAAGAAAAGAAAAGGGGGGAAAGAATACATTGGTCTGCCGCCTTTAATTTGTCAAATAAATTAACCTAAAAAGTTAAACAAAATGTAAACTTCACAAGTACAGTAAAGAAAGAAGAAAACCCATCTCAACACTTTCTTCATCATTTCGCCTCCTGCCTCCGACCTCCGTGAGCTCACCACCGATCGAGGTCCGATTACTTCCAAAATCATGTAAGATTATATAGTCTTTTCATGGTTTCTTTCATTTCCTTCAAATTTTAACTCTTCGTTTGGACTCGGATGTAGATGAATCTCTACTCTCTAGAGACCTTTTTTTGTCTCTTCTTTCAAAAATCTTTCACTATCTGTTATTTGATTATGGGATGCTATCATTCAGACAACCAGACCAGGGCCAAGAGTTCTAGAATTCCCCTGCCCTTTTCGATTTTGGAATTCTGAGTCACAAAACCTTTAATTTCGTATCTATATAGGAATATAGAATAAAGGACGACAGCTAAATTGGTATGTTTTATACCCCCTTTGTCAATTTTTACAATTTATACATATTACATTACAACAGGAAATGGGATGGGATGATACTTCTGGGCTATTGTTTCTACAAGGCTATTACTAACGAATTTAGGAAATAGCATTTAGATTACTTTGATAAGTGTATTTCTTATGGCTATGGGTATTGCTTGTGTAAATCTTGGACCTTTAAGTTGTCAAATTGTCTATTTGGCTATTTTAATTAAGAATCAAGCCTTCCATGTATCAGAATTGTGATGAAAGTTTATACTGATTCTGGCCTGGTATATATATCTTCAACATCCATTCTCATACAATTTATTCACATTATGGTGAAGATGTCGGGGCCTGGTATTACGGGGTTGAAGAGAATTAGACGTTTGATGGGCGAGGAAGGTCAAAGTTTAAGCAAAAGTGTTTTTAAACGAGTCACTAGATCATCTGCTCCATTGTCGAAATCACGTGTCCCAGATGCAAATGAGGCTGACGTTGGCCATATTTCAAAAGGTACCAAATATCTTACATGAATATCTCATCATTTGATTAAATTCCTTTTATTTCATATGATTATGAACATATAACATGTCTTAATTTTAGGGTCTGCTGGGAAAAAAAGATGTTTGGGTTTAGATTCTCATCAAACAAAAGAACTCACAATGAATCTAAATGGACTTGGAGGCTCGATTGATAACTCTAAAGATTCAACATCAAACTTGCTTGAGCAAGGAGGTTCTTAAAACTAAAAATATCACATCTATAGGTTAGTGTCCCTTACCTATAAATTAATGTGTAATACATGTGTTTAACGTTCTGATTACAACATTACTTTTGTTAGATGAAGATGCAGCATCTCTCCGCTGGTCACTTTTGTTGGGTATGAGTAAACTTTTCCTATACTTAATAGTTTTTCTTATTTAACTATTTGATTAGCGATTTCCCATTGACATTTTAGTTCAATTTTATTTTGAATGGTATAGATAGAATGCATAATTCGTCTTCTCGCTTCTGAATCACGTCAGAGAACTAACCCGACGATTGCAGAAGGTGAAGCTCTAGCACCTAATATCAGTGAAACTCTAGTAGTTGTGGAATCTGAAGTTCCAGCTCCTAAGATCACTAGCATTCAAGGTCCAGGTCCTAAGATTACTAGCACTCAAGCTCCAAACAGCAATGTACCTCCAGCTCGAAATAAAACTGTAGCTCTAACACCAAATGTCGATGCAGCTCCTTCTCCTAATCTCAATGTAGCCCCAAGTGAGTAAATTTGAATGACTTCCACACACTCTATGTTATAATTATCAATTTGAATGGTTTTCTTTGTTAGAATTAAATTGTTTTCTCTTTTAGAAATAAAGAAGGCAGTTCGGGGTGTTTCTCGTGGCGAATCACTGGAGAAACTTGTGCAAAAGGTAACTAATTGTGGTACTTATCAATAATAAATAACCTGAAATAACCTGCTTGGAACCTAAATTTGTATTCTATTATCATGTGGTTTAATTTTATCTAGCATGGGAAGTTGAAGATCTCATTTTTACCTGGAGAAGCTGTATCCGTGAATAATGATGAACAATTTAGCACTGCAATTGGTGTGATAGTAAGAGGACATGCTGATATTGGAAAAGAGATAGTCGGTTGGGAGGATGTTTCCTAGCATAGCAAAGACTTTTGCTATGCTAGGCTTGGTGTAAGTAAAATTATTATAATTTGTTAATATTTAGTTACAGGATTGCACTTGACAAAAAATATCCAATGTATTTGCAGCACCTATGTGATATTGAAAATGATACTCCACGTGTTCAACAAATCATCGACAATAAGTTCCAGACTGCATATACAAGATGGAGGTATACTTTGCATGTTGCCTACAAGTCCTTAGAAGCTAAAGGCATTAATCCCAGGAGTGTGTCTCCTAGAGGAGATGTTACTTTAGAGAAGTGGCAATTGGCGTGTGACTTCATCGAGGACCTTAAATACAAGGTTATTTTCTTCCAACTTGGCAAAATGTTTATATGTATCAGTTTCATACTTTCCACCCCTCTACTTGATGTTACATATTCATGTGACATTTTGATGTGTATTGCATTTGTGTAGATCTTTTAATTAGTATTCCATATAGTAAGGGGCTGATGTATATCTAACATATATCAACTTTGAACATGTTTTTAGTTAACATTTGTGATATTTGCAGGAAAGATCAAGCATCAACATTCAAAACTGAGGTAAAATGTTGTTCAATCAAACAACTGGAAGAACCCCTTTCCTTCGTCGATTTAAAAATATGGTACATCCTTGCTGACTTCTCAATTTCAAGTATTTTATCAGTTTGAAAAATTCTTTTCATGTCAAGTCTCTATGATGTTTCCATAACATTATACTAATTAGCCAACTGTGTTTATTCCACATGAAAAGGAAGAAAGTGAGATTGAATTTTTCAAACTGACTCGGAGCAAAAAAGGAGGTGAATTCGTGAATCCTGTTGCAAAGTTAAAATATGTAAGAAAACATTAATTTGCTGATTTGATACGTAGCTATTTAATTTTACATGTATTATGCATTAGTTGATATGTTAAAATGATGTAGGATGAGATGGTTGATAAGAGAAACAAAGGTAAAGATAGTGATGGAGAGTCGATTACTGAGTCTCAAATTGTGAAGTCCACACTTGGTCACAAGTCCGGGTATATAAAAGGGATGGGACATGGATTGCAAGCATCTCGTGGAATTACATCAAGCATGACTGTTGGAATTGACATCAAAGAGAAATTATCTGAATTGGACAAAGCCAATGAGCAGATAACTTACCTAACTAACAAATGCGAGGAGCAAGGAAATAATGTGAACTTTATGAAAGCTCAAATGTTAAAGTGGGAGAAGATTTTGGGAAAGCTGCCCGGTATCACTGAAATTATTGATGGTAAGTGTTAAGCTTTCTTTTTTCGTTTTTTTGTTTACGTATTTTGTTGAAAAGCATCTATATTTTTCGAGGTTCGATTTATTGGATGAAGTAAATAAAATAAACTCTTTTCTAGCAGGACAACTGTTATCTTTCTTCTATTTATTATGTTTTAATGACTAAATATATTGTCAGGACCATGACACAAATCTAAATTCATTTGTTTTAATGTGAATCCGTTTGATTTCTTTTCCATATATTATGTGGCTGTGTAAATTATAGAAGATGAATTTGTGTTGTGCAAGAATACCTCATCTTAAGGTTTGAACAATTGAAGTTGTCGTCTTGTATATATTGCTCTTTGGATGAGGCAGTTTCTACTAACTTATAGACATGGCTCATTGTAACCTATAAGCAGTTCTAGACTTAAATTTCGGAGCAACAACTTGATTATGGATTAACCAAGAGTGCTGGAGTGGGGCTTAGGTTTTTGTTCTGCTGAGGTTTATGGCAAACAGGTTTATTGGTGTATTCGTTTTGTTAGTAGTGCCTTTGGCACATTTGCTCTTGTTATCTTGGTGCACAGGTCGTGTCCTATTGGTAGGCTTCTCATTCATGTATTTCTTCATATTGTGTAGCACTTGTGCTTTTTTTAATACATTTTTAATTTCTTTTAAGAAAAAGGCTATAATCATTTATGTTCATTATCATTCAACAATTGATTTGTTAAGTGTTTTTCCTGATTTCAAATCGATCTGTTCTCTACTAGTATGAATGATAATGATGAGAAGAGAACTAATTGCTAATTTGCAGACAATATCAGAGTACTATACATGCTTAAATGATAGAACACCAATTCGTGTTGTGTATGAATACCTCATCTTAAAGTTGAACTGTTGAACTTGTCGTCTTGTATATATTGTGCTCTGGATGAGGAGTAGAATCTAACTTATAGATATGGCTCATTGTAACCTATAAGCTAGTTCGTTATTATGTGTATGAATACATCATCTCTCTAGTGTTGAAGTTTTTTTTATCGTATACAGATGGTGATTTCGATGAAGCTGGAGAAACTTAGCTGCAACTTGGAGACATGAAGCATATGGATTTTTTGTGTGGAATGACATATAATTGAAGAGAAGCATCTAGTTTGTGATCATTATATGTTAACTCCATTTGGATCTTATTTCTCAAACTCAAATGGTCTATGAATTGCTACCTAGTTTGGTTTTAGACTGGACAAGTGTTTGACAATTATTATCATTTCAATGCAACTTTTTAGTATTTTAGTCATTTTTGGTTTTCGATTTTTGTGGAACGCTATTTTGATACCCTTTATGTGATGACATTATTTCACAATTAAGTGTGATGAATTCCGTTCAACCAATATATATAGATTGGTGATGAAAAAATAGTTTTTCTGAGAAATAAATTGTCACTATAAAGCGATATTGTGACAATATTTTATCATATTTCTCAAGTCTTTTGTGATAAAAATTAAACATACGTGATGATCTTTGGGGTACCGAAAAATCGACATTTGTGATAAAGAACAACTAATGTGACTAAATAACTTGTCACATTAAATAACCTTCTGTGATGCAATGTTGTCACAAATGTTCTAGTCTTTTATGATGAAATTTGGTCACGAATGTTTAAGACATTTTGTGATGGAATTTGGTCACAAATGTTCAAGACATTTTGTGATGAAGTTTACTCACAAATGATGAAGATATTTTATGATGAAATTTGGTCACAAATGTTCAAGACATTTTGTGATGAAATTTGGTCACAAAAATTCAGTACATTTCGTGATGAAATTTAGTCACTATTGTTCAAGATATTTTGTGATGAAATTTAGTCACAAATGTGATGTCTTTTCGTGAGGAAATTGAGTAATTGTGATGAATGTTTGGGAGTGCGAAAATAACTTTTGTGATGAAAAAACTGTATTTGTGACAAAATAACTTTGTCACATTATATGTAATTGATGTGACGAAGTGTCATTTTGTCACAATAGGCCATTTATCTTCAAAACCTATATTGAGTAACATATAACTACTTTATAATTAAACTTATCTTCAAAACCTATATTTTTTTTAAATATGGAGCAATATTTATTTCGGTAAAATTGACCCATCCTGAAATCCGAATTTGATGCGAAAATACGATGGTCAACCATCTAAACATTGACCGGAGATCCGATAAATCATCCAAATTCGAGGTCACCTGAATCATCCGATCCAAAATTATCCGAATTAAATTCGTACAAGTGCGAATATATAATTCTTATAAAGCTAGCATGAGTTTGAGGAGTATTAGAAGATTGAGAGTCAATCTAAACTATGTACTTATCATAAAACGTTAGTAACGTGATGTAAATTTCAATATTGGTGTATTTCAAGATTCAAATCCGGATAACAGTTAATGAAACCAAATCGACCCATAATATCGTGAATTTTCATAATCCTAAAATGACCTGAATCTGGACAAGATCAAACCTGAACTCGATTTTTCTGACTTAGAGCTCTAATAGCTCCCAATCGGAGCTACACATTTTCATGTCGACATTGTTATTAATGCTCCAAATCAGAGTTGCACTATTTGAAGCTACTTGGAGCTGTTGACAACTCTGAATTGGAGCTGGACAGCTTCATGCCATAGTTGTTGACAGCTTCAACTTGGAGCTCTAATAGCTCCTTGCCTGAGCTGTTAACGCTCCAAATTCTATTTTCTTGGAGATCTATAACATTTAATTGAATACTTTAGTCTTGGTGGAGTTTAATTGATGTTAGAGTTCGAAATAAAAGTTTAGGGACTTATTTGAGCATTTTCAGGAAAGTCGTGGGTGAGCTCTTAAGAAACAGATTAAGACTAGGGACTTGGGTTGTAATAAATGAATAAAGGAGGAAGAAAGAAAAGAGAAAAGAAAAGAAACAATTAATCAAAGTAAAAATAATAATAATGTGGATGGCATTTTCTCGGATACTTCAAATTCTCTCCTCCACATCAGTAAAAATGGTGGGCCATGTCATCAAACTTCGTTTACTTTTGAGACTATTTTGTAATTACCAAAAATTTAATGTATAAAATTTGGATGTATATGTAGTACTTTGAATATAGTAGCGGGGCAAGGGATAAGTGGGCCAATTGCAGGGAGATATTTGTAATTTTCCCTTATTCTATGATAGATTAGAATAATGACCGCATTAACCAGGTTATTTGTGATAAATGAGACTGAGTATGGATGTAATTATTTATAGAAATTTATATAAATTCAAAAGAATTGAAACAAAACTTAAATTTCATATCAAATTGAAAATTGAAATTTTGAGATAAGATGGTGTTGTTATTCTACTATAATTTGAAAAGGATTGTGACTGAGATATTATTCCACATTTATCTACAACAACATTGTGTTCGTCACAATGATTTCACAAAATTGTGCGTGAACGTGTCTGGCTCGCGACTGCCATTTTAGAAGTCTAAATGGTCTAGACCCATACTCTACTTTCTCGGACCATACTCAACCATAAATTTTACTGAACGAGTTCAAGCTAGGGAGGTTACAAAAACAATTATGGGCCAACATTGTTCCACGCAAGGTTCTAAATGGGTACGAGTATGATCTGCTTCCTGATCAATTTATTTATTTTATATCAGGTCTCTTGCATGAATGGGACATAATGATTTTTGTAAAGACTTAGCGCAAATTTTGGGTGTGTGTAAGACCTAGCTACCCATATAATTAACATGTTCAACGGGATTAATGGACATGTTATGTCGAAAATGTATGGTGAATATAACAAGTTCTTAAGTGCGGAAAGAATGAGCAAAGACTATTACGTTGTGAATGAATTGGAAGTTTCCCCCCAAAAGTTACTCAATACAATTAACTGCTCATTAATGAATAATCATAGGATCGTAATGAAGGTTTCATATGTTATCATGCTTTTAATTAATGAATGATGATTAGACTTTTCGAGTAATGCGATCGCATAGGACTTTTAATGCATAACTAAGATGGTCTTGCACCGATCAAATACATAGTTGAAGAGATCAATAAATATGATATGTCATTAATACTCTGGTGATATTGCTGAGTGCTTAAATATGGACATTATAAACAAGATGGGTGATGTTTCTAATAAATTGGAATTTACTTTAAATAAAAAATCGTTCCATCTGACCCAAACCAGTTTAAATCGACGGGTTGGAACCCGATAAATATGAAAACGAGTTTCCGACCCATACCTGGTAAATGTTAACGGGTATGGGTGGACTCCGAGTTTAGAAAAATGAATAAATCAAAATTAAATACAAAAGTGCATAACATAACTAATCATGTCGGGCAGCCAACAACCCCGTCCCGGGGGTAAGACCCACGCCCTTACCCAGAAAAATAAATTTATTATTCACTGAAAAGAGAATTATTATTATTTCACTAACATAACTTTTCACATGTTTCTGTAGACTTTATTTTTTTGTGCGGGTGCAGGACCCCCCACACTCCTATAAAAGTTTATTATTTCACTAACATAATTGGGGTCCTGTTTTGCAGGTGTGATATATCAAACCTTAACCTGGACACAATGATTTTTTATGGGTACTGTGCGCGTTCGCATCGGGTCGGATAGAACCTGACCCATTTAAAATTGTAGATTTGAAGAGGTCTTCGGAGTCTAATTACTTAATATGACCAATTGTCGAGGTGGCTTTATCATTTTAGATGTTTGCAGACTGAAGATGACACAATGACTTTAGATGTTTGCAGACTGAAATTTTATTTTAATAATTGTGGAGTCGGATATAATTAATTATCTAACCATGCCCGTCGAGTATCGACGGGTCATAAACTAGTGAATATATATAGCAGCAAGCAATATGGGTCAGGGGACCAACAAATTGAACGAATGGATTAAATTGACTTTGTCCACATGTATGGGTTTGTTTGGCTACTTGGCTTTAATTATAACTTTCATCTCATTAAACAAACTAGGTAGGACTAAAACGTACGCGGACATACGAATGGTGTGGTTTTGACAATGACAAAGTCATAATATTGCCCAATTCAATTCCAAACTACTAGCTTCTAATCTATAATTAATTTTATCATGGACACAAAGGATCACGAAAGACGGTTATAGAGACGGCATGCGTTATTAAAAAAATCATCCATGTTTAATCAAACGTATACGTTGTATATGTTGTTAATGAAATGAATTCTTATACCAATGTTGAGAGAGAACAAGTCGAGAAAGCAGGAAGGTTGGAGGAGATTAAAGAATCAGGTTATCTTAAACGCAGAGATAAGTTTAATGGAGAGAGAGATGTTGAGTCAAGTTTTAGTTTCAAACCAAAAAAGAAATCGATTGAGTGGGCGCGAAGGGTGTTGGTCTGTGGTGTGAAAGTTGGGGTAAGTTTGGAGGAAGCAGAGGACTTCCTTCAATCCAAAGGTTATACACAGTCAAGAATAAAACAATTATCTGTTGATTCGTGGATAGTTGAGAATATAAATAAGGAGGAACAGAGCAACATTTTAAAGGAAGATCCTAAATGGTTGGAGACTATATTTACGTTTATTAGACCTTGGAAGGAGTCGGATGTTGATGGTAGAAGAAAGATTTGGCTAAACGTACATGGAGTCCCATTGCATGATTGGTGTCCGCAGTTGTTCAAGAAGATTGGAAATAAATTTGGAAAAGTCCTGGAGGTCTGTCAAAACACCATTGAAAAGAAAGACCTGCGCAAAGGATGCGTCCTGCTCGAAACTCCGATCTTTGAGCGAATAGGCAGCAAATTTCGAGTTAGAATTTGGGAGAAATATTACACAATACATGTGGTGGAATCCAATTTTGTTAATGAAGATAGCAGTACAGAGGAGGTTTCCTGGGCAGGTGATGAATCAGAGTCGGACGAGTCGGAACCGGATGAGCTGTGTTCCGATGAGGAAGAAGTTGAAGAGTCATTTGTGCCTGAAAGTGAATTTAATGATGAGAGACATGATGTAAATGCTGAGTTGTTTGAGGAGGGTTGGGAAGGAGCTGAATCGGGACTGTTTAATAAAGTGAAGATTGGGATTGAGAATGTGATGATGAGAAATAATGGTGGGGATAAGAACAAGATACAGGAGCCGATGCAAGTAGTTCCAAGAGAAAAGCTGAGTGATGGACGGGTAGGTTTAGTAGAATTTGGTTTAAAAGATCTAATGGATTGTAATTTGGAGACAAATGGGCTGGAGGATGCAAGTATGCTGGGCCAAGAAAGTAGTCAGCTAGCCCAGCACAGGAATCGAGTTAATAACGTGTTTAACTTGGAGAGAAATGGGCCGGATGGGGTAACGGTCCAGCATATTGATTCAGACAAAGCCGTGGACCATGAGAATTGTCGGGCAGTCAAGCATATTGATTCAGACAAAGCCGTGGACCCACTTTCTCCACAAAGTGATAAGGATTTGACTAGAGATAATGAGAGCTGTACACAAGATGTAAATCAGGAAACAGAGGTGAGTGTGAGAGAAAATCCTTCAGATCCGTTCAATATTTATCCGTTGATCATAAATTATGATAAGGAAAATCAAGTCAAGCACAAGAAGCTGAAGATGAGGTCGTTGAAGGAGATGTCAACCGATCAAAACCAGCGAAGGGCGTGTAGAGCTGTGGAAAAGAATGGTATCGATAGAAACCAATTGAAGTCTGGAATGGAGAGGAATGAAGGAGTTGATAGAAGGCTGAAGAGAGGGCGGAGATGTAAATCGGTGGCGGAAGATAGTGGTATTGGCAGTATAGTAATGGATGGAGGTGTGGTTTTGGAAGACAGTGAAATAGAAGCTTGCAATAGTCTGCTGATTAGGAACGAGATGGATACGCAGGAAATGTGGAGAATTGGAAATTCATTGGGGATTTTGGAGGAGGTGAACAAGGATTCAGTGGTACAGAATTTTAAGGATTGGGATTTAAGGGATGCAGGGGGAGCAGGTGGGCAGGAAGAGGGGAAGGTTTTGGAGACGCCTCGGGTTTATTAATGAAGATCGCAAGTATAAACATTCGTGGACTGGGTAGGCGGGTGAAGAAGACTGCAATTAGGGAACTCGTATCTAAAGAACACTTGGATTTTGTGTGTATTCAGGAGACGAAAAAGGAGTACGTGGATGAGAGGCTGGCTCGTACTTTGTGGGGAAATTCCGATTGTAAATGGGTATTCAGTGGTTCGAATGGTGTTGCGGGAGGTTTATATTGCGTTTGGGATAGCTCTGTGTTTGTGAGAGAGGATCTTTGGGGTGAAACAGGAGTGTTAGGGGTGGTGGGATTGTGGAAAGGAGTACGTGTGAACATAGTGAATGTATATGCACCAAACACAGCAGCAGGTAAGAAGGATACGTGGAGGATGATTGAGGAAAGAATGCGAGGGAAGGAGGAGGAGAAGTGGTGCATTTGTGGCGATTTCAACGCAATCAGATGCGAGGAAGAAAGGTGAGGGCAAGGACGGTCAGGCAGAGCAGCAGAGAGTAGAGAGTTTAATGAGTTTATAAATCAATGTCGATTGGTGGATTTGCCACTTGAGAGGAGGAAATTTACGTGGTACAAGGATAATGGTAGAAGTCAGAGGTGATTGATAGATTTTACTGTCAAATCGTGGATGAAGAGTCACAAATCTGGTGCAAATTGGTTTAAAGAGAAAAGTATCTGATCATGCGGCAATTGTTCTAAAAACTGATGTAAAGGAATGGGGTCCGAGGCCTTTCAAATTTTTGAACTGTTGGATGAAAGTAGAGGGTTTTAGGGAGATGATTGAGGAGACTTGGAAGGAACACAAAGTGGAGGGCTGGAGCGGATTCATATTAAAAGAAAAGCTGAAGGCAGTTAAAGAAAAGATTAAAGAGTGGCATAAGATTCTTTTTGGAGAACTCGAAAAGAAAATTGTTCAGAAAACCGAGTGTATTTCGGAATTGGATAAAAAGTTGGAGACGGAGGGTTTAGATTCGCAGGAGGCTGCAGTGAAGAAAGTTGAGTGGGCTGAACTAAACAGGCTTTTGGAAATGAAGGATCAAATTCGATTCCAACAGTCGAGGGATACTTGGGTGAAAGAGGGTGATACGAATTCTAGGTTCTTTCACAAAAGCGTTGAGAGGAAGGGGCGTTTGAAGTTGTTAAGAGGAATTAGGATAAAGGGCAGATGGTTGGATGAAGTTAAAGATGTGAAAGAGGGGATTTGTAAACATTTTGAGGGGTTGTTTATGTAAGAGATTACAGAACATCAAGTTGCCTGATGTGTTGGTAGGTAACAGGTTATCTTTGGAGAGTATGCAGTTTCTTGAAGATCGATTCTCTGAGATAGAAATCAAAGAAGCTGTTTGGGATTGCGGATTGGATAAGAGTCCAGGCCCCGATGGCTTTAATTTCCATTTCTTCAGAAAATTCTGGGAGCTGATTAAGGCGGAGATTATGCAGCTGTTTGACGAGTTCTTTGAGAATGGAAAGTCAAAAGGGCTAAATAATTCTTTCATTACACTTATTCCAAAATGTGCTAATCCGATGGCCATTGAGGAATTTAGACCAATTTCTCTGATCAGTGGGGTGTATAAAATAGTCGCAAAAGTTCTTTCCAAGAGACTCGCAAAAGTTTTAGGGGAGGTAATTTCTTGGAATCAGTCAGCTTTTCTAGGAAACAGGAACTTACTGGATGGAGCAGTAGTAGCAAATGAAATTGTGGATGAGGCAAAGAAAGAAAAGAGGGCGATCTTAATGTTTAAGATCGACTTTGAGAAGGCATATGATTCAGTCGATTGGAATTTCTTACTGGAGATGCTGAGAGTACTGGGCTTTGGTGAAAAATGGTGTGGCTGGATAAAAGAGTGTGTAAGTACTGCAGAGGCATCGGTTCTTGTAAATGGGAGTTCGACTAATTCATTTAGATTGGGATGGGGGCTTAGGCAAGGAGATCCGTTATCTCCTTTTTTTATATCTTGTTGTTGTTGAAGGTTTAAGTCGGGTGATGAAGTTGGCATGTGTAAATGGGGAGTTTAAGCCGTTGAAAATAGGTCGAGATAAAGTAGAGATTTCCCATTTACAGTATGCGGATGACTCGATAATTTTTGGTGAAGCTAAGAAGGAAAATGTCGGGGTGCTGAAAAGTGTACTAAGATGCTTCGAATGGATGTCTGGGCTCAAAATTAATTTCAAGAAAATTTGTTTGCTGGGAATTGGAGTTAGTGATACTGTTCTTGCAAATTGGGCACTGTTTCTGAATTGTTCTGTGGGGAAGATACCTTTCATTTTTCTGGGGCTTCCAATTGGGGCTAGGCCTGGTGATAAAGCAGTTTGGATAAATTTAGTTGAGAGGGTGGAGAAGCGTTTGGGGAGGTGGGAGAACAACTTTCTATCTTTTGGCGGACGGGTGGTGTTGCTTAAAGCGGTGCTCAGCTCTCTTCCTTTACACTACCTCTCTTTTTACAAAATCCCTTCCTTTCTCCTTAACCGGCTTAATAACACCACAAGAAAAAATTAAAAAACGACGTTATGGGGCGACGGATTTTATCCGTCGCCCCATAACGACGGATTGCCTATTGGGCGATGAATCTATCCGTCCACGACGGATAATCATATCCGTCGCTTATTAGCGACGGATAACTTATCCGTCTCTAAATTGGGCGACGGATAATGCCCAGGTTTGACTTTTTTTTTTAAAAATATATATATATATATATATATTTTAAAAAACTGGGCGACGGATAGATGATCCGACGCGATACGGCGACGGATTCTATCCGCCGCATCGGGCGACGGATCGGCCCTCGGGCCGACGGATACGTGTCCGTCGGCCCGTAGTTCTTATTTTCCGCAAATGAGGGCATAATCCTCATTTCTTCATCTTCTTCCTTCTTCTTCCTCATTTTCTTCTTCTCCTCAATCCCGCTTTCCGCCAATCATCCGTTATTCCGCCAATCTTGGTGCCTAATCAAGCTCGTGTGACAAGGAGTTTGGTTCTTCGATCAATTTCATCTTTCTCCCGATGAATCAAGGTATCTATGCTAACACCCTAGTTTTTAAAAATTTGGGGATTTTGTTTATTTTTGATTAATTTGAGCAATTATATGTATATATGATAAGTATGTAGTAGTTAGTTTAGTTAATTTGATCAATTATATGTAATTTGTTCAATTTGAATGATATGAATGTATGTAGTATGTTAATTTTGGTATGTATGAATGTATGTAGTTAGTTTGATTTGTGTGTTAAGTATATATAGTTAGTTTAGTTAATTTGATATGTTTGTTAAGTATAGAAGTATGTAGTTTTGATTTGATAAATTAGTATGTTAAGTATGTAATTTGATATGAATATATGTAGTAATTCGATATGTATAGAGTAATTAGTTAATTTGATATGTATGTTAAGTATATAATATAT
This sequence comes from Plantago major, assembly GCA_026545765.1. Classification (NCBI taxonomy): domain Eukaryota; kingdom Viridiplantae; phylum Streptophyta; class Magnoliopsida; order Lamiales; family Plantaginaceae; genus Plantago; species Plantago major. The sequence goes on from CM048839.1 coordinate 92,117,679, forward strand.
GTACTAAGAGGTTGAAATGGTTATTATATATGTCCAATTTTGTAACACATCGAACACTTAATTAATAATTAATTTATAAGGAACATATAATAATTAACAATTAACCTCTACAATCTTCTTATCCGAATTGGAATCGATCTAATAAATTAAATACGATCTAATCAATTGGAACGTCTCAGGTTAAAAATAAAGTAAACAATGAATTCCGACCGTTCATGGATGTACGATCGCATGATAAATGATGAGTTTCTAGGAGTTTCAGAGAAGGGGTTAAAGGTTTCATCTCGTTTGCCATGGGACATCCGGTTTGTGCAATTGGGGTTGATAAAGTGTCCTCAGACATTGAAACTCCGGAAACAAGCAATTTATGACGCCTACTGCAGTATTCGAGCACTTGCGACGTTATGGATTCATGCCTGAGTATCATGCATGTATGGATTCATCACGGTGAGGAAGCACTGTCCATGGCATACCTCCAGTGGAGGGAGAGGCGGGGTTTGGGGCCGCCTATTGAGTGCCTTTCTGCTTGTCGGAACATGTGCATGGTGTATTGGGAGGAGGATGTAGATCTGTTGGAATGCAAGTTCTGTGGTAGGGAGCGTCACAAGTGATGAGGAGGGGGGTGCATGAGAATGAGGAGTTTCATCCGTTTTGTCTCTAGGCTTGTATAACTAGTAATCATTAGTTGATATATATATGAAACCAAACATTATGGTAAAATTGAAGCTGATGTAACTTATATTATGTAATGCCTTAACAATTGACTGAAGCTAATATAACTTATATTACGTAGCAATTGATTGAATTATTGTGAAATTGATTTATTACCGTAAATGAAAGACCTCGATCTAATGAATTCAAATGTGTCAGGTTATTATCTAATTATTCAATGAATACCGATCGTGGATGGATGTATTGTCGTACTCTCAATGGCAGAGTTCAATGGAGTTTTCTGAAAGGGGTTGAAGGTTTCATTGAATTTGCAATGTCAAATCCGTCTTGTGTAAAGGATGGGTTGATAAAGTGTCCTTGTGCAATGAAACAAAGGCGTAAACAAGCAATACGTGACTCCTAAAGTGGTAGTCCAGACTTGAGGAAAAATGGATTCCTTCCTCGCAATCGTATGGAATCATCATGGTGAGGAAGCAAGACCGTCAATACATATGACCAATACATAACGTGGAAGGAAGAGAAAAATGAACAAGTCGGGAACAATCCCAATCTGCGGCGATGCTATTCGAGCTCGAGTCGAACAAATGGTGTAATGGCGTCTTAGGGCGGAGTTCAGGGACATAACCAACACTGAAACCGAGGTGGAGGTGGAGGAACCACCAAATCCCGAGGATCAGTTGTTCTTTGACTTGTTAGAATCATCAAGGAAGCCGGTTTACCCGGGGTGTAAGCTCACTGAGTTGTCTTTGTTATCTCGGCTAATGAGTTGTAAGGCTAATGGCCAGCAATCTGAAACGAGCTTCAATGAATGGGTTGACGTAATGTCGGACCTTTGTCCTGAAGAAAACCTAGTTCCCACCAACTCTACCAAGCGAAGAAAAGATGCGGGATTAGGTCAGGTAACCATAGACTGTTGTCCGAAAATGTGCATGATATATTGGGAGGAGGATGCATATCTAATAGAATGCAAGTTCTGTGGTAAGGAACGGTACAAGCGTTACAAGGAGGGGGCTGCAAAGAAACGACAAAAGAAAAATCTCTCACATAAGAAAATGTGGTACTTCCCTCTAGCACCTCGTTTGAAAAGATTGTATGCTTCAAGTGCTTCTTCGGATAAAATGCGGTGGCACAAGGAGCGAGTAATCTCGGATAATGCTGAAGGTGGTAGAATGGACCATCCAGCAGACTCACCCGCATGGAAATCGTTTGACAAGACATATCCAGAGTTTGCAGCCGAATCTAGAAATGTACGTTTGGGACTTTGTACGGATGGTTTTAACCCGTTCGGTAGTGAACGTAAATACTCTTGTTGGCCAGTTATGCTCACACTTACAATCTGCCCCCCGGTGAGTGCATGAAGGAGCCATTCATGTTTCTGACTGCATTGGTGCCTGGGCCGAAAGATCCTGGACTGACGTTGGATGTTTTCTTGCAACCCCTAATCAAGGAGCTGATCGAGTTGTGGAGGGATGGTATCCATTCATATGATGTTTCGACAAAAAAGAACTTCACCTTGAGCGGCTCTTCTTTGGACCGTGGTGACTTCCTGCGTACTCCATGCTATCTGGAAGGAAAAGCAATGAGGAAATATGCATGTCCACATTGCTTGGAGGATCTGAGATGCATTTAGGCGAAGGGTAGTGGAAAATTTTGTTGGTTTGATTGTCATCGTAGGTTGCTAGAAAGTGACCATCCGTTCAGAAGAACAAGGATCAATTCTTGAAAAATAAAGTCGTCGACAAAAAGCCCGACAAGACTTCTTGGTGCACAAATTCTTGCGGAGATTGATAGATTGGGTCTTATGAAGGTGGTGAGCTTGGGTGGATGAAGCATAACGAGAAAATTGGTAAAAATGTGGTTGGAGGAAGAGAAGCATTTTACGGGACTTGCCTTCTTGGGCGATCTTCTTATCCGTCACAACTTAGATTTCATGCACATTGAGAAGAACGTGTTCGAGAACTTATTCAATACACTTTGCAACATTGAGGGAAAAACAAAGGACCATGCGAAGTCTAGATCCGAGTTGTCGACGTGGTGTAAAAGGCCTGAGTTGACAAAGAAGGATGAGAATGGTAAGTGGCCGAAAGCGTGCTACACAATTGACAACGCTTCTAGGTCAATTTTGTTTGATTGGGTGAGGGCATTGAGTTTCCCAGATAATTACGCCTCAAATTTAGAGAGGTGTGTGGATTTGAAGAAGACAAAGGTTTATGGGATGAAGAGCCACGACTGTCATGTGTTCATGGAGAGGCTTATCCCGGTAGCATTTCGAGAGCTTCTGCCGAAACACGTATGGACTGCTATCACCGAGTTGAGCTTATTTTTCAAAAATTTAGGCACAAGGGTGGTTCATGATAAAGTGTTGGAAAATCTTGAAAGGAACATACCATTGATTCTATGCAAGCTCGAGCGTATCTTTCCACCGAGCTGGTTTGATTCTATGGAGCACTTGTCGGTTCACCTTCCTCATGAAGCGAGACTTGCTGGTCCGGTTCAGTATCGATGGATGTATCCATTCGAGAGGTACTTGGGGAAATTGAAGAAGTATGTCAACAACAAAGGTAAACCTGAAGGTTCGATTGCCAATGCCTACATTCGAGAGGAAACTGCAACCTTCTGCTCTTATTACTTTGATGAACACGTCCCTACGAAGACAGCAAGGCCGGCTCGAAATGCACACATTCGTAGTTCAAGCGGATGATGAGTTTTCCCTATCTGTCTTCAGGGTATCAGGGAGACCTCTTGGTGCGACTAAGAAAGAATATCTTACGGATAAAGAGTTGAAAGCACTCAATATTATGTCCTCACGTATTGTCTTTGAGGTTGACCGAGATATGGTACTATTTGCAGGTCAGCAACCATTTATTTAAATTTTAATATAGCTACGCAAGTCTCTACTTCAATTATAGACTTATCATCGAATCAATGTTTGCAGTTTTTTCAAAAGCGTTGTTTGGAAGAAAATCCTCAGATGACAGAGGATACACTAGAGGAACTACTTGACTCAAAATTCCTGAAATTTCCAGATTGGTTCCGAGAGTAAGTCCGGAATCCTATAAACAACGTCATGCATATACTTAAAGGCTCTCGCAGAAGGGCCATTCAAACAGGTCTACACATTCCCGTGTTATATAGTCATGGCCTTAGGTTCCACATTTGAATGTAACACGCCATGGCGACAAGCAACTCAAGGTGTGTGTTAATGGTGCGTAAGAGTATGGAGACGCTACTTTGTTTGATTTCACGGCAAGCTAAAAGCGAATTGTGAGGATTGAATATTCGGATTGCCATTTAAACGAACCTTCTTGTTTGACGTTGAGTGGTATGATCCTAATCCAGAGGTACGAGGAAGAACGGTATGAAATGGTTGATGTGAACCAAAAGAAGCGGTATCGAACCAAGTATGAACCATTTATTCGGCGACTCAAGCGACAAGTGGTGTTTCTTGAATATCCAAGCAAAACGCGATAAGGGGAATGGTTAGTCTGCGGTACCTATTCGTGCTTTTCGAAAGTGGAGTACATTGATAAAGACGACTCAATTACCAACTCGTACCAACAAGAGGATGTCGATAAACAAGCAGAAGATCCCATAGAAGCAGATGATGAGTTGTTTGATCTGCACGAGGACCAATATGTAGTCTTAGAGGACGGCTATAATGGTATATTATGTGTATTATGAGTAATTATATGTGTTATTATAATCTGTTATGTATTATAACTCGTACTAACACATTTTATTGTATTTATTACATTTTTTTGCAGATGTCATGACAGAGGCCGTCCACCATCGTCCCCGCAGGTAGCCGCATGATAGTGGTGGGTCGGGGACACCGTCGTGTGGAGGGCTCCAAGAGAGCGGTCTCGGATTCTGAGACCCCGGCAGAGAGAAGGCGTGGCTCTACCGGACACATCTTTGGAGGGCGACCACGATTGTCCCTACCGTGTTCGATCCAAACAATCCCAACGTCACGTGGGGACTACTGTGATTTTCCTATTGGTCCGCCAAGTAAGTATTATACATTCTTCTTAAATATGTAAAACATAACTGATAATGATAGTTGACAAGTATAAATTGTTGTACTAAAGTAATGCATATTCGTTTCTTGTATCTTATACATTGACAACAGCTTATGGCCTCGGGAGGTGCACAACAAACTAGGTGACATCTTCCGGAGCAGGAGAGAGCCACCGGGGCAGGGTGGTGAGTGTTGGAGCCACATCTCGGAGCGCATGAGGGCCGAGTACTTCGATGAGCTGAGGGTAAGTTAAAATATGACATTCATTTGTTTGTAATTATAATCGTTTTAATATGAGTGGTATGTTAGCCACTGTATGTGAGTGGTATGTTAGCCACTTTATTTGGGTGATATGTTAGTCACCATTGTGTTAGTAAATTTTAGGACAATGTGAGTGGTATGTTAGCCACTGTATGTGAGTGGTATGTTAGCCACTTTATTTGGGTGATATGTTAGTCACCATTGTGTTAGTAAATTTTAGGACAATGTGAGTGGTATGTTAGCCACTGTATGTGAGTGGTATGTTAGCCACTATATGTGAGTGGTATGTTAGCCACTTTATTTGGGTGATATGTTAGTCACCATATATATTATGTTGTTAGGACATGTATTGACTTTGGATGTTGTATGAAATTGGAAATGTAGAAGGAGTACTTCATTCCAGAGGTTGATCCAGATCTGGCGCGTTCTTAGATTGTGGGATCCAAACTGTACAGGGATATGGTCTGTACGTGGAAGGCCATTCGGGATCGGGGTGGCCCAATCCCTCCACAGGTTGATGCAACGGAGTGGGCCCTTTGGGATGCCTACTGGCGCCGAACTGATGTCCAGGACGTTGCTTGGACCAACAGGCAGAACCGGGCATCCCAGTCTGATACGGCAGGAAGGGCCGTTCACCACCTTGGGAGGCGATCTACTGTCACTGATTATTATCAATCGGTGCGTATATATGTGTTTTTGCAATCTAGCATTACGTGTATGTATGAAGTCTCTGCTGCTCTATTACTTGTAGATGATAAATTGTTGACTAGATCTGGTTTGATTCAGGTGGCACAGGGGGAGGTGACATCCAAGTATGCCATCTTCAAGAAGGCCAAGGTATGGGTATGGACCGATTAGGGCCTTGTCTATTGCGATATGTTTATGTTGCTTAAAGTTCATATTTGTACACTATTACAAGTTACTTTTTAAAAACGATGGCGATCATTATATCTCGCTATTTACGATTTCAGTGAGGTTGATGCTCGTGTGGCGGCGGAGGACGAGACGGGTGATGTGTTGTCAATCGAACAAGTTGACAACATCTTCCTAGAGGTCAACAAACCAGACAAGAAAGGACGAATATATGGACTCGGTTTGCATCTGGCTAGTCCGGGGTGCTCCTCATCATCATCCCAGCAGTCCAGACGTTCGGTTTACACACAGGACCAGGTCTCGGAAATGGTGCAGTCGCAGGTCCGGGAACATGTTGCTCGGCTAACTCAAGAGATGGAGCAACAAAGGGACGAGATGGAGCGCCGCGACAGAGAACGAAGGGAGGAGAACGAGCGCCTTGATTCTGAGATGGGCGATTCATGTCCAGTTCGCCATCACCCACCCCCACCCGTCGATAGCTAGTTATGTATCTGTATGTTCGGATTTTTTTCATATTTACACTTGTTTGGATAATTTCTCCAGCTCCGAATATTACTTTTTTATTCATTGAAACATTTTCCGTATTATTGATTTATTATCGAACATTATATTGATTAAATAGGTGAACTACGAAAAATAGGGATTAATATGAAATAAATAGTGACGGATTGGACGACGGATTGACCAATTATCCGGATCCGTCGCTACAGGCCAGATTTTTTGTAGTGTAAGATGTACAGACATTTTTTATTGGGGGGGGGGGGGGACTGTTGGGTGGTGTTAAGAAAGTGGCGTGGGTAAAGTGGGAGCATGTGTGCAAATCAAAAGTGTCGGGAGGGTTGGGGGTAAAAAATTTAGAATGGTTCAATTTAGCGTTGTTAGGCAAGTGGGGCTGGAGGTTGCTAACTGAAACAAATTCTCTTTGGTCGGTAGTGTTAAGATCGAAATATGGGAATTTTATTGATGTCGTGGAGTCGTGTCAAAGTAGGTCAGTTCGGGGCAGGAAGTGGTCGTCGTGGTGGAGGGATCTTGTGAAATTGGTGGGTTGTAGTGATTGGTTTTGGTCAGGTGTTGGGCGTATTGTGAGCGATGGAAAATCGACTCGGTTTTGGGAGGATTGTTGGGTAGATGTGGGGGTAAAGTTAAAAGATCGTTTCCCTAGATTATATAATTTAGAGTTGTACAAAGGGTGTCTAGTGTCGGATAGAGTGGTGTTGGGGGATGGGTGTGTGCGAGACGAGTGGGGTTGGAGAAGAAACTTGTTTGAGTGGGAAGCTAACCTCGTTTTAGAGTTGCTGTCTTATGTAAACAGGTTTAAAAATTTTGGAGATGGAGCCGACTGCTGGAGGTGGCAATTCGCAGCCAAGAACATATATACTGCTGCTGAGGGATATAGACAGATCGAGAAAGGACGTACAGGAGAGACGATGTTAACGGAAGCATGGACCAACCTGATTTGGATAAAGTGGACTCCGCAACGGCTTAACTATTTTGTGTGGCGGGTATTGCTTGAGCGGGTGGCTACATTGACCAATCTGAAGAAGAGAAGAATTTTGGGAGAAGAGGAGGCTGTCTTTTGTAGATTATGTGATGTCCAGAAAGAAGAAAATGGGGTGCATCTCTTCGTGCAATGTAAATTTGCAAACAATGTGTGGCGCAAAGTGTTCGACTGGCTGGACCTAACATATTGCGAGGTCGATTCGATTTCTGGATGTTTGGAGTATATTGCGAATTCTGCGGTGGTCAAGAAAAATGGGGCATGGATTACAGCATTTCATTGTACACTATGGACTTTATGGAATGCACGGAATGAACTGATTTTTCGTGGTACATCTCCGAGCCCAGGTGACGTCGTACAGAAGATCAAATGGTACCTTTGGCTTTGGTTTAAAAATAAAATGGTGATCAATGCTGGATATCAGTTCTCGGATTGGGAAGGTTTTCCAACAGCAATTTTGTGTAACTGAAGCTGCTGGATTGAGCAAACGCTGGGCCCTGTGCCATTTCATCATCCAGGTTAGTATGTGAAGTGGAAGGGGCGATCTAGGTAGTTTTATTGTAATGCTGTGTGAGGGGCGGGCTGTAAGTTGGCCATTTTTGTTGTTTCTGAGTTTCTTGTGCACATGGGTCGGTTTGGGTTCACCCCTTGATCTCCTGATTTTTTGGTTTGCCATTATGGAAACTATCACCTTTTCTTTCTCCCCTCTTGGGTGATTTTATTTCGCTGTGGTGCACGCTCTATCTCTTAACTCTTGGCGAGACATCTCGGTGTTTCGACATGCTAGACGAGAGAGGTATCGTGGGTACTCCAGAAGTTTGGGAGATCGAGGTTCCGGTTGGATTTTGATTTGGCTTATGTGTCTTTTGAGACTCGTTGGTGATATTTGGACCTGATAGTTGTTGTTCTCTGTGTATTGGTGGTGGTAGTTGAGCATTTTGTAATTGACTATGTACTCGTGGAACATTCCTGATGTTCCCTGGAGCAATAAAATCTTTTACTTATTCAAAAAAAAAAAAAGAGAACATAGAGGTTTTGATTAATAACATGTTTATTGATACACTAGGTCCGTCTCTAAATAAAGACCGTCTCTCAGAAGACTTACTCAAGAAATATATTGTGCTATTAAATTAATAACCTAGTACTTGTAATGATCTCATCAGCTAGTCATTTTAGAATGATCTATACTAGTGAGAAAGCACAGCGCTCAACAGCGCACATTGCAAAATATTGCATTGATAGCTTTTTCATTATAGGCAGACTCCTTCCATTCATCATCAGTCCATTGGCTTTTAGGTTTGTTTACAACATCCCCGCCAGCATCAGGTCTGTTTCGAGGAGGTTTATACCCTTCTAGAACAGATTTCCAAGCACGAGTATCAATTGATTTGATATGCGTTCTTATTCGGATACTCCAATAGTGATAATTTGGGCCATCCAAAACAGGTAACCTGTTTGCATTTGGATTGATTGAATCCATGTGAAAAAGTACCAAAGTCCAACACACCTATGGATTAGGTGCCTGGCTCTTGATGCCAATTGAAAGAATTAAAGGACCTGAACTTTGTTGCTCTACTGATACACACCTGTGTATAGCAATGTTGCTATCACAGTGAGTGTCACAGTGACAAGAACAGTCAAATGCACAACGGAATTAAATAAACAATAACAGCAAACAAGATGATTCTTTCTAGTAGGTATATAAATATACCTACTGCGCCCAAGGCAAATATCCACTATAATAATGAGGATTTACAAAACTAGGTTTAAACTCTTCAATGAGAAAAGATCAAACACTAGAACTAGTCGGAATGAGTTATTCCGAAGTACCTAAATTAGACACTTCAAAGACTAGTAAAAATATGAGAAGATTACAACTATTGATTGTGAATCTCAAATCTCTAAAATCCGTTCTCTTCTTCATCACTTGATCTGGTATTTATAATGCTTTAATCTGATGTAGATACGCAGAATCAAGTCTTCATCTTTATCCTTATCTTCAAGAGTCCAAATCATTCAATCTTCTAAGAGTCCATAAGATATTGACTTCCAAGAGTCCCTTGTATCTTGTCTTCTAAGACTCCATGGCTTTCTTGAATATAAGTCGCATCTTATCTGAAACCAAACAATCACAAACATGGAACTAGGTTATCGTTAGTGAAAAAGGCAATTATCAATTAAGTCCTTCAAAGTGCAGATATTCTGGACTGAAACTGTTAATGCCATTGTTCTGAAACAGTCATATCAATGTTGCTATAACAATGATTCAAACAGTTGTACTTTCATTCTCCCCCTTAATGCCTTTCTTCACAACACCTAGTGACATGTTAAATAGAAGGAACATAACAATAAACAAAAAATACTTCACATTAATTAAAAAGAAGACCACAATACAAAGAAAGAACCAAAATAGACAGAAAGACTTATTTTTTTTTTTTATTATTATTTTTTTTAACTAAAACACAAAAGATTCCATCCCCTTCTTCCTTCAACTTCAAAACTACTCTCCCCCCTTGTTGTGAGGGGAAGTAAAGTCTGACGTTCCTCCAGAAGCTCCTTGAGCTGATTATCAATGTGCAGAATCCTATCCATAATCATTTGATCAGCCTGAGTCAATGGACGCTGAAGTACTGGTATTGGTTGCACAGTGTGAGTAACAGTGGCAGACTCTGGAATTCTTGCTGATGTCCAGGGAAGATCTTGGACTCTTGTAGAGTTGAGCAACCGATGAGACACACTGTATGATTGAAACGGAGACACTAAAACCTCACCTGGACTGTGAGCAAAATTCCTAGCACAAATATACCCATAGAGGAGAGACGGATACATCAAATTCCCAACTGCTCCTTTCAAACCAAAATAAGTCAGATGTTGAAAAATTCCCAACTAGTCACTAATTCCCAACTGCACCTGGACTGTGAGCAAAATTCCTAGCACAAATATACCCACAGGTCCGTCTCTAAATAAAGACCGTCTCTCAGAAGACTTACTCAAGATATATATCTCATCAGCTAGTCATTTTAGAATGATCTATACTAGTGAGAAAGCACAGCGCTCAGCGCGGTGCTAAGTACACTCTATAACGTCACATGTAAAATATATTTATTATTATGTCTTAATTTACTCTCCTAGCTAGCTTTAATTTTTGCCACCCATTTATTATTAAATAAATCCAAAATCAACAACAATAAAAAATTAAGATGCCATGCATTATAATCACAGTCTCTAGAGGTATTTCGATTAGTTATGTTGAAACAGGCTATATTTTTAAGAAAACTATTGATGTTAACATCTATGTAGTCAACAAAATGTATTTTTTTTTTTTTTTTTGCATATATGAAAAGACATCAATGTTAAAAATATAGACGTTTTAATTGACAATATCGACGATTTTCTTGAAAACATAGACCGTCTCAAGATAAGTTATTTAGAGACTGTCGTCGAGCAGAATTACTCCATTATAATTAGTTATGATTAACAAAACTAATTTTGACTTGTGAATGTAAATGAAAATATGAAACCAATTATGTCATTTGCACACCCATTAGTTTGGGATATAATGAATCAACAAGTCCTTTCAATTGTCAGAGGTCACTTTTCTATATATTCAATAAATGACAAAATTCAGAATGAATAAATTTTGAATAAATCAACCGCAAACGGAATTTCAACTCATGACGGCGTGAAAGAGGAAGAGATGCAGTGGGTTTGCAAGATTAATGATTTAATTGGCTACTAATTTGGTTTGGAGCAGTCTGTTATCCTGGAAGTAGTAAATTCTTGTGATAATGGGTGAAATGCTATAAACTAGAATTTGTATTTGATTGGGTGTATCAAAACTTTGATTGTATTATCGGAGCATTACTAATGCTCACGTAAACGTTATTTCGATATAATAATTTTTGCTGTTTCATAAATAATTGGAAAAAAAACGGCTGAAAGAGTTGGTTTGGAGGGTACAACTCACGTGAAGAACATCAAAAATTATAAATAGTTACAAAAACAGTTGAATAAAAATAAGATAAAGTGAGAAGAAATATACCAAACAAACATTCTGATATTTTAGTAGAATGTGAAAACAAATTTGAGGAAAAATTGATGTTTAATTAAATGACTTGAGTATACTTTAAGAATGGTAAAATTTTGCATATTATATCGTTGGACAGTTTTCCACTTTTACAAATTTTTCTTCCGGGATTTGACATTTCAATATGTTACCTTGATGTGACAAACTATTACTTCCAAAACAATGTAATAAAAGTAGTGTTGTAGAACACTAACTTAACCACATATTCGTTCTCCAATGAGCTAACTAGGCAAAAGTAGTGCAGCAGAGTAATGGACGTAAGAGTTTGCAGAGTGGAATATGAGTTGTGTGATTGTACTTAAAGTTAAACTAGCAAAGCAATTAAACTTGGTTGAACTATGTGGAGAAATATGAACGCGGTAGTGATAATCAGAATGCAAGTAAATATATATATGGGTTATAGCTATGACATTCGCACGATTGTCAAGTGCTATTTGTCCAAAAACCTTTAATACGATCTTAACCAATTCTTTTCGAAGATTTTAGACTAGCGTAATTACCCAGATGGTTGCCAGACAGTCAATCCTTGATCAAACGGTTTGAATGTTTTTGACTAGCGAATCGAATTAACAGGTTTTACGAAGATTTTAGACTAGTTTAACTCGTACGCATGATTTTGAAAGCTTGATCCCTAATACGTGCGCATCGTCATATCACTACCGTATTCATAAGTTTAGCTACTTATGATCATGTGAATTGCATACAAAATCATTGTTGTTGAAAAGATAGACATAAGATTGATGGAGAAAACAATAGCAAGCATAAACGATCACAAGAAATCAAATTGCAAAAGTAATATGAATAGATTAATCAATGTCTCACCTTCGAATGCAAATCCACGAATCTTACCGTCAATTCCAAAGAGCCGGATCAAAGCCTACAACCAAATAGTTAAATTTCGTTGTCAACTTGGTCACCCCGTCGTCTAGTATGTCTAAATCGAAGTCTAGTCGAGAGTTAGGGGTTGCGGACGAATCCTAAACCAAGACCACAAATACGGAATACTCCTGGCACATGTAAACTGGACCAAAAGTGATGGTCCTTTGTGGCAACAAAAAGTGCATTACTCGGGGTCGACTAAAAAACACACTAAAAACCGTCAATTCAAAGATGACAATATATATTACCTACGCCCCTACACACTATGCTCTTTATCTGAGCAAGTGACAAGTAATTTAAGGCGAGGTACTCAAAGCTCGCAAATACCCTCCTTCTAGATTGACTTCACCCTTCCACCCTATGCCCATTACAGACTAGTGGCAAGAAATTTAAGGTGTAGTCCTAGAATTCGGCCCCAAACTCGCTCAACATCAGGAATCTCCAAATACCCAAACCATCATAAAACCGTTATAATACCCAAATTCTCCACCCTTTTTTTTGAATACCGTTAAAACCTTCCAAGCAGTCGTTCGTGCCACCCCTTCCAATTTTTAAACTCCATCTCCACAACATAATCCAAGTTCATATGTCCGACCGTTGGAGAAGTAGGAGAAAGCATTTTTGTCAACCATAAATTGAACTCTCCCTCCGAGTTTACCACCCCCCCCCCCCCCCACGACATATTGAAAGTGTAATTTGTAACGGTAACATACCCAATCTAGCATGATAATTTTTTTTATTTTTTTTTTATTTTTTTACTTTAGAATAACTCCTTGCGTGTACATAAGGATCGGAAGGCATATTATTTTGGTAGCTAGTGGCCATTTGAGCGAGGCATTGCAATTAGTATGCATGCAGGCCTTTTTGGTACAATGCTAGCCGTTGAGTTGAAATTCCGTTTGCGGTTGATTTATTCAAAATTTATTCATTAGGAATTTTGTTATTTATTGAATAGAAAATTGACCTCTGGACAATTGAAAGGACTTGTTGATTCATTATATCCCAACTATTGGGTGTGAAAATGACTAATTGGTTTCATAATTTCATTTACATTCAGAAGTCGTAAGTATTTTAATGGCATCTTAATTTTCCTTTGTTGTTGATTTTGTATTTATTTAATTAGTGACAAATGGATGGCAAAAGTTAAAGCTAGCTAGGAGAGTAAATTAAGACTTAATGACATGACAAGAGAATTTACATCGAGATTATATTATAAGTCTATTATCTATCTATTACTCCTAAGATTTTAATTTGCAAATGTTGTAATTCATTCCAAAACTTCTTGCAACCATTTAATGTAATAATTCTTCTGGGAAATAAGATCAGTAACTCATATATTCAAATGCACTCGATGATGATAATATTCTTTGCAAACACTCCTGTGAGACGATCCATTTTCTAACTTAATAAATGATTAACTGATAATCTTATTTATTAATTAAAACATGATGTCTTAAAAGTAAAACAACTAATATTTTTACGATGCATTTTATATCTTTTCGTTGAGTGATATTTTATATTATAAACTATTCTAGATGTGCACATTGGTGATTTATATAAAATTTAATATGTTTTCTACAAAATAGATTTTCCCATCTAATTTAACTCAGGTCTTTTTAACTATAACCCATATATTCTTTACTTATTCATATGATAAATATATTTTACGCGTAAGCTTATAGAGTGTATTTGAGCGTGGTGTTTTCTCGCTCGTATATGATAATTCTAAACAGTGTAGCTGATGAGATGATTCCAGTATTACATACTAGTTATATATATTTCTATTCGAAGATAAATTAATTATAATTACAATCTAAGTACTTTGGAATTGAATTGGGCAATATTATGACTTTTTCATTGTCAAAACCACACCAATCATATATCCGCGTACGTAGTAGTAGTCCTAGCTAATTTGTTTAATGAGATGAAAAGTTATATTAATTAAAGCTAAGTAGTCAAATAAACCCATACATGTGGACAAAGTCAATTTAAACCATGCATTCGTTCAATTTGTTGGTACCCTGACCCATTTTTTTGCTGCTATATATATATGCATGCCATTAGCTTGAGTTTAAACATATCATCATCGATCCATTCCATAAATTCTCCAAATCAACTAACAATATACAGATCAATCCACCTGCAATTACGTTAGAGAAGAAGAAACATTTCTAGCACCGAGAAAAACATATAGAAAAACTAGCTAAGGGTGCATCATATATAGATGATCATGAAATTCACCACGTCCTTATCTCTTTTACTACTGTCGCTTTTTGTCGTTACCGTGCACTTCGTAATACTAGGTGTCCTTTTGATTATTTATACCACTTGGGAGATGGAGTCTTCGATAACGGCAATGCAATTGCCAATATCCCATCAGTTCTCATTTGACAAGGTCACCTTACGGCACTACTCATCCGGGTAGATCTACTGGTCGTTGGTGTGATGGACTTTTAGACATTGACTACGGAGGTATGTATATATTACATTTATCTTCACACACACACACACACACACACACAGATATATATAAAAGCAACCCTTATTTTTTCCTTTGTTATATATTTAATTTATTTGCTCACGTTCCTTAGCTAACAATTGATCTGTATTTCGTCTATATTGTCAGCCCAAGGTCTAGGCTTTCCCGAAATTACACCTTACTTGGCCGAGAATTCTTCTTCAGCCAATGCCATCATGTTTGCAGTAGCAAGAAGTCCGGTTCTTGACCGCTCATTTTTCAGAGCAAGAGGCATTAGAATCCCGTCCCATGCTGCTTCCCTTAGAGTTCAAATGAATTGGTTCAAAAAGTACCTTGCGACTAGTTCATCCACTCCAGCAGGTTTGTGGTTAATACTAACTTAATTGTTTGTCTGATTATATTTCAAACAAATACTCATGTCAAATTAGTGTATTGTTAATTGCCTATGTAATTAATTATTTTTATTTCATTTTGCAACAGATCGTCTAAATAGGTTGGTCAGTTCTCTTTTCTTGTTCGGAGACGTCGAAGCCAATGATATCACATTCGCCCTACTCCAAGGAAAATCTATTCAAGAAGCCCAAAGTTACATTACGTATATAACACAAGCCCAAATAAACGCAGCGAGGGTAATAATTCTTTACGTACCACATTCATTATTTCCGAAAAGTTCTTATTAATTCATGATGTTATTGTTTGCAAATGTGGAGTCACTGAGCTAACGAAAGTGTAATTCTTCGCCGAATACAGGAAGTTATCAATATGGGCGCTACACGAGTAATAATTCCAGGAAATGCTCCAATGGGATGCTATCCTTTTATCTTGACAAAGTTGGCCAGTAACAGTTCTGCTGACTACGACGACATAGGATGTTTGAGGAGTGTGAATGACCTCATGGTATTGAAAAACAATGATCTGCAGCAAGCGATTGAGAATCTTCGACGTGAATTCCCCAATACATTCATATCATATGCCGACTTTTACAATAGTGAGCTAGCACTTATTCGCGAGACGACAGTTGCTAATGGAAATAGAGCATTGCAATCATGTTGTGGGATAGGAGGAAGATACAATTATGACAGTAGAAGGTTTTGTGGGTCTCGAGGGGTGCCCGTTTGCTCCGACCCGAACAACTACTTCTTTTGGGACGGCATACACTTGACGCAAGAGGCTAACAATCGCCTTTCAACAGTTCTGGCAGAAGCTGCCCTTCCTACACTTGGCTGCTCAGTATAGCCAAGATCTCCTTGAAAGTTCTACTTAGATTAAGATCAGGCACAATCCCGTGCAGCATCACTAATCCTTTAATTTGAGCGAAAATATACACTCCCATTCATTGTACAATTCTTGTGTGTACCATACAAACTAATCATTCATTCATTCGTTTCATAATATATTAATTGAGTTTGTTTTATTCTTGTACTGAGGTAAGGCTCTTGTCCCCCTCTTCCTGAACAAAATCTAATCAGTAGCAATTTGCAGTTCTATTTTACACAAATAAGGTTTCACAGTTTAATTCATTTGCACCTTGGAGTTATTTATTATCATGGTTAAAATGAAAGTATTAGTTTTTTTTACTCGAAGATACTTATGGCATATATATATTTTCGATGGAAAAGGAGAGTTTTGAAGGACATATTTCCTTAGCTATTGAAATGCTTTTCAACTCTCTCTTCCTCCTCTGTCAACTAAGCTTGGTGAGGCTGCTCTTCCTACACATGGTTGCACAATATAACCAAACCTATATTATTCGTTGCTAGAAGTGAGTAAACATCATCAACATCACTAGCTAGTACTCTAGGCTCACATCCCTGAAAACGCGCGTACATATAGTTAACATTCATTCTTTCATTATTATTAATTTATCAATTGGTTAGATTATTAATTAATTATATTCGTGGTAAGGTTAATGTCCCCCTCTTATTAAACCAATTACACACTAAAATAAGAATTTCTTGTGACGAATTGCACATTTTCAGAGATTATTGTACAATCCCGGGTGACTGTTGGATTTGTGCTGGACAAATCCCGAATAGGAAATTAATTACTCAAACTACCATAGAATATATATTTGTTTCTAAGTATCTCTGATTTCAACGATAAAACAAAATTACTCCTCTGAAATGGCATTCGCATTGACTCCCAAACGTTAAAATTAATCTCATGATGTTTAAAGGATTCCCAACAACATTTGTAAATTGATATGACTAGTAAACATTCACTCAAAAATAAAAAATTGCATACTCATGAAAAACCTAACACTTGTACAAGTGACTAACTAAAAGTCAACTATGTTCCTCTTAATTTTACAATGTCCAAACTAAAGAGTACCCTAAAGACTAAGTGTCCGTTTGGTTTGAAAATGGGTATTTCATTTTGCAAACGGATTATTCGCCCATTTAAGGAATTGGATTATGTTTGGGGTTTTAACCAAAATCTTGTTTGGTTGGACTCTTGAATTGAACTATTTTCAATAAAATCTGTTTGGTTCTGAATTGATTTTGGATTATTCAGTAGGATAAAGCAAAGTGGAATTACTGATATACCTCTATGCTTTCCCACTTATTGTATAAAATCGAGTTTGATTTTCAATTTGATTTAGTGAAAATTACATGTGAACATAATTTTAGGGGAGCAAATTTTTACCATATTCTCGTGTTTAATCGGGAAATTCTGGAATTTTGATCATATGAATTTCGTATACAAAATTGTCCGAAAATCTTTGAAATTATTGCATCCATAGTTACATTGCCATTGTTGATAACTTTGGCATCGATTTTGAGTTTATATGACTTGACCATTAAAATTTAGTTTATAGATATTGTTTATAATCTGTGTAATAATTATCTTAACGAAATACATGTTTCCTTATAAGATCGATATTTCATATGAGTGAAATTTATAATCCCATATTTTTCATCTCATGCGTATAGAATAATTATTTTTGGCGATTGAAATCGACATCGCATATGTTTATCATCCCATCTAAACATAAATTTTTCTACATTTTAAACATAAAAGTGTAAAGCATGTAAAACGCCAAAGTCAGTGACGGAGCCATGATTTTAGGTCAGGTAGGGCACAAATAAAAACTCAAACTTTTAATTATATAAATGTTGTTTTTATAATATATAAAGTAAAAAAAAATCACATATATGTAATTAACGATGCATATTTTGTATTCAAAACACATATCTGTCAAAATTTGCACATATTTAATATGCTAGAATATTTTTTCAAAAAATGATGAAGAAAAAACGTTCTTGAACCGACAACTCTAAATTATCATCGTTATTCTCGTAAGCAACGCTAACCAATTTTTTTAATTATTAGTATTTTTTTGTTTAATCATTCTTATAAAAAAGTTGGTTATACTATTAAACAAACAAAATTAATTTTGATGTCAATACACATAAGATACGCCAAAAAACAAAAGTATAAAAGGTCTAATGAGTAAATGAGTAGAAAAGAGAAATAAATATTACAGAGGTACAAAATGAAAAGAAAGGGTGAAAAACTAGGAAACCATTGGGAAAAAAAAAAAAAGAAAGGTGGAATCCAGGAAACGGAAAAAATGAAAAAGAAAGAGTGCAAAACTAGGAAAATATAAAAGAAGAAATGGAAGGTGGAAATTAGGAAAGAAAAAAAAGTGCATTGATGTGAATCGATTGGTGTTCTTGGATTTGGATGGCATATTTAGTAATTGATGGGAAGTTGTATAAGATTAGACATTTCATGAGAAAGAAGATAATCCAAAAGTAAATACCTCCTCATAGAAGGTATTTGAAATTGGATTATTCATGTACAAATTTGAGGGCTTGAGGCGGGCTGGAGAAATTGGATTATTCCAAATAATTCATTTTTTTCGGGCCGACAAAAAGGCAACCAAACTGGATTATTGAGGGTATTCGGACAAAACCCCCCAAAAACCCCTCAAACCAAACGGGCACTAAGAGTACTACTTATTTTGAAGAATCTAAAGATTTATTCACTTCAAAGACAAAGAACACCAGGAGTGTTCAAGAGTTACAGAAACACAAGAGACATAGACCACAACAAATCACAACTCATGCCAAAGTAATGGGCCTCAAAACTGAAGCACAATGTCTAATCAAAACTGCCAAGTAAAAGGATAGACTTACATAATATGGCAATACATGCACGACTTCAGAAAGACATGTTGGAACACGTGACGGGTGCTTGATGAGACGTTCACCAAAACACTCGCGAAGTTTTGTTATTTATAAAGTCGGAAGCCTACAAATCCACGAACACATAGTTAGTATAGCAGAAAGTTGACTCGGAGTGTCGTTCTCTCTGGATACTTGGCATATGAACTAACAAATCAAGACACAAAGTTGGAAAATCAAATTGTAATTGACGTAAACGTAAACAATCTTCTGGGGCTGTTTTGAGACAAATCAATTGAAAGCTCTGAAGCATGTAAATTTCATAAACAGGTTGAAAGCAATAATGAAAGGGTAAAGACACAATGGACCGGGCTGCTGACTAGTGACTAGTAATTTTATTTTCTTATACATTCATACATATATTAGATTCTAGTGGGATGGAAAATTCAACTAATGGAAGCTTAAATTTCTTACTGAGATCCTTATACCTAATCCCAAACACCTTTAGCACAGAATAGATCTAGCCAGTTCTGAATTATTGTTCATTGTTACCGCATCTTTATTTCTTGAAAAATTCAATTCATATGCACTTATGTATATTGTACATGTCATGACCAATGAAAAACATGATCATCCGAGGACGAGAATGGAGACAAACGGTTCGAAGCAATTAACTGAACTGGGAACTGTTTGATACTATCATTTTGGCGATCTATAAGGTTATAGTATTAAACAAGCTGGATATTAATTTATTTTTTTTAAATCTACAAATTTTGTAGATAATCCTTCGAAAATTACAAAGATCATAAGAAATGCTCCCGAACAAAATGCAAGTATCAATCCTTCTCCTCAAGTTTGCAGTCACTCATCCATCGTGTGTGTGTGTGTGTATATTAATTAATACTTTCATTTTAACCATGTAAATGAATAACTCCAAGGTGCCAACGAATTAAAGTGTGAAACCTTATTTGTGTAAAATAGAACTGCAAATTTCCATTGATTAGATTTTGTTCAAGAAGAGGGGGACAAGAGCCTTACCTCAGTACAAGAATAAAACAAAATCAAGTTATATATTATGATGAATGAAATGAATGAATGAATGATTAGTTTGTATGGTACACACAAGAATTGTACAATGAATGGGAGTGTATATTTTCGCTCAAATTAAAGGATTAGTGATGCTGCACGGGATTGTGCCTAATCTTAATCTAAGTAGAACTTTCAAGGAGATCTTGGCTATACTGAGCAGCCAAGTGTAGGAAGGGCAGCTTCTGCCAGAACTGTTGAAAGGCGATTGTTAGCCTCTTGCGTCAAGTGTATGCCGTCTGAAGAAGTAGTTGTTCGAATTGAGCAAACGGGCACCCCTCGAGACCCACAAAACCTTCTACTGTCATAATTGTATCTTCCTCCTATCCCACAACATGATTGCAATGCTCTATTTCCATTAGCAACTGTCGTCTCGCGAATAAGTGCTAGCTCACTATTGTAAAAGTCGGCATATGATATGAATGTATTGGGGAATTCACGTCGAAGATTCTCAATCGCTTGCTGCAGATCATTGTTTTTCAATACCATGAGGTCATTCACACTCCTCAAACATCCTATGTCGTCGTAGTCAGCAGAACTGTTACTGGCCAACTTAGTCAAGATAAAAGGATAGCATCCCATTGGAGCATTTCCTGGAATTATTACTCGTGTAGCGCCCATATTGATAACTTCCTGTATTCGGCGAAGAATTACACTTTCGTTAGCTCAGTGACTCCACATTTGCAAACAATAACATCATGAATTAATAAGAACTTTTCGGAAATAATGAATGTGGTACGTAAAGAATTATTACCCTCGCTGCGTTTATTTGGGCTTGTGTTATATACGTAATGTAACTTTGGGATTCTTGAATAGATTTTCCTTGGAGTAGGGCGAATGTGATATCATTGGCTTCGACGTCTCCGAACAAGAAAAGAGAACTGACCAACCTATTTAGACGATCTGTTGCAAAATGAAATAAAAATAATTAATTACATAGGCAATTAACAATACACTAATTTGACATGAGTATTTGTTTGAAATATAATCAGACAAACAGTTAAGTTAGTATTAACCACAAACCTGCTGGAGTGGATGAACTAGTCGCAAGGTACTTTTTGAACCAATTCATTTGAACTCTCAGGGAAGCAGCGTGGGACGGGATTCTAATGCCTCTTGCTCTGAAAAATGAGCGGTCAAGAACCGGACTTCTTGCTACTGCAAACATGATGGCATTGGCTGAAGAAGAATTCTCGGCCAAGTAAGGTGTAATTTCTGGAAAGCCTAGACCTTGGGCTGAAAATATAGACATATTACAGTTTAATTTTTAATTAGCTAACGAACGTGAGCAAAGAAATTAAATATATGACAAAGGAAAAAAGTAAGGTTTGCTAAAATATTAATATATGTATGTGAAGATAAATATTATATATATACATACCTCCGTAGTCAATGTCTAAAAGGCCATCGCACCATCGACCAGTAGATCTACCCGGATGAGTAGTGCCGTAAGGTGACCTTGCAGCTGGCAGTCGAGAACCTGATGGGATATTGGCAATTGCATTGCCGTTATCGAAGACTCCATCTCCCAAGTGGTATAAATAATCAAAAGGACACCTAGTATTCTGAGCGGTAGCGGTAACAACAAAAAGGGACAATAGTAAAAGAGATAAGGAAGTGGCGAATTTCATGATCATCTATATATGATGCGCGCCTAACTAGTTTTTCTATATGTTTTTCTCGGTGCTAGAAATGTTTCTTCTCTAACGTAATTGCTGGTCGATCGATCCGGGACTTCAGATTGTTAGTTGATTTGGACAATTTATGGAATGGATGATGATATGTTTAAACTCAAGCTAAGGCATGCATATATATAGCAGCAAGCAATATGGGTCAGGGGACCAACAAATTGAACGAATGGATTAAATTGACTTTGTCCACATGTATGGGTTTGTTTGGCTACTTGGCTTTAATTATAACTTTCATCTCATTAAACAAACTAGGTAGGACTAAAACGTACGCGGACATACGAATGGTGTGGTTTTGACAATGACAAAGTCATAATATTGCCCAATTCAATTCCAAACTACTAGCTTCTAATGTATAATTAATTTTATCATGGACACAAAAGGATCACGAAAGACGGTTATAGAGACGGCATGCGTTATTAAAAAAATCATCCATGTTTAATCAAACGTATACGTTGTATATGTTATTATTGAAATGAGTTCTTGATTAATAACATGTTTATTGATCTGTCACTAATTAAAAATCTCGTAAAATGAAAACTGCTAAAAGAAATATATTGCTATTAAATCAATAACCTAGTACTTGTAATGATCTCATCACCTAGTCATTTTAGAATGATCTATACTAGTGAGAAAGCACAGCGCTCAGCGCGGTGCTAAGTACACTCTATAACGTCACGTGTAAAATATATTTATTATTATGTCTTAATTTACTCTCCTAGCTAGCTTTAATTTTTGCCACCCATTTATTATTAAATAAATCCAAAATCAACAACAATGAAAAATTAAGATGCCATGCATTATAATCACAAAGTCTCTAGAAATTATTGATTAGTTATCTTGAAACGGACCTATATTTTTAAGAAAACTATTGATGTTAACATCTATATAGTCAACAAAATGTTTATTTATTTATTTATTTTTTGCATATATGAAAAGACATCAATGTTAAAAATATAGACGTTTTAATTGACAATATCGACGATTTTCTTGAAAACATAGTCCGTCTCAAGATAAGTTATTTAGAGGTAGACTCAGTTTGAAATTACTCTATTATAATTAGTTATGATTAACAAAACTAATTTTGACTTGTGAATGTAAATGAAAATATGAAACCAATTATGTCATTTTCACACCCATTAGTTTGGGATATAATGAATCAACAAGTCCTTTCAATTGTCAGAGGTCCCTTTTCTATATATTCAATAAATGACAAAATTCAGAATGAATAAATTTTGAATAAATCAACCAATTGCAAACGGAATTTCAACTCAACGGCTAACAATGTACCAAAAAGGCCTGCATGCATGTGTGTAAGTTCATACTAATTGCAATGCCTCGCTCAAATGGACACTAGCTACAACAATAATATGCCTTCCGATCCTTATGTACACGCAAGGAGTTATGGTTGCAATTGGTTGATTTATTCAAAATTTATTCATTAGGAATTTTGTTATTTATTGAATAGAAAATTGACCTCTGGACAATTGAAAGGACTTGTTGATTCATTATATCCGAACTATTGGGTGTGAAAATGACTAATTGGTTTCATAATTTCATTTACATTCAGAAGTCATAAGTATTTTAATGGCATCTTAATTTTCCTTTGTTGTTGATTTTGTATTTATTTAATGACAAATGGATGGCAAATATTAAAGCTAGCTAGGAGAGTAAATTAAGACTTAATGACATGACAAGAGAATTTACATCGAGATTATATTATAAGTCTATTATCTATCTCTTACTCCTAAGATTTTAATTTGCAAATGTTGTAATTCATTCCAAAACTTCTTGCAACCATTTAATGTAACTCATATATTCAAATGCACTCGATGATGATAATATTCTTTGCAAACACTCCTGTGAGACGATCCATTTTCTAACTTAATAAATGATTAACTGATAATCTTATTTCTTAATTAAAACATGATGTCTTAAAAGTAAAACAACTAATATTTTTACGATGCATTTTATATCTTTTCGTTGAGTGATATTTTATATTATAAACTATTCTAGATGTGCACATTGGTGATTTATATAAAATTTAATATGTTTTCTACAAAATAGATTTTCCCATCTAATTTAACTCAGGTCTTTTTAACTATAACCCATATATTCTTTACTTATTCATATGATACATATATTTTCTGGCGTGAGCTTATAGAGTGTACTTGGCGTGGTGTTTTCATGGTATATGATAATTCTAAGCATGTAGTGATGAGATGATTCGATTACATACGGCTATATATATTCTATTCAAGATAAATTAATTATAATTACAATCTAAGTACTTTGGAATTGAATTGGGCAATATTATGACTTTTCATTGTCAAACCACACCAATCATATATCCGCGTACGTAGTAGTAGTCCTAGCTAATTTGTTTAATGAGATGAAAAGTTATATTAATTAAAGCTAAGTAGTCAAATAAACCCATACATGTGTACAAAGTCAATTTAAACCATGCATTCGTTCAATTTGTTGGTACCCTGACCCATTTTTTGCTGCTATATATATATGCATGCCATTAGCTTGAGTTTAAACATATCATCATCGATCCATTCCATAAATTCTCCAAATCAACTAACAATATACAGATCAATCCACCTGCAATTACGTTAGAGAAGAAGAAACATTTCTAGCACCGAGAAAACATATAGAAAAACTAGCTAAGTGCATCATATATAGATGATCATGAAATTCACCACGTCCTTATCTCTTTTACTCATCGCTTTTTGTCGTTATCGGTACCGAGAATACTAGGTGTCCTTTTGATTATTTATACCACTTGGGAGATGGAGTTCGATAACGGCAATGCAATTGCCAATATCCCATCGAGTTCTCTACCGCCATTTCCAAGGTCACCTTACGGCACTACTCATCCGTAGATCTGGTCGTTGGTGTGATGGACTTTTAGACATTGACTACGGAGGTATGTATATATTACATTTATCTTCACACACACACAGATATATATATATATATATATATATATATATATATATATATATATATATATATATATATATATATATATATATATATATATATATATATATATATATTAATATAAGCAACCCTTACTTTTTCGTTTGTTATATATTTAATTTATTTGCTCACGTTCCTTAGCTAACAATTGATCAGATTGCCTATATATTGCCCAAGGTCTAGGCTTTCCAATTACACCTTACTTCGAGAATTCTTCTTCCCAATGCCATCATGTTTGCGAGTAAGAAGTCCGGTTCTTGACCGCTCATTTTCGAGCAAGAGGCATTAGAATCCCGTCCCATGCTGCTGCCCTTAGAGTTCAAATGAATTGGTTCAAAAAGTACCTTGCGACTAGTTCATCCACTCCAGCAGGTTTGTGGTTAATACTAACTTAATTGTTTGTCTAATTATATTTCAAACAAATACTCATGTCAAATTAGTGTATTGTTAATTGCCTATGTAATTAATTATTTTTATTTCATTTTGCAACAGATCGTCTAAATAGGTTGGTCAGTTCTCTTTTCTTGTTCGGAGACGTCGAAGCCAATGATATCACATTCGCCCTACTCCAAGGAAAATCTATTCAAGAAGCCCAAAGTTACATTACGTATATAACACAAGCCCAAATAAACGCAGATGGTAATAATAATTTACGTACACATTCATTATTTCAAAGTTCTTATTAATTCATGATGTTATTGTTTGCAAATGTGGAGTCACCCTTGAGCTAACGAAAGTGTAATTCTTCGCCGAATACAGGAAGTTATCAATATGGGCGCTACACGAGTAATAATTCCAGGAAATGCTCCAATGGGATGCTATCCTTTTATCTTGACAAAGTTGGCCAGTAACAGTTCTGCTGATTACGACGACATAGGATGTTTGAGGAGTGTGAATGACCTCATGGTATTGAAAAACAATGATCTGCAGCAAGCGATTGAGAATCTTCGACGTGAATTCCCCAATACATTCATATCATATGCCGACTTTTACAATAGTGAGCTAGCACTTATTCGCGAGACGACAGTTGCTAATGGAAATAGAGCATTGCAATCATGTTGTGGGATAGGAGGAAGATACAATTATGACAGTAGAAGGTTTTGTGGGTCTCGAGGGGTGCCCGTTTGCTCCGACCCGAACAACTACTTCTTTTGGGACGGCATACACTTGACGCAAGAGGCTAACAATCGCCTTTCAATGATTCAGCGTGAAGGCCTTCCTACACTGGTGCATTCGGTATAGCCAAGATCTCCTTGAAAGTTCTACTTAGATTAAGATCAGGCACAATCCCGTACAGCATCACTAATCCTTTAATTTGAGCGAAAATATACACACCCATTCATTGTACAATTCTTGTGTGTACCATACCAACTAATCATTCATTCATTCATTTCATTCATCATAATATATAACTTGATTTTGTTTTATTCTTCTTGTCGAGGTAAGGCTCTTGTCCCCTCTTCTTGAACAAAATCTAATCAATGGCAATTCTTGATTCTATTTTACACAAATAAGGTTTCACACTTTAATTCGTGCACCTTGGAGTTATTCATTTACATGGTTAAAATGAAAGTATTAATTAATATATACACACACACGATGGATGAGTGTTGCAAACTTGAGGAGAAGGATTGATACTTGCATTTTGTTCGGGAGCATTTCTTATGATCTTTGTAATTTTTGATTATCTACAAAATTTGTAGATTTAAAAAATAAATTAATATCCAGCTTGTTTAATACTATAACCTTATAGATCGCCAAAATGATAGTATCAAACAGTTCCCGATTCGATTAATTGCTTGACGTTTCTCTCCATTCTCGCCTCGGATGATCATGTTTTTCATTGGTGACATGTACAATATACATAAGTGCATATGAATTGAATTTTAAAGAAATAAAGATGCGTAACAATGAACGATAATTCGAGCTGGCTAGATCTATTACATACTAAAGGTGTTTGGGATTAGGTATAAGGATCTCGAAGAAATTTAAGCTTCCATTAGTTGAATTTTCCATCCCACTAGAATCTAATATATGTATGAATGTATAAGAAAATAAAATTACTAGTCACTAGTCATTGACCAGGTCCATTGTGTCTTTACCTTTCATTATTGCTTTCAACCTGTTTATGAAATTTACATGCTTGAGCTTTCAATTGATTTGTCTCAAAAGCATTGTAAGATTGTTTACGTTTACGTCAATTACAATTTGATTTTCCAACTTTGTGTCTTGATTTGTTAGTTCATATGCCAAGTATCCGGAGAACGACACTCAAGTCAACTTTACGCTATACTAACTATGTGTTCGTGGATTTGTAGGCTTGACTTTATAAATAACAAAACTTGCGAGTGTTTTGGTGAACGTCTCATCAAGCACCGTCACGTGTTCCATGTCTTTACGAAGTCGTGCATGTATTGCCATATTATGTAAGTCTATCCTTTATGGCGATTACAATTAATTT
Organism: Plantago major; assembly: GCA_026545765.1. Taxonomy (NCBI): domain Eukaryota; kingdom Viridiplantae; phylum Streptophyta; class Magnoliopsida; order Lamiales; family Plantaginaceae; genus Plantago; species Plantago major. Next base: position 92,144,799 of record CM048839.1, read on the forward strand.
AATATATCTCAGAGGTTTTGATCAAAATTTTTGTTTTGTTTAATAAAAATTTGGAAGCAGAATGATCTTGGTGACCAGTGTGCAGTTGACAGGACTCAGTGCGTGAAAAGTTTCAAGTGGGGCAGGCGTGAGAATGGGTTTGTAGTGTGTGTGGAGAGCGAAGATAAATGTAATATATACATACTCATGTGAAAATCTGATGTCTAAAGGCCATGCACCATCATTAGAGTAGATCTACGGATGGAAGTAGTGCGTGAAGTGACGCCTAAATTGGCCCGTTCGAGAGCACGATGGGATGATAGCAGTGCATTCGCAGATTGCTCGAACTAAAATCTCACAGAAAGTGGTATAAATAATGAGGGCGCTTTAGTATTCTGACCGATGTGATATGACAAAAGGACAATAGTAAAAGATAAGAAATGGTAATTCATGATCATCTATATATGATGCGCGCCTATGGATTTTCTATATGTTTTTCTCGGTGCTAGAAATGTTTCTTCTCTAACATCAGTACTGGTCGATCGATCAGGACTTCAGATTGTTAGTTGATTTGGACAATTTATGGAATGGATGACAATATGTTTAAACTCAAGCTAAGGCATGCTATATATATGGCATGGCTTAATATGGTCGAGGATACAACAAATTGAACAAAGATAGTTAATCAGCTTTATCCACATGTATATAGGTTTGTTTGGCTACTAAAACTTTAGTATAACTTTCATCTCATTAAACAAAACTGATGAGACTAAAACGTGCGGAACGCGAATGGGTATGGTTTTGACAATGGCAACAAGTCATAATATTGCTAATTCAATTCCAAACTACTAGCTTCTAATCTTATAATTAATTTTATACATTGGTGCGAGATCGCGAAAACCAGTTGCCTTAAATAGATTATTAAAAGGAAATGCGTATATTGACGCTCGTTGTATATGTTATTAATAAATGATTCTTTATCTTTAAAATGTTGAGGAAACATGCAAAGTTTTGATTAATAACGTGTTTTGTTGATCTGGCGGTCAAATGCACAAATAAAATATCTCGGAAAACTACTAAAGAAATATATTATTTATTAAATCATTAACCCTAACGCATAATGATCTCATCAGCCTGTCATTTAGAATGATCTATCTTTGGTGAGCTTCTGTTGGCTTCGATAGCAGTCTTCGTCTTATTCTATCGCGTGTAAAAATATATTTGTTATTATGTCTTAATTACTCTCCTAGTAACTTCAATTTTATACCATTTGTTCATCGTCCAAATCAACAACTCAATGAAAATTAGATGCCATGCATTACAATACCAAAAGTCTCTAGAGTATTTGATTAGTTATCTTGAAGCAGACGTATATTTTTTAAAGCTAGTGATGTTACGTACATCTTGGTATTGATGTATTTTTTTTAGTATAGAAAACGTCGATGTTAAAATATAAACGTTTTAATTAATAATCTCAAGCCAATTTTAACTTGAAAGCTGTGAGTAAAATGCCGAATAAGTTTATTTAGAGGCATGCGTGGAGAAGTGCTCAAACCTGGTGGTTATGATTAACAAAACTAATTTTGACTTGTGAATCTCATTAGAAATATGAAACCAGTATCATTTCACACCCATTAGTTTTGGATATAATGAATCAACAAGTCCTTTCAATTGTAAGTCCTTTCTATATATTAATAAATGACAAAATTCAGAATGAATAGAATTTTGAATAAATCAACCATAAACGGAATTTCAACTCCTTGAAGGCGTGAAAGGAAAGATGCGGTGGGTTTACCAAGATCAATAATTTAATTGGCTACCTAATTTGGTTTTGGAGCAGTCGTATCCTGGAAATATTAAATTCTTGTGATAATGGGTGAAATGGTATAAACTAAATTTGTATTTGATTAGGTGTATCAAACTTTTGATATTATCGGGCATTCTTATCTTTCATGTGATGTTCGATATAATAATTTCTTTGTTCATAAATAAATTGGAAAAAAAGCGGCTGAAAGAAGTTGGTTTGGAGGGTACAACTCAAGCCGAAGAACATCAAAATTATAAATAGTTACAAAAAGCAGTTGAATAAAATAAGATAAAGTGGGAAGAAATATACCAAACAAACATTAAATATTTTAGTAGATATGAAAATAAATTGAGAAAATTGATATTTAATTAAGTAGCTTGGGTATACTTTAAGAATGAAATAAGGAAATTTTATATTATATAGATTGGGCAGTTTTTCCCACTTTTACAAATTTTTCTTCGGGATTTGACATTTCAATATGTTACCTTGATGTGTGAAACTATTGCTTCCAAAACAATATAATAAAGTAGTGTTATGAAACGCTAACTTAACCACATATTCGTTCTCGATGAGCTAACTAGGCAAAAGTAGATGCGTGAGAGTAATGGAGCGTAAGAGTTTTACCGGTGGAATATGGGTTGTGATTCAGCACTTAAAGTTAAGCTATAGCGAAAGCGATTAAACTTGGATTCGAACTATATTGGAAATATGAGCCAGCGGTAGTGATAATCGGAATCTGCAGTAAATATATATATGGGTTATAACTGCAATGACATTGTACCGAATGTCAAGTGCTCTTTAATCCAAAAAACGCTATTTGATCTTAACCAATTGGTTTCGAATTTAGGATAGCGTAATTACCCGGATGGTTGCGAATACAATCCTTGATCAAAGCGGTTTGAATGTTTTTTACTAGCGAATCGAATTAACGGGTTTAGAAGATTTTAGACTAGTTTAACTGTGCATGATTTTGAAAGCTTGATCCCTAATAAATGCGAATCGTCATATCACTACCGTATTCATAAGTTTAGCTACTTATGATCATGTGAATTGCAAAAATCATTGTTGTTGAAAAGATAGACATAAGATTGATGGAGAAAACAATAGCATAAAGCGATCACAAGAAATCAAATTGCAATGAATAGATTAATGAATGTCTCACCTTGAATGCAAATCCACGAATCTTACCATCAATTCCAAAGAGCGGATCAAAGCCTACAACCAAATAGTTAAATTTCGTTGTCAACTTGGTCACCCGTTAGTATGTCTAAATCAAATCTAGTCGAGTTAGGGGTTCTTAATCCTAAACCAAGACCACAACCGGAATACTCGCACATGTAAATGGACGGACCAAAAGTGATGGTCCAAAAAGAAAATTGCATTACTGGGTCGACTAAAAATGCACTAAAATTAATTCAAAGATGACAATCTATATTACCTACGCCCCTACACACTATGCTCTTTATCTGAGCAAGTGACAAGTAATTTAAGGTGAGGTACTCAAAGCTCGCAAATACCCTCCTTCTAGATTGACTTCACCCTATGCCCATTACGGACTAGTGGCAAGAAATTTAAGGTGTAGTCCTAGAATTCGGCCCCAAACTCGCTCCAAATCAGGAATCTCCAAATACCCAAACCATCATGTTGGTCCATATAACGGCAAAGTAAAAAGACGGGGGGTGAATAGTCTTTTAAAACTTTGTGATAAAAACTATTTCTAGGATATCGATACTTATAATTGAATGTGAAAGACTTAAGATAGATAAGTGCATAAATAGTTAAAGTGTGTGTGTGCTTTGAAATGTAAGTCTGGAAAAATAAATAAGTATAGTGGTATCTGGAGGTGGCGTAATCCTCCAACTAATCCGCCGGTCTTTTGAGACTTTAATTCACTAGAATAGATCAGGTGGTCACTTTGAAATCCTAAATCTAAGATTCCTTTAAGCAGGATGGTTCTGACCAAATATTTGAAGTTGTTCCCCGGCTTTTCCGGCCAGTATCCTATACTGAAACCTTTTTTGATTTATTCCCTAGCTTCCACGAAATACTAAGTAGCTTCCTATACTTTCTAATAACCTTGTGGAGTTATTCGCCAGATTTCCCCAAATCAAAGTACTTCCTATACTAGGTAACCTTGGAGTTGTTATTACGATTTTTCAAATAAGTATCACCTTCTGCGTACTCCATGCCGAGTTATGGTGTTGGTTTGCAGTTTGAGTTGTCGAGATGAGCTTCTTTAATAACTTATTGACCGAGTTATTGAGATAGCTCACTGTGAAGATCAAGTATGTAATAAGCACTTTTCAGTAATATTGTGGTATCTTGTTCTTTTTCTTGACTGGAAGTCTTATGATATAGTGTTAAAGAGAATGAATCTCGAGATACTTGATCTTTCAATTCAACTCTTTCACGATACTAGCTATGCTTGTTTAGGATCCCGGGACACTTAGAACTTCGGTGTTCACTCGAGATCAAAAGCTTTGAGTACATAGCAGAGAAAGACTTTTGAGAGTAAGTAGAAAAGTTTGCTTTGAGAAAGTAAGATGTTGAGCGTTTTTATGCGATTCGAGGTGTGTCAATTGTGTCTTCTCAACCCCGGTCTAAGTGTTGATATTTATAGATGAATTTGAGTGCCGTTTGAATAGTATCCGTTAGGCTCAAATTCAAACTATTGATATCGTGTATAATCTTTATGCTTGAGTTTGTCTTCGCTTGAGCTGAACTTTTGTTCGAGACATCTCTTATTAAATGCATTAAATGCATTGCTATACTTTTGTCTGTAGTGCGAGGAACTATGCTTTGTATCGGAGGCTGGGGTGCCGATTCTTTGCATTCTTATCTTGATCTTGGATACCCACATTTATTGAAACAACTTTGTTTTGTATATATATTTCTTTTGGAGAAATGTGGTTTAAAGCTCAAAGGTATCGAGAATGATATTTAGACTTTCCTTGTTTCGAGATGAGCCTTTTATTTCTCAATTCCTCTTGTGACACAGTTTGTTTTAAAACTATGCATTGTCTTTCAAGATGTCACAGCTAAGATATCTGAAAATATTTGATAATCTTGTCTGGGTTTCTTCCAAGTCTTCTAATGTCGTTGAAACATTGCCTTGGATGTCTTCTTCTTAGTGCTTCTCTTCGTAAAATTACATTTGAGACTTTAACATCTATAGTTAGCTAGACTATCATGTAGTGAGTTTCTCTTTACAATCTTCAGTGAACTGGGTAATCCTTACCTTTAAAGAGACTAAGATAAGTCATGTATTTCTTTGATCAAAATCTAAGCAGATATTTCTAACAAAATATCGCAAATTTCTAACAAATTTCTGACAAATTTCCCCCCTTTTGATCAAATTAAGCGAACTACTCGACCTATTACAAATGCGGATGAGTGAACAATCAACAGCAATCTTTTCTTAAAGATTTTCAATTCATTGATTAAGTGCGAGAAAGTAAACATCGACCCGAATCACAAGGTGTGATCTTTCAGCGGCAAGTTATCTTTTATAAGAATCTTGTCTCGAGAGTAAGTTCTTAGGATAAGTTACAAGAGAGATTCTGAGATAACTTCAATACATAGAACAAGTTTACCTCGGTGACAAAAATACAAAAAATTACGCAAGTAAGTTGGACTAGCAGAGATAGCAAGCTTTCGAAGTAAACATCCTAATGGAGCTAGTCTTCTTGTTAGTTCTATGGATCCCGTTCGCCAATTCTGTCTCCAAACCTTTTGATGTCCTTCAGAATAATCATAGAGAAGTGTTACATGGTATCTCTAGAGTGTCTGCAGCAAATCCACAGAGACCTCTTTGTAGGTTTTGGTAGGATAATTAAGCGAAAATGTTTGTGCGAGATGTTTCCCCACTTCCGGGCATGCTCTGATGCGATGTACTGAAAGCTTGAAGTATTAAGTAGATAATCCTCGAGATATATGATATCACCTGTAATGATCTTCGATTGGAGTTAGAAAACTGACTCACGCTAAGAGAGTTCCACAATGATGAAATGCACTCTTGCAATACTGTTTACATGTGGCCTTCAAAGCTGCAGTGTGCACATCATTGCAGCTTATCCCATATGGACATTCCCTTCGAGAAGGTCCTTTCTCATGGCTTGATTCTCTTGACAACCTTCAAAATCAACGGGCTTTAATGTGATTGCTTGGTGTTGATCAAGGTTGGCTTACTCTTTTCTCCCATGCCATTAAAGTTGTTTATGGTTGGTGCACGAAATCTTGAATTTACCCGGATTAGATTCTTAAGTTCGAATCCGATATCATGGTGATATTTAGCCATTTTTACGATTGATTTTTTTGCACCTATGAATGAGGAATCATTGTCAGCCTTCACATACTCTATTTTGGCTATATTACGGCTTTTTGAGTGGGAAGTTGACTTTGTGCTTTGCTTTCGACTCTCTCGATGCATTTCCTTCTTCTGTCTTGAATTCTCTTTTTAGGGGTTGTTGCTTGAAGGCGCTGGATGAACTTAGGAAATATTTCGAGGAGGGGTGTTTTTAGGCTGCTTAAAGAGCTTCTGACTATATGGGCTCGATTCAAACTTTCAATTTTTCCTTTCTTACGGTGAAGAAGGCTTCCATCTTCATCAGTTTCCTCATCATCATCAAGATTAAATCTTGTGCCAGGAGTTTTCTGACGCTTCTTCATTGCCCGGGGACTTGATTTGACCTTCTTCTTCTTCTTCGCCGGAAGATTAAATCAATCCCTTTTAACTTTGTCTTCTCCTTGGAGCACTTGGTACTCCTTAGGTTTTACATTACCATGGCCCTTGTTATCATTATATGGTTCCTTGTTATGAGGTTTAAGAGCCATTTGCTACTATTTCTGAAAGCAACTTGGCTTGAGGAGGAGTTGTTCGTTGATTACGAGTGTGGTAATTGGGCTGAGGAAGTTTCATGTTTCTTCTTCCTCTACGAGGCTGCAGCTCCAGTTTCTGTCTTGTTTTCTTCTCCTTCTTCCCATCTCCCCTGACTTTGGGGTCCATGTTGGTTATTTTGCTCTCCCCCTTAGTCATTGTTGGTACCGGCTCTAGGTCTCATGCAAAGGAATACGAGAGAGTTAAAATGCCGCGCCAAATAATTATAGGCAATGACCCGACTTGAGATTGACTTTGAGCTCGATTTTGTTGATAAGTCCATTGTCCCTGTCAGTGAGAGGCTACTGCTGAATCAAACTGGGATGGCATCTGCTTTCGGCGGTGTAACTTTGCACCCGCGGAAAGATTACACTGACTAAAAGGCGCATCATAGTCCTTATCATTCCCGGATCTTCTGACATTGACTATCTTTAGTTGTTCCTGGGGTAGTGAGCTCGATGAACTTTTCATTCGGAGGGGCGGAAGCAATTACTTCCTTGTTTTTGTGAAGACATCTCCTTTTTTCTTGAGATGAGCAGTACTTGGTATCATTCATGTATTCATGGGAGTGGACATTTGGCGGTTGCTTTAGATATTGCGGGGCATTCATTTGCTGAAGTGGTAGCTAGATATTGTGCGGTGCTTTCTTTGCCAGAATCTTATCTTCTTCATCATCGGAAGTATCGGCCCGGTGATCTTCATCATCTTGGACATTCTCATCGATTATGTCGAGTCCGGCCAACCGTCTCGATTGGTTTCTTTCCTTTGGGAGGAGGATGGTACTTCTTTTGAAGATGATCGGCCTTAGCATCATGCTTGACTTCGGATCTTCTTGGTACTCGAGTTCTTTGGTGATATCATGCCACGGCATCCACCGGCAGCTCTTTGCAACCTCCCGAGTATGATCATTTCTTGTAAGTATTGATCTTGTAGTTGATCAAGCTTGTCTACGGATCTAATATTTGATCTTCCGGTTGAAAGATGGGCTGTTGTTCTTCTTCTTGTTTATGCGAGGTTGGCTTGGATTCTGGTTTGAGTGTTTAATATTTTGATTGTGATTGACTCGACTACTTGTTGATGATAGCTGGGTGTTTGGAAGATGGATGGGCCGTTTACGAGAGATGGAGGCGAGTTTACATGAAATCTTCTCGGTGTGCTTTTAATGGTGAGGCATTATTCCTTAGCGAAATTCCTCCGATTGCAGTGTGAGGCATCATCATCGTCCTTTTATACGTGTCGTCCCTTTTGGTACAATTAAATTCAGGAGGTTCAAAGTCATTTTCGTTTATCTCTTCCTCCTCATCATCTTGGATACAAGATTTATCTACTTCAAGAATAGTGATCTTCCTTGATAACCTCTTCTTGTTAGGAGAAGGTATAGAATTACGAGGATTTAGGCTAGCCCCGGCTTGAATACCATTTGTAATCTCGTCCGACCATCTGCTGTTCAAAGGCATATCAAGCGTAAATCACTTCTGCAGAGAAATCCTTATGCAATAAAAGTCATAGCTGTGTCTTTGACCGGTAGGGAACATTACATGGATATATGTCTCAAGTCGAGCTCGTGCTCGTCTGTTTGGTTGATCTGTGATTCTCAATATTTGAGAGATCGAGCACCTTAACCTTTGCCATTTCTTGAAGCATTGAATATGCTTTGGCGGGGTGTGAGCTTTGAAGAAGGGAAGTAGGTCCCTTGTCTCAACATTGGGAACTGCTTTCGTTTGAGCTGAAAGAAGAGTTTTGAGTGAACTTCAAAACTTTATAGATATCTGAGTAGAAGTGTAGTTTAGTTTGAGTTTACGAGTAAGTACTTGACTCGAGACTTGTCTCTTGAGACAAATGGTGTCTCGGATATCTTGTTGTGAGGAGACTTGGAATGCGGTCCTCATCAACCTTTCTTTCTTGATCAGAATTAAAATTATCACAATACTTAGAAATTTTATCAAGAAAACTTTTGACAAATGAGATGTCGAGAGGTCAATTACCTCCATGGGAGGCTCGGATATTGTCTCGAGACTTGATCTGGAATATTTTCTTGTGATGAAGGCCTTGATGCCTCATTTTCCATAGGTCTGAGGATGTGCAACTCTCCCACTTCTACTTGAGTGAGCTTTGTGGTAGAAAGTATTGAGTAATTTAGAAGAAGTTTTAGTTAACCCAGTGAAGAATATTTATCATTGATTTTCATATACCTTCATCTTTGGCTCATGATGTGTTCTTGAAACCTTGTCGGTTCGGGTTTCTTGGCATTTCTTATCTTCCTCTTTCTCGGTTAGCATGTTAGAAACATTTATTTTAAATGATCAAGCACATAAACATATAAGCGAAAAGTGTTATCTTAAGAATCATTATTACACGTAAGCTCGAGATATCTTAAGGCGAGGTTGAGGAACCTCCTTCTCGTTTGAGAGCTTTTCGACTTCCTCTTGTTTTGTGTTTCTAACTCAACTGTAACAAGAATTTTATAAATAACAAGATGTACAAGCATAAAATTTCTGATAAGAGTTAAACCATTCAACTACGATCCTTTGTGATTGGTCTCTGAACTTGTGACCTTTCTATACATTGGTCTTCTTGTTCGATATTTCTTCTTTGTTTGAAGTTTAATTTTCACACCTTTCCACAGTATGCAATTGATTTCCTCCAGTTGATCATTACGAGTAGATGTCTCGGTTTGATCCCTCTCATTGAGTTAGGGGAACTGCTCTTTTGGGATTTTCTTGACATCTTGCATTCTTTGGTAATTGAAATGGAGTTCATTTACCATTTCATCAACCACTTGTGGGTTGTGGTTGTTGTGTTTGTGGTTGTCAGGCGGAATTGGTCGATAGAATGTTCTTCCAGTTTTTAGATGTGGCATTTTCATCGCATCACCCGGACTAAATTACCACTCATCGGGGCTTCTTGAAGTTGTGCATAAGCGTTCCGATGATGTATTTGTATAACCTTTGCTATAGGTGCACTTTGTGGTGTAGGTTCTTCTTGAGATACCTTTTCACGATTACTATTTCATTAACCTTAGCCCTCTTTGCTCTTTCTAGGACTTGAGATGACTATTCATCATCTTCATCTGAGCTCTCATCTTGATTAGGGCGATTGGTCCATTACTCTGGTTTTACGTAGATAGGGCTTGGTGTTTTTCACCACTTTTGGCATTTATGAGTTCATCGACAAGGCTTCTGCATTAGTCGTAACATTTACGAATTTTTCTCTTCTGAGTACTTGTTGATAGTTGATAACTCTTTTGCGGCATTGATGAGTTCATCGCCTTTAAGTTCATCAATGCAGCGGTATCGAGAATCGACAACCTCTTTGGGTGTGTCTTCTAATTTGCGGCCGGACTTCTTTCTTGAAGTTACGGGCTTCTTATGAACCTTTTCTTGATACCTTTTGACTTTGCTTCTTAGAACCTTTCTGAGACCCGGTAACCTTTTCATCATGTTGTATACTCATATTTGTGCACTACAAAAAATCCATACGGATAGATCTCTATGACCAAGCTATCCGTCACCGGCGGCGGATAGAAAATCCTTCGCCACACTGTGGCGGCGGATAAAAATCGTCGTCAATTCGATTGGACTTGACCTTTTTTTATGATTATGGGCGACGGATAGATCTTCTCGCATTAAAAATAAAATCGTATCTGATATATTAAATTATCATTAATTATAGTGGTTGCGGTGGTGGCTGGTGGTGCTTGTGGTGCTGGTGGTGGTGGTGGAATGGTGGTGGTGTGGAAGATGGTGGTGGTGGCGATTGGTGGTGGTGGAGGAGATGGTGGTGGTGGCTGGTGGTGGGAGTAGAGGTGGTGGTGGTGGAGATGGTGGTGGAGGAGGATGGTGGAGGAAAGGAGGTGGTGGCTGGTGGTGGTGGAGGATGGTGGTGGTGGCTGGTGGTGGTGGGAGGAGATTGGTGGTGGTGGTGAGATGGTGGTGGAGAAGGATTGGAGGATTGGTGGTGGAGGATTGGTGGGAGGAGAAAGGTGGTGGGGGAGGATGGTGGTGGTGGGAGGAGGAGAAAGGTGGTGGAGGAGATGGTGGTGGTGGAGGATTTTGGGAGGAGATGGTGGTGGTAGGAGAAAGGTGGTGGTGGGAGGAGGAGGAGGAGAAGTAGTGGAGAAAAGGAGGTGGTGGAGGAGATATATTATATTTTTAGGTTTTAACGGCGGATAGATCTAGATCTATCTCGCTAATTTTTTTTTAATTTTCCGGCCTTTCTTTGATAAATCTATCTCGCTAAAATTTTTTTTTTTTTTTTAATTTTAAGACTCACCGGATAATTTTATCCGTTTTCTACGACAGATTTTCTTGTTGGCCTCGTAGATCTCGTCGCCCAAGCGTAGCTCAAGTTTTCCATATATCTTCATAGACTCGTGGCCTTTGGCATACTTCTAGTCCTTTGGTAATCTTAGGCTCGAAGCATGAATCTTCTTCACAAACTTGAGAAAGGCGTACTTTCCCGATTAAAAAGGGTTTTCCGACCTTTTGTCTTGTTAGTCGATAAGAACATCATCATCCACCACGTTCTTGGCTTGTCATGGTCGGCACCTCCTTGTAGACCATCATAGCATCTATGAAGAATGCAACCCATACATCAGGTGAACCCAGCAGAGATGTAAAGTTGGGATGTCGACAAGCTTGAACTTCGATTGGGTGTATCACGATTTTCAAGATCCAAATGCGTCGGTAAAGTTCTTTAACACCTTGAGGTTCATCATTCTTGGTTTTATTTCAAAATCCTTTCGAGATTTTTGAACTTCGAACAACTTTCTGAAGGATTTGTTAAGTCCAGGAAGGATTTCCTTTCCTTGGGCTGAGGTTTTAGAACACTATTCGGTGCCTTTAGAAACAGCGAGGGAAATAATCACGGGGTTGTTGTAGAATTCGACACATCGGTGATAAGAAATTCCACTAGAAGCGAGAAAGATGAAAGCCCTTGATTTGTGCCTTTTCAAGCATGTCCAGAAATTAGCTTTTCGTAAACGGTTCTCTATTCGGTAAGTGGTATTCCTCGACCATGGAATTCACCCGAATCATTACGTGATTTGAAGAGTCGATGAAATCGAGGATTAAAATCTCCTACCGATTAGGTTGTTCACAATAACCCTTGACTACGGTGATTGCTTTTCAATGATACGTGCAGGTGGAGGTTGATTTAGTGTAGTTGAACTTTAGGGGCCATCGCTTTATATAGTGTAGAAGATTTGAAATTGGTGTTTGAAAAGAGATTTGATTTTAGTAATTCTTTGCGGAAAAACTTAATCTTGATTTGCGGAGATTGTAGAAGGTTTTCGCGAGAGAGAATCGAGAAGGATTTGCTATTTTGTACGCAAGATGAGTTTTGGGATTAGGCAAAAGTGATTTCTATGCCGAAATCTATATATATAGCGATTGAATCCCAGCGAGGAAAAATACATACAAATTGATTTTGTGTATGCGTATACGTGATTTTGCAAAAACATCGTGAGCAAAAAGCTAGTTAGGCATTACTGCAAATGCTTAGTGGGCCAATACAATTTCAACGATCCACTATTTCTTGTGAATTAATTTCCACCGTACAAATGCGGATCAATCGCTTAATTTCATCAAGTGCGCCATTGCTTCTTGAGCAATGATCACCTGTCAACAAGTGTAATTGTGCCCATTTAATGAATTTTGGTAGTAGCTTTTTACCGAATCACGTTTTGTATGACCGAGGAAACCTTTGTTTGCATCGATGCAATCATGTCTTATACTTAAGATTTTTTTTCAAGTTTTTCATCGAAGATAGAAATAATGCGAGTTTCGAGAGAGTAGTTATTTGCAAATAGTTATACTATTCTCTTTGTGTTCCCCGTTTATAAAGTGATTGAGATGTACTGAGTTCGAGTCTCCACCGGATCTTAAGCTATCTTTTTGCTTTTTAGCCTTTTTAACCACGGATACCCGTTTCGAGTTTCTCTTTTCTCTTCTCTGGATACCCGTTCCGGAATACGTTCGGAATACCTCTTCTCTGGATGCCGTTCAGGATACTGAACTCTTTGGGTTCATTGGTAGTTCGTGGTCGAGACTATCTTGAAATTAAGAATCTGCTTCTTACTTCTTCTCTCTTCCAGTTCATTGGTAGTTCCATTAGTCAAGACTATGTCTTAAGTGAATCTACTTCTTCTACGGATGCGGGTTCGGATACCTCTTTCTTCTCTGGATGCCGTTCAGATGACGAACTCTTCGAGTTCATTGGTAGTTCCATTATTCCAAGACTATGTCTTAAAGGGGCTAGAAATCTACTTTCTTTGCTTAGTGGCTTAGTGAAGATATCGCAAGTTGGTCTTGGTGCAATCTTGAGTATCTCTATATTGCCTTTTCAACATGGTCTCGATGAGTGATGTCTAACATCAATGTGCTTTGTTACGGCATGAAATTTAGGATCACCTGTAATGTCCTTATGCTTGCGTGTTGTCACGAGAAATGGGAGATTTCTTCTCGCCGAGTCCATAGTCTTTAAGTTGTTGTTGTATCCCACGAATTTGTGGTTGCACAACAACTTGACAATATATTCAGCCTACTGTGGTAGAAGTTGCAATTGAGTTTTGCTTCTTGCTAAACCATGAGATAAGTCTAGTACCGAAGCGAGTTCTGAGGTGCTTTTCCTATCAGCAGTGATCGACATAATCGATAAGTACCCGGTAAACTTCGATCCCACTTTCTTTAGGATACCACAATCCTACATCTATTGTACCTTTACATACCTTAATATTTTCATAGCAATGTTGTAGTGTGTTTGCATTGGATTTATGCGAAATCTGCACATACTCAATGACATATTGAATATCAGTCTACTTGCGATGAGGTAAAGTAGTGAACTATCAATTTCCTATACTTATGTTCTTCAACACTCTTATCGATTGATAGGTCATTTTGGTTCCAATGCTCATAAATATCTTAGCATTCTTTTGGAAGGCTTAGATTGAATTTACAAGCATATCTTTTGCATACTTTGTTTGACTAATGAATATTCCATCATTGGGTTGCTTATCTTGCAATCCTAGAAATAATTCATTTCTCCCATCATGCTCATCTCAAACTTGCTTTTCATGAGATTTGCAAAGTCATTACAAAGTTGCTTGTCCTTAGATCCAAATATGATGTCATCAACATATACTTGAACTAAGAGTAGTTTCGAGTCATGATTTAAGGTAAATAAAGTTTTATCAACTTCACGCTTTCTTGAAACCACTTTCCGGAAGGTACTTGGCCAAAGTGTCATACCATGCTCTTGGAGCTGTTTGGAATCCATCAGCTTTACGTAGTTTATAGACCATTTACTTTCGAGGAAACTTCAAAGCGGTGGTTGCTCAGCATAAACTTCTTATGCAAGTTCACGTTTAAGAATGCACTTTTGACATCCATCGATAAACTTTGAAATCTTTATGGTGAAATTTGCAAAAGGCTAGAAAAGGTCTTATTGCATCGATCGCTTGGCTGGTGCATATGACTCGTCAAAGTCTAAGTCTTGATGCAGGTAAATCCCTTAGCGACCAATCTTGCTTTGTTTGGTTATTTCACGATTCATTCATCTTGTTTACGAAAACCCATTTTAGTTCCAATCACGGATATTCCTTCTATAAATGGAACTAGTGTCCGGTTTTGTTTCTCTCAATTGATCCGACTCTTCTTGCATTGCAAAGATCCGGTCTTGGTCTCTAATGCTTCTTCTATATTTTAGGTTCGATATTGAGATAAAACATCGAAGAGAGAGTTAGCATTTTCGGATATTGCTCTCCTGGTCTAACACCACAATTAATTGGTCGATTATATCCTTTGCGAGGATGATCTTTGATCCATCTCATCATAGGTTTAATGCTAGTAGGATCAACATCCGTATGATCTGAATGTGAATCACTAAGATTTTGATTTGATACTTTTGATGTTGAGATATCGACATATGGAAATGTCCTTGGATATCGACACTTTTCGATGTTAGAGATATACGGAACATGTATTTCGACATTCTTATTTTCGGATACCTCTTCATGATGAAGGTTGTCGATAACTTTGTTCCATTTACGGAAAACTACGTGAAATTCCTCATCATGTCCGTGAGTCATCTTATTTGTTACTAGGCATTTCAAGCTTTTCTCGTCAGAGTCATCCTCACTTTCCATATTGATGTTTCTCCTTTACGAATTCTTCTTTAGAATCCCTCGTAATAGTTCTTGAACCTTTACGAGAGTTCATCATTAGGAGGTGTTTTCTTATTTCCTTCATAGAATACAACATGAATTGATTCTTCAATTTTCTTTGTTCTTTTGTTGTAAACTCTTGTAGGCTTTCTATTTGTGGAATAACCGAAAAACACCTTCATCGCCTTTGGTTGAAGTATTCTCGGATAATCTTTCCCATTGTTTAAAAAACATCTGACCAATACTCTCGGATGTTTAATATTAGAGTCTACTGACCAAGATTTCATAGGGGTCTTTTCATGGTGTTTGTTTTATCAAACATTCGTTTTGAGTGTAAAAGGCAAAGGTGTTACTGACCCCGATAAATTTCACTTATTTAGATTAATCATTAGCATTGTCCTTGCGGCTTCTTTAAGGGTTCTATTTTCCCTTTTACTTGACACCATTTTGTTGAGGTGTTCTTCGGAGAGGAAAGTTGGTGTTGTATGCAACTGCGGTCTGAAAACTCCTTTATGTCTTGGTTGACAAACTGATTACCATGAGTGCATTACGATTCAGATACCTTGTCATTTTCATGACTTGACTTTTTGACAAGTTTGGTATCTCCCACGGCATCGGTTGTGTTTGGAAAAGATGACCCGAGTGAATCTTGAAGTCATCTACAACAACGGACCATACTTCTTTCACGCATAACTACTACGAGATGATTCAAAAGATCCATGTGTAATAGTTGCGATTAGTCCCCAACTAGAGTGTCGATTTTGGACTTGAAAGAGATCTTAGATTGTTTCCCCATCTAACGGTGAGCGGAAGATACCATCCTTTAAGAAAGATGTTGCAGGAAGGACCACTAACTCTTTCTTGGCAAGTCTATTGGAGTTTTGAAGTTCAAGTGACTCATTCTTTTGTGCCATAACCGGTGCTCTTACATGTGACGGATTGACTCGCATGAGACATTCTTGATTGTGGCGAGATACTTGATCGGCAACATAAAAGGCGCCTTTCATGACCAACTAAGGTATGCCTTTGACTTCATTGTCGATTAGTTTGCGATGTTAGCTTTGAATTTTATAGTAAAACCACATGCATAAGCGGCTCATACTAAATAGATTATATTTCAAACCACTTAACATGTAATATATCGGTGATTGTTAAAGTCCCAATTTGGCGTTGCCAAATCGGAGAGGATTTAATTCTCCTCAAACCAAATCGATATCTGGTCACGTGTTTACGAGCTTTGTAATCCCAGTTGCTTTGTCTCTGTCATGCTTTTCGCATCCACTATCAAATAGCCATTGTGCTTTAGTCCGAGGCGATACATCGAGGTTTGAGTTTGCTTTTGACAAACTTAGCCTTCCTGCCGATTTCTTCTAGCCACAGCATTGATTTTCGGTGGCTTGATTGCTTCCACTTGGATAATTGCTTTGAGCAATTCTAGCTTTCGACCATCGTTCTTGCTCGACTTGTACTCATGAGCAAGTTGTTTTCGATGCCTTTGTGGCAATACCGTTTGAGCACTTGAAGCTATAAGAGATCTTTTCTCGTGACTTTGCTAGTCTCTGGTTGGTCGATTTCTTTCTAGAAAAAGTGACATGGGAGAATTTGCTCACTGCATTCTACCTTTTGAAGACATAACCTTTGGGTGTTTACACTTTTAGGTGTTGTGTTTCTTTTGAAGCTTGACAATTTTTTTTTGACTTGTTTTTCCCACAAAGGTTTTGGTGTACTTGCCTTTCCTTTGTCAACAATCTTTGTCTTCTCACGATACTATAGATTGCATGGGAACCGTCTTGTTGAGTACTTACAAATGTTCTTCTCTCCTTACTCTTATTAGGAGTGATAGAACAATGCATCGTGTATTGAAGTCCTTTCTTTTAGAAGGATCTCTTAAGTAGATTGTACTTGATGAGAGTGTCATTAAGCTTTGGCATAAGATTTAAAAGATAATTCTTTTCTAGAGTTCCTTGTTCTCGGAAAGAAGATCTTCATAATTCTTTCGTAATTGACCATTGCTTCTTTATGTGACTTTTAGGTCTCGGATATCGAGCTTTGAGAGATGCATTTTCAGCATCCTTTCTCTCAAATTCTTTAACTAATTGAAATTTTCCTTTTCAAGAGAATTCTTTTCTTCTTCAAGGTTTTAGGCTCTAGCTCGGATCATTAGAAATTCTCTTTCATAGATGTCGAAGTTCTTTCACGAGATTTTCTAGATTTTTATTTCCTCTTCATCACTTTCATAAGTATACTTGAAATTATGTATTACCTCATCGGCCATAAAGGCGAGTTTCTATGTTGGAGATATACGGACCGTCAATTTGACAACTCCACATTTCATTGTTCTTGAGGCGAAGTCGATTATATCATGAGTAACTCCACATAATTACGGTGATAGTAAGGATTGAGTCATCTGAATTGTCATCTTCAGAATCTGTCTCAACGTCTAGAGCATCTAGTTGAATTTGGATTTTCTTTCTTTCTTCAGTTAACAACGCTTTCTGGCTTCTTCTGAAGATTTTCCTATCTTTCTTGTCACATGTCCTTAGTTTGTTGAGGCGAGACAATCCTTCTTCTGATGGCGAGTTTACGACAATGAAAGCAGATATCGTTTCAATTTACCTTCCTCGGTACATGATGCTTTAAATTTGGCTTGTTGGGAGCTTTGCATATTTTATCTTGGTGATAGTTTGAGCCTAGATACTTTTTCAGCATCTCTTTGGCTTTTCTTCTTTCAATTTCTCGACTGATATATTTGCTCATTTGCTTTGCAGCAAGAGCATCCTCAGTTTCTTCCTTGCTATTCTTGTTTTCAGAAGTTCCTTGAGTGACTAGAGCAACGTTTTGCAACTTTTCAGTTGTTTGTTCTCTTTGAGTTGTCTCATCATAATCAACAGTAGCAAGATGAGAGAAAAGTTCCATTGGAGTGATATTTGGCATTCCTTGGTTAAAATAAAAAAATTTGGTATACTCCCAGTTGTGGTTAAGACTTGACGTGATAGTCTTAATCTTTTACATTGAGGAGTATCATTACTTTCCCAGCCATGTCACTCGTGAGTGGTAAATCTGAAATCAAGTTCTTCGAGTTTTAGTGGGTCCTTGTTTGAAATTTTAAAATTTCAACTTGAGAACTTCGAACTTGTTTTCTTTGGTTTTCGGTTAAACGCAATTTCTTCAATCGGTTGCGGCAACTTCGCCGTTTAGCACACGGTTTACCTTGTATGCGCTCGGTGTCGTCGATGATGATATTACGAGCTTGACCATCCGGATGATTTCTCTTGGCATCTTAGATGTCGAGTTCTGAGCTTTGGTTAAATAAATAACTTGACTAGTAGATTTCCACTTGTTGGCGCGCCGGTTTGTGAAGATCCTTCTTTGATCTCTGTCTCTACCATTAGAAACCTCCATGACTTGTTGAGTTGTTGAATGACTATTGGGCCATTCTTTATCACTTGATCATTTCACTTATGGCTTCAAGGTGGAGCATCATGTTATTTAACCATTTCTCGTATTTCTCGGGTTTGAGAATGGGTTCATCACTCAGAGACAGTCCGGCACACTTAACACACAAATAAAATAGTCCTCGGAAAAGGACAAAGTTCCTTCACTATCGGGGATCCGGGTTGATCTTGAAGGCTTGAACCTCACCTCTGATACCACTTGTTGGTCGGATAACGGCAAAGTAAAGACTAGGAGGGGGTGAATAGTCTTTTAAAACTTTTGTCGATAAAACTATTTCTCGAGATATCTGAATAGATGTCGATAGTTAAAATCGAGGCCGGAAGACTTAATAAAGATAAGTGCAAAAGCAGTTAAAAGTGTGTGTGTGTGAGTTCTTTGAAATGTAAATCTGAGAAGGTAAATAACAGCAAGTATAGTGGTATCACGGAGGTGGCGTCATCCTCCGACTAATGATTGATCTGCGAGACCTAGAATTCACTAGAAACGAGATAATTGAGTTCACCTTACAATAAACCTATTCTAAGATTCTTAACAATTGGTTTGACCAAATTTCCCCCACAGTTGTTCGGCTTTCCGACCAGTACTTCTGTGCTCGAAACCTTTGAGTTATTCTAGCTTTGAAGCTAAGTACTTCCTATACTCGATAACTTGGAGTTATTCTTAGTTTCCCCAAATCAAGTACTTCCTATACTCCGGTAACCTTGGAGTTATTCACGATTTTTCAAAGTACTTTCACCTCACGCCCGATTCACGGTGTTGGTTTTGGTTTGAGTTGTCGAGATGAGCTTCTTTTAATAACTTATTCAATTATTAGGATAGCTACGTGAATCAAGTATCTTAATACACTTTTCAATGTATGGTATCTTGTTCTTTTCTTGACAGTCTTAGATAAATGTTCAAGAGAATGAATCTCAGATACTTGATCTTTCGTTTCAACTCTTTCACAGATAGCTATGCTTGTTTAGGATCTGGACACTTAGAACTTCAGTGTTAATCAAGATCAAAAGCTTTGGTCGCAACAGAAAGCTTTGAGGATAAGTAAGTTGCTTTGAGAGAGTAAGATGTTCAGCATTTTCAAAGTATGTCGTGTGTCTTGTGTGTCTTGTGTATCCTCTCAAGCAGTCTAAGTGTTGATATTTATAGATGAATTTGAGTGCCGTTTGAATAGTATCCGTTAGGTTCAAATTCAAACTATTGATATTTGTGTATAGTACTGTAGCAGGTTTTGTCTTCTTCTTCAGAAGCTGCCGTTGCTTTTATTCAGACATCCCTGTCCGTGCATTAAATGCATTGTACTATACTTTTTGTCCTGTAGTGCCAACGGAACTATGCTTTGTATCAGAGACTAGTGTTATCTGATTCTTTGCACGTCCTTATCTTCAATCTTCAGATACCACTTATATTGAAACAACTTTGTTTGCAATATATATATTTCTTTTTCAGAAATGTGGTTAAAGCTCAAGGTATCTGAGAATAGATATCTGTGGACACTTTCCTTGTTTTCAGATAGGCCTTTTATTTCTCAGATATCTCTTGTGACACAGTTTGTTTGAAACTATTCGTGTCTTCAAGATATCTGGCTAAGGTATCTGTTGGGAAATTTGTTGGGAAATTTCTTGAGAAATTTGTTAGGAAATTTGTTAGATATTTTTTTAGAAATATCTGTTTAGGTTTTGATCAGCAACATGATGACTTATCTTAGTCTCAGAAAGGTGATTAGTACTCTTGGTTCACTTGAACATTGTAAAAGAGGAAACTCACTAAGTATGATAGTCTAGCTAATCTTGTATAGGATGTTAGGTCTCAAAATGTAATTTTTATTTTATGAAGAGAAGAAGACCGAAGAAGACACGAGAACAAGCTCGACATTGAAGACTTGAAGAAGCTATGAATTCTGGCTTGTTGTTCGGATACCTTAGCGGATATCTTGAAGACACGAATAGTTTTAAACAAGCGTGTTACAAGAGATATCGAGAAATAAAGATATATCGAAACAAGAAGTGTCCTGATATCTATTCTCGGATACCTTGAGCTTTAACCGCGTTTACGAAAAGAAACATATATATTGCAAACAAAGTTGTTTTGATAAATACAAGTGGTATACGAAGATTGAAGATAAGACGTGCAAAGAATAAGATAACATCTACGATACAAAGCATAGTTTTGACACTACAAGACAAAAACTATCTGATGCATTTAATGCAGACGGAGATATGCGAATAAAAGCAACGAATAAGCGAAAGAATCGACAAAACACCTTTGGTACTATGAAGCAAGACAGATGAAACAAAGCGATGAAATTTGATGGCGACAGAGGATAAAGCTTGATCAAAGTCTGGAACCCGAAGTGTGACAACATTGACATTTCAACAAGATTGGGAGCTGAAAACTGAATACCATCGACTGAAGTTAGGAAAATTCTCAAACTGTGGGGAGAACAAAAGGTTTGAAAAAAGAACTTGATAGTGAAAAAGAAGAGTTGAACTCACCAGTGGTGGATCTAAAGCTGAGAAATTGGAAAAGCGATTCTTGGGACAAACTGGCGTCTGAGAGTGCAGGAGGAAAGTGGCAGGAGAGCTGAAAACAGTTCTGAAAGCTAGAGATGGCTGAAACTCTGAAAGTATCTGCATCATATGGAGCACCTAGGAACACACGAGGAAGAAAATAATTCTTACTAATGATAACATTCATTCAAATAGAATTCCTCCTTACGTTCTTGTCAGAATGACATATTTCAAAGAAATTCATTCAAAAATGGATTCCTCTTGGAAGAACTTTTAATTACGGCGGTTCCATCAAAGATATGAGAACCTAATCTCTGTTTCCTATTATTGTGCAGAATGCTTCTGGACTAAAGCACAATGGCTGTTGATAGTGGATGTGGAAAGCACATGGCGGGGAAAAGCAAATGCAGTTGATTACAAAGCTTGCAACCACGGACCGGATCAGTTCTTTGGAGGAGAATTAAATCCCTCTCTGGGATTTGGCGTCAAATTGGGGACTTTAACAATCAACGACATATTACATCTTAAGGGTTTGAAATATAATCTATTTAGCATGAGCAGGTTTGCGAACAGGTTTTACTATAAAATTCAAAGCTAAATCATAAACTAATTGACAATGAGTCAGACGGTCTTAGTTGGTTACGTGTGAAGCGGTCTTTATGTTAGATTGGGCATCTGCCTTGAAGAATGTCTCATGGTGAGTCAATCTGGTCACAGAAAGCCGGTTATAACAAAAGAATGAGTCACTTGAACTTCAAAACTACGAATAGACTTGCGAAAAGTTAGTGGTTGGCCTTCGAACATCTTCGGAAAGGATGGTATACATTACTTTGTTAGATGGGAAACAATCTAAGATCTCTTTCAAGTCAAAATCGGACACTCTGATGTTAGACCAATGCAACTATTACATGGATCTTTTGAATCATACGTAAGTAGTTATGCGAGGAAAGAAGTATGAATGCAGTTGTTGTAGATGACTTCTCAAGATTCACTTGGGTTGTCTTTACGAAACCACAAATCGATGCCGGTGGAGATACAAACTTGCTGAAAAGCTTGAAGTCATGAAAAATGACAAATATGCAATCGAGCAGACCATAGTCTTGAGTTTGTCAACGATTACATAAAGGTTTTTGTACTGCAAAGGTATACAACACCAACTTTCCTCTGTAAGAACACCTCAACAAAATGGTGTTGAGAAAGGAACAGAACCATAAAAAGCTGCAAGGACAATGCTATGACCTTTGAAATAAGTGAAATTTATTGGGTTGAAATTTGTAAACCGACTTACTACACTCAACAGATGCTTGATAAACAAACACCATGACAAGACCCCTTTGAAATATTGGTTGGTAGACCCCGAATATTAAACATACGAGAGTATTTGGTTGTAGATGTTTTTTCTAAACAATGGGAAAGATTATACGAGAACATTTCAACGGCGAGATGAAGGTGTTTTTCTTGGCTATTCCATAAGCAAAAAGCCTACGAGTTTTCAACAAAGAACAAAGAAAATTGAAGAATCAATTCATGTTGTATTCTATGAAGGAAATAAGAAAACACCTCTATTGATGAACTCTCGAAGGTTCAAGAACTATTCTTGAGGATTCTAAAGAAGAATCCTCGAAGGAGAAACATCATTATGGAAAGTGAGGATGACTACGGCGTAGAAAAGCTTGAAAAGCCTAGTAACAACAAGATGATGAGGAATTTCCTATGAGTTTTGAAATGGAGCAGATTCGCGAGAACCTTCATCATGAAGAGGTATCGAAAATAAGAATCTTTGAAATGCATGTTCGAGATATCTCTAACACTTTGAAAAAGTGTCGGATATCCATGACATTTCCCATATATCGAGATATCTCGAATCTTGAAAAATATCAAATCAAAATCTTAGTGATTCACTTTGAGATCCTTGGATAATGATCCTACTACTAAACCTATGATGAGATGGATCAAAGATCATCCTACAAAGGATATAATTGGACGATTAATGCAGGTGTTAGGACTAGGAGGCGATGCATTTGAAACGCTAACTCTCTCTTTGGATGTTTCATCTCGAATATTGAACCTAAAATATAGAAGAAGCATTAGGAGACCAAATTTGGATCTACGCGATGCAAGAAGAGTTGGATCAATTTGAGAGAAACAAAATGGAAACTAGTTCCATTTACGGAAGGAATATACATGATTGTAACTAAATGGGTTTCGAAACAAGATGAATGAATCTGGTGAAATAACCGAAACAAAGCAAGATTGGTTTTTGAGGATTTACGGTAAGGCTTAGATTTTGTGAGTCGTATATTATATGCACGGTTGCAGTTGGATGCAATAATACTCTTTCTAGCCTTCGACTCATAAAGATTTCAAAGTTTATCAGATGGATGTCAAAAGTGCATTCTTGAACGGTGAACTTGCAGAAGAAGTTAATGTTGAGCAACCACCTGGCTTTGAAGTTTCCTCAGAAAGTAGAATGGTCTATAAACTACAGAAAGCTCTGTATGGGTAAACGAGGGCTCGAAGGCATGGTATGACACTTTGGCCAAGTACCTTACGGAAAGTGGTTTCAAGAAAGGTGAAGTTGATAAAACTTTATGTACCTTAAATCATGACGGGAAACTACTCTTAGTTCAAGTATATGTTGATGACATTATATTTGGATCTAAGGACAAGCAACTTTGTGATGACTTTGCAAATCTCATGAAGAACAAGTTTGAGATGAGCATGATGGAAGAATTGAATTATTTCCTAGGATTGCAAAGTCAACAACTCGATGATGGAATATTCATTAGTCGAACAAAGTATGCAAAGATATGCTCACAAATTCAATCTTAAGCATACGAAAAGAATGCTAAGTTACCTATGAGCATTGGAATCAAAATGACCTATCTTGAATGGATAAAAGTGTTGAAGAACATAAGTATAGGAAATTGATAGGTTCACTACTTTACCTCCTTTGCAAGTAGACACGATATTCAATATGCGTTGGTGTATGTGCTAGATTTGAGACAAATCCAATGCAAACACTACAAAATTGCTATGAAAATATTAAGGTATGTAAAGATGCGATAGATGTAGGATTGTGGTATCCTAAAGAAAGTGGATTGAGTTTAGCTAGGTACTGGAACCGATTATCTTTGGATCAACGCTTGATAGGAAAAGCACCTCGGAGAACTTGCCGGTTTACGGGTACTAGACTTATCTCATGGTTTAGCGAAAAAACTCGATTGCAACTTCTACCACGGAAATTTGAATATATTCTTTCTTTGGTTGTTAGCATAACACAAATTCTGTGGATACAACAACAACTTAAAGACTATGGACTCGATGAGAAGAAAACTCCCATTTCTGTGACAACACAAGTGCTATTGCGATTACACAGAATCCTAAATTTCATGCCAGAACAAAGCTCATTAATGTTAGACATCACTTCATCGAGACCATGTTGAAAAGGCGATATAGAGATACTCAAGATTGTACTTGAAGACAAACTTAGAATATCTTCACTAAGCCACTACAAGAAAGTAGATTCTTAGCCTTAAGACATAGTCTTGGACTAATGGAACTACCGATGGTGAAAAAGTTAATTATGCAGAGCAGGCATCGAGAAGAGGTATGCTGGAGGCATCCGGAGAAGTGGTATGGAGCAGGTATCGAGAGAAAAGAGAAAAGAAATGTGCAGGTATCCGAAGTCAAAAAGGCTAAAGAGCAAAAAGCTTAAGATCTACGAGGCAGAACTCGGATATAGAATCACTCTATAAAGCAGGAAACACAAAGAGAATAGTATAACTATCTGCGATCAACTACTCTCTTGAAATTACATTATTTCTATCTTGATGAAAAACTTGGAAAAATCCTAAGTATAAAGGCAATTCGAGATCTGACGGTGTCATGGTCATACAATTGTGATTGAATGGCAAATCCAAAACTCATTAAATGGGCACAATTACACTTGTTGATTGTGATCATTCTTTGAAAAACAATGGTGACCCTCGATGAAGTTAGCGATTGATGCATGCGGTGGAAATTAATTCCACGATAAATAGTGAATTTATTAAAATTCGGACATGGCCCGATGGCATTTAATGCGAACTAGCTTTTGCTCGCACCTTTAAATCACGAATCGTACACACAAAATCAATTTGTATGTATTTATGCTGTTGGGATTCAATTGCTATATATATAGGATTTAGGCATAGAAATCACTTTTGCCTAATCAGAAAACTCATCTTACACAAAAATAGCAAATCCTTCTCTTGATTCTCTGCAAACCTCTCTGATCTCTGCAAATCAAGATTAAGTTTTTACGAAAAGAATCATTGAATCAAATCTCTTTCAAACACCAATTTCAAATCTCTACACTATATAAAAGATGGCCTCCAGAACTCTTCAACCGAAATCTCAATCCTCCACTGCTCTTTGAAAAGCAAGCACGAGTTGGTTATGTAAACAATAGTGGTAGGAGATTTTAATCGACCATTAGACTTCAAATCAGAATGATTTGGGGTGGTCCCATGGTTGAGGAATACCTCACGGTGGAATAGAGAACAAGCCGACAAGCTAATTCTTGACATGCTTAAAAAGGCACAAATCGAGGTCTTTCTATCTGCTTACTGGTGGAATTTCATCACTCGATGTGTTGGAATTCTACAACAACTCAGGATTATTTCTGTGTTTGAAAACTTTGAAATAGTGTACATTAAAACCCGATCGAGGAAAGAAATCTTCTGGACTTAACAACTTCTGTAAGTTGTTTGAGTTTCAAAATCTTGGAGCGGATTTTGAAATAAACACGAGGATGAGGAACTCCTTGAAGGTGTTAATGAACTTTCTGATGGCGATGTGATCTTGAAAATCGGATACACTTGCCCAGTTCAAGCTTCTTGACATCGAACAGGACATCTAATGGTTCCTTTGGGATGTCTTGGCTTGCATTCTTCACGAGATGCTTTGATGGTCTACAAGGAGGTCTTGACGGATAAGCGAGAATGAGTGGATGATGTTCTTCTTTGAATCGACAAGACAATTTGGAAAACCCTTTTAAGCGGGAAAATCGTCTTTAAAGTTTGTGAAGAAGATTCAAGGCTTGAGCCTAAGATTACCAAAGGACTAAATTGAGCGAAAGGCCTTTGTAGGATATGGCGAGATATGCTACTTCTTTGGAAAAGCGACATTGAGCTCCTGAGGCAGCTGAAATAATGATAACTTACTCTAAATATGGTATACAAATTTGATGAAAAAGATTCTTTGGGTCTCGAGAAAGGTCCTAAAGCGAAAGTGCGAAAAGATATCTGAAGAAAGGTTGCGACCAAGAAGCGAACTTGAAGAAGTCTGGCAAATCGGAAGACACACCCAAGAGGTTGTCAATTCTCGATTATCTACAAGCATGGCGGATGAACTCATCAATCTTTGCAAAAAGTTATCAACTCTTGAACAAGTAGACTCGATGGAAAGCGCTTTGAAATGTTGCGACTAATGCGAAAGCCTTGTTGATAAACTCATAAATCTTGCCAAAGTGGTGAAAACAAGCCCTATCTGGAGAAACGCGGGACTAATGGACAATCGGTTCCCAATCTTTGATGAGGCTCGGCGATGAAGATGATGAACTAGTCATCTCTCAAGTCCTAGAAAAGAACAAAGAGGGCTAAGATTCTTGAAGCGATGGCTTGGTGATAAGGTATCGAAGAAGAACCTACACCACGAGGTTGCTGAACCTATAGCAAGGTTGTTGGTGCAAACACATCATGGGTAATGTTTCTCTTGCAACTTGAAAGCCACGATGAGTGGTATTTTAGTCGGAATCTTTGATGAAATACCACATCTAAAAATCTGGAAGAACATTCTCTTGATCAATCTTACGCTTCCAGAACAACCACAACAACCACAAACACAACAACCACAATGACCACAAGTGGTTGATGAAATGGTAAATGAACTCCATTTGAATTACGACAATACGGTATCTTGAAGAAAATCCTGCAAATGGCGGGTTCCCTAACTCGCTAGAGGATCAAGCGAGACATCTACTCGAATGATCAACGGGGAAGCGGGTTGCATACTCGGAAAGGTGTGAAATGCGAAACTTCAAACAAAAGCGCCTTTGGGACAAGGCGACCAATGTATAGAAAGGTCACAAGTTCGAGAAACCAATCGACTGGCTGCTCGGGTAAATGGTGGTTTAACTCTTTACCTTTGAAAAATTTTATACTTATAACTCTTGTTATCTCATAAGAATTTCTTTATTCTGGTGAGTTAGAAACACAAACACAGGAAATTTGAAAAGCTTACCTCGAGGAAGCTGAAGGAGGTTCCCTCGGCCTCGTCTCTTAAATCGAGCACTGAACCACGGGTAACTTTTGATTCTTAAGATGACATGTTTTGATGAAATGTTTATGTGCTTATTCATTTAAAAATGTTTCTATGAGCTCCAATGAGATGGAAGAAGATAAAGTGAAATGCTGAGACAAACCCGAGAGACCGACAAGGTTCGAAGAACATCTTGAGCACTTCTAGCATGAAGGTATATGACAAATCAAGTGATAAGTATTCTTTGACTAGGGTTATCTCATATCTCTTCTAAAATATTTAATACTTTCTACTTACGAGGATCAATGAAGTAGAAATGCCGCGGGACAAAGTTGCGACATCCCACATCAATGGAAATTGATGAAACCCCAATGACATCACACGAAGAACACGGAGGCTAAAGTTTAAGAAAATGACTCTGAGCTTCCTATTGAGAGTAAGTAACTCGAACTCATTAAAGCATATATTTGCAGTTTCTTTCAAATAATTTCCTAAGTATTGGATCATTTTATTTCTCGAGTTCAAGAAAGAAAGGTTGATGAGGACGGACTTCAAGTCTCCACCTCACAACAAGATATCTGAGACACCCATTGTCTCGATGATTCAAATATCGAGCACGATGTTCATACTCATAACTCGAAACTAAACTACATATACTAGGATATCTACAAAGTTTTGAAACTCAAAACTCTTTCTTCGACTCGAAGATGCAAGCGAGGTTCCCATTGAAGAAACAAGGGACCTACTTCACTTCTTCAGCGCACCACTGCAACATATTGATGCTTCAAGAAATGGCGAAGTTAAGGTACTCTCTCTGAAATATGAGAATCACAGATCAACTGATCGGTGAGCACGAGCTCTTGACTTGAGACTTACATCCATGCAATGTTCTATCGAGCGATTACCATTTCGACCTTATTGCATAAGATTTCTCGAAAGAAGTGGGCATAGTTTGATACATGCCTTTGAGCAAGGCAGATGGAGACAAGATTACGGATGGCATTCAAGCGGTCTGAGACTACGCAATTTATATATTTGAACAAGAAGAAGTTAATGGGCGGAAGATCACTATCCGGGAAGTGATCAATCTTGTATCGAAGATGATGAGGAGGAAGAAATGAATGAAAATTACTTTGATGAACCTCCTTGACCATCACAACGATGATAATGACAAAAGGATGATGATGATGCTTGCACGGGCTAGGAGAATTTCACGGAGAAACAATGTCTCGGTAAAAGCTGAAAGCAGAAGACTTCTGAAATCTCGGTCTCCATCTCCTCGAAATCTACGCATCTTCTAACAACGACACGGGTTACTCTTGAACAAGTAGTTGAGCTTTACGAAGAAACCCGATCGGAAAATATTAAACACTCAGGCGAGGAAGTGCTCAACTCGGACAAGCTGTTGGAAGAAGAACATGACTCCATCTTCAACTAGAAGATCAAATAGCTAAATCGAGAGATAAGATTGATCAACTACAAGATCAATCGTCGTACGAAATGATTGCTTACTACGAGGTTAAAGAGCTAAGGGATCTTGTGCATGATATCACCAAAGAACTTCGTCTTTGAAGAAGTATCGAAGACAAGCATGATGCTAAAGCTGCATCATCTTCAAAAGTACCATCCTCCTCCCGGAAAGGAAAGAAACCAATCTACGAGATGGTTCTTTGGACTCGTCTGATCGATGAAAATGTCGAGGATGAAGATCACTGGGCTGATTACTCGGATGATGAAGAAGACAAGACTTTAGCGAGAACACGCAATGAACATTTAGCGGTTTCTCACTTGAAAAGGAAGCGATTGCTCTGCAATATTGATAAGCGCGACGTCCACTCCGAATACGTGAGCAGTGTCAATCTTGACACAACTTAAGAAGAGATGTTTTCACATAACAAGGAATTGCCTCTGTCCCTGCGAAATGAGGAAGTTCCTTTGAACTCATCCTCGAGAACCACTAGCATAGTCATTGCTCGGAAAGACAGGAATGATAAGGGGCGATGATCGTCTTTAGTGGAAAAGCTTTCCAAGAGGCGAGTTACCTTCTTTGGAAGCAGATGCCATCCTAGGCCCATTGGCGGAAGCTCAGCGATAAGGACAATGGACTTATCAAGCAAAATCGGAGCTGATGCGAACTTGAGAGTTGGTCACTACCTATAATTATTTACAAGGGCACTTCAACTCTCTCAGTTCCTTTATGAATTGAGTAGATGACAATGACTAAGGGAAAGAATGTACAAATTTGGACCTCAGTCGGGGAATGGGAAGAAGGAGAAGCAAACAAAAAGATCTGGGTAGTGCGGCTCAAAGAAGAAAAACTTCCACTTTCGGAATAAATGAACCCTCCTCGAGCCAGTGCTTTGCAAATAGTAGTGCTTCGAAACCTCTTGAAGGAACCAAAATGATAACAAGGGCCATGTACGAAACCTCCAATTACCAAAGGCTCGAGGAGAGAGACCAGTTAAAGGGATTGATGAATCTTGAAGAAGAAGAATGTCGAATCAAGTCCACAGGCGATGAAGAAGGCTGCAAAACTCTCCAAGATCTAATCTTGATGATGATGAGAAGCGATGAAGATGAAGCTCCTCTTCACGGAAAAGGAAAATTGAAAGCCTAAGCGGGCCCATGCCAAAGCCCTAGCGACTAAAACACCCTCTGCAAATACCAAGTCTATCCGGTGGTTGGTCTTCAAACAACAACCCAAAGAGAATTCAAGGCGAGAGAAGGAGCGGTGAGGCGAGCAAGACAAAGTCAACTTCCACTCGGGCGGAAGAAGCGAAATGAGTATGTGAAGTATGACAATGATTCCTCATCTGCAGGTGCATCAATCGGAAAATGGCTATTGGATTCTTGAACTTAAGCATCTATTGGTAAATTAAGATTTCGGAACCGATCCATAAACAACTTTTGGCATGGAGAAAAGATAAACCTACCTTGATCAACACCAATCACATCAAGCATGGTTGGATTTTGAAGTTATCAAGGCTGAAGCCGTGAAAGGACCTCTCGATGAATGTCCATATGGAAAGCGGATGATGTACCCGCGAAATTACGAACATTCTTGGAGCACAAGAAGCAAGACTGTTGTGGAACCTATGGTCGTTCTATCGGCGAAGATCAATACAAGGGTGACATCGGATATGAAGATTATCTATGAATACTTCAAGCTTTGGATATCGAATAGAGCATGCACGGAAGTGGGGAAAGTACACTATGGGTGACGGTTTGCCAGAAAAATCCTGCAAAACCTACAAAGTGCGTGGATTTGCGGAGACACGAGATGCTCGTCGAACTCTTCTCTATGACTATTACGATGACATCAAAGGTTTGGAGATAGGAAATTTGCGGTGATCCTGAAACTTATTGAAGACTTGAAGAGTTGAAGACTTGAAGACTAGTTTATTAGGATGTTTACTTGGAGCTTGGTCACTCCTATTGTCCTAATTTACTATGTAGTTTGTATTTTCTTGGTGAGCTTAAGCGTATCATGTATTAAAGTTATACGTAATCTTTAGTTGTAACTTATCGAAGAACTTACTCTCGAGATAGTATTCTATAAAGATAACTTGTCGATAAGATCACACCTTGTGATTTGGTTGATGTCTACTTTACGCACTTAATTAAATAATTTGAAGATCTTAAGAAAGATTAAGTGTTGGATTGTTCACTCATCCAGTTGTAATAGGTAAAGATAGTCATCGTTGGTGATCAAAAAGGAAATTTGTTGGAAATTTCTTGAGAAATTTGTTAGGAAATTTGTTAGATATTTTGTTAGAAATATCTGTTTAGGTTTTAATCGACAACATGATGACTTATCTTAATCTCGAAAGGTGATTAGTACTCTTGGTTCACTTGAACATTGTAAAGAGAAACTCACTAAGTATGATAGTCTAGCTAATCTTGTATAGGATGTTAGGTCTCAAAATGTAATTTTTATTTTATGAAGAAAAGAAGAAGACACCCAAGCGAGAACAAGCTCAGCGACATTGAAGACTTGAAAAGCTGCATGAATTCCATTGTTCGGATACCTTGAGATATCTTGAAGACACGAATAGTTTTAAACAAAGTATGTCACAAGAGATATCGAGAAATAAGAACATATCGAAAACAAGGAAAGTGTCCGAGATATCTATTCTCGAATACTGAGCTTTAACCACGTTTACGAAAAAGAAACATATATATTGCAAACAAAGTTGTTTAATAAATACAAGTGGTATCGAAGATTGAAGATAAGGGCGTGCAAGAATGGATAACAGTCTCGATCTGAAAGCATAGTTAAGATTGACACTAGGACAAAAGTATAGTACAATGCATTTAATGCCGCAGACGGAGATATGCAGATAAAAGCAACGACAAGAAGACAAAACACCTTTAGTACTATACACGGATATCAATAGTTTAAATTTGAGCTAACGGATACTATTGAGCGGAACTCGAATTCATCTATAAATATCAACACTTAGGCTTGAGAAGATACCTTAGACACACCTTGATGCATAAAAGCGAACATCTTACCAAACAACTTACTTACTCACAAAAGCTTTGTTGTGACCAAAGCATTTGATCTTGAGTAACGAAGTTCTAAGTGTCTGATCTAAACAAGCAAAGCTATACGTGAAAGAGTTGAATCAAAGATCAACTATAAAGATTCATTCTCTTGAGCGGATATCCTCGAAGAATCGATAAAATCGAACAAGATACCATCTGTTGTAAAGTGTATTAAGTACCTTGATTCACGAGCTATCGAATAAGAATAAGTTATTAAAGAAGCTCATCGACAACTCAAAGCAAACCAACACCATAAGCTGGTAGATCAGAAGTACTTAGTTTGAAAATGGGGGAATAACTCAAAGATTAAAGTATAGGAAGTGCTTGATTTGAAACTAAGGAATAACTCGAGGTTATTAGTATAGGAAGTACTTGGCTCGGGAAGCTGGGAATAACTCGAAGGTTTACGAGTATAGGAAGTACTTGTGTAATGGGGAACCTTCGGGGGAACATTTGGTTGGGAACGATTGTTAAGAATCTTAGAATAGGTTTATTGTAAGGTGAACTCAATTATTTGTTCTAGTGGATTCTAGGTCTACGATGAACCGAAGTGGATTAGTTGGAGGATTCGCCACCTCCATACCACTATACTTTGTGTTATTTACCTTTACTGTATTTACATTTCAGAACACACACATACATTAGCATTTACGCACTTATCTTTATTAAGTCTTCGGCTACGATTCTAAGTATCGGATATCTATTGGATATGAAATAGTTTTATCGACAAAAGTTTTAAAGACTATTCACCCCCTCTAGTCTTTTACTTTAGATTATCTGGACAACGATGTCTGAACAACGATTTGACAATCTTATGCAGTTCTTCAAGTCTTCAATGTCGTTGAGCTTGTTCTGCTTGGATGTCTTCTTCTTGGTCTTCTCTTCATAAAATAAAAATTACATTTTGAGACCTAACATCCTATACAAGATTAGCTAGACTATCATACTTAGTGAGTTTCCTCTTTTACAATGTTGAGTGAACCGAAATTACTAATCACCTTTACGAGACTAAGATAAGTCGCCGTGTTCTTTGATCAAAATCTAAGCGAGATATTTCTAACAAAATATCAACAAATTTCCGACAAATTTCCCAACAAATTTCCAACACTATCTCATCACGTTTTCATACAAACCACATGGGATAATGTAAAGTCTATTACCAAGTCACGATTAGTAAGGATTTAGAGCGTAGAGTTGGATGAATAAAGAACAAATGCGAAATTACGTTTTAAAACTCATTCATTAATATAACATGGCATATAAAGACATAGCAATAATAGAGTTTCGGCGGTTTGCCTTTACAAAAGAAAATTAGCTACTCTTAGTATTCTTCTATAGGCGATGATGAAACCGGCAAGAACAAGAAAGAAATCGAAGTCTCAAGAAGAAGGAAAATCGAAATCGAGAAGAAGAAAAAGAAAACAAAAGTTTAGTCTTGGATGTCTTGATGCGACTTCTGAGGGTTTCTCCTTTAGATGCTCTTGATTCTGTAGATGTCGATCCTGGTGTGTATGTGGGTTTAGGATTTCACTTCCCGAGGGTGGTTCTCTCAGGAAACTACTTTTGGGGGTTTCACTTCCCAGGGCTAGTTGCACAGCGACGAGGTTTTTCTGAGATCATGGATTACGAGACCCCGAGGTCTTATTTATACTTTAATATGAAGGTTACGGGCGACCTTGGCGACAAAAATGGTTAAAAAGGCGAGGTGAGGAGCTTGTGGATCGAAAAAAGCTTGTATGGCCCACATGTTAATTGTTTCTCCTTCCGGCTGATTTAGGACCTCTAAAACTCGTTTTCTTGGAAAATGATAAATACAAAGTTTAGAATTTTCAATAAGATTTTCATCGATAGTTTATGAGCTGAATCGGACTTCTAGAACTCGGTATGCATTAAAATAGTGCATCTGGTCGATTTCTTCGGGTTATATATCAGGTTTTCTTCGTTCAGGAGTTGAGCCTCGTAACCTTGTTATAATGAAAAGTTTCCTTCTTGACATTTCATGTCCTTCTCTAGCTCCAAGTAGAATTGTCATGCTTCCTTACTTTTCTCGATTTACGCTTTAATTATAGCGTTTGGTGCTAAAATTAGCAAATCCTCAAAAAGGCGATCATGACCTGAAATACACAATTTGGTAATTAACCATAATATGATACAAATATTGAATCTAAGGCAAAAATGAGGGTCTAAAAGCATGCCGTATCGCATTTCATATTCTCATCACACCCCGAGCAGTTTCTTGCTCATCCTTGAGCGAGACAAAAAGCAATCAATAAGTAGTGACTATGAAATGAGTAAAGCATCAACCACAACATAGACAATGACGGTTCTAGGGTTTCAAATTCCAGCTCATTAGTTTCTACTCCAACCTCTATGACTCCTGACAAGCAAATAACAAGTAAGCATCACTCACTACAAACAACGATTTACAAGTGTAACCGATGTCTTTCAAGGTGTACTTTAAGGGCGATTTGGTTTGAATGGCATTTCATCTGGTCAAATAGCACTTCTCGAGCGTATGCATTTGAAGACGTTGGAATCGCGGTTTGACCATGAAAATGGTTGTATGAATGCGACTTTTACGAGATCTCGTTTAGATGCGTTTGAACTTGAAATGCATTTCGAAATCAATTGTGGTATTTGGTTTAGATGCGTTTTTGGTATTTTGGGCCCACTTTAACTTTAAATAGCATCAAATTACATTTGAAATTGCACTTTGTTTGGTTGTATGTATTTGAAATGAAAATTCATTTAATGAAACAAACTATAAAATAGAGGGATTAAACAACATTTAAGTACATCACAATAATCCATGATTAGTACAACGGCAATAACAAAACACCAATATAACCCAGAAATTAACATAACCTAATCGGTGATTAGCTATTAGTTAAAAGAGATTACAACAAAATAGCAAGTACTTGCCTAATTAAGGCCATCGAGCATAATTAGTGAGTAATAGAACCCATTAATGACCCGATTAAAGCATTCTTAGTTAGTAATTGAACGACTAACGCCTACTTAAGAAAGACCACTCTAATCAAAAAATGGATTTGGAGATCAAGTGTGGTAATGTCTAGTTTTCACAAGATTGGAAATTACTTGAAAACAACATTTCAACTACTACATAACTATTGTAGCCCTTTTGAGTTCTATATGGACTTATTTCATACAACCACCCACATTTGAGTTGTCAAATTGAATACTAAAATTGAAGCTAGCTTTAGATTACGCATACATGAATACAAATTAAGCCAACATTAAATGACACTCGTATGATCTAAAATGAATTTCAAGATCAAGTGTAGTAATGTCTAGTTTTCACAAAATCGGAATGTCTTGAAAACACCATACTTGCAAGAACACAACTATTGTAGGCCTTTAGGAGTTCTATATGGACTTATTTCATACAACCACCCACATTGTAACTTAAACAAATTGAATACTACAATGGACTACAAGAAATTAGGAAAAAACAGCGGAAAGGCGGTTTTATCAAATACCTATTAACAATTGCTAAGGATAGCGGCCAGTTTAATCGATAAAAATCGCTACCCATCTTGACGGATAATTTATCCGTCGCTAATGTAATGTTTTAAAATATTTTTTTAAAAAAATTCAAAAATTCTGACGGATAGATTATCCGTCGTAAATTATTAAATTAATTTAAAATAAAAAAAATGGCGGCAGATAAATTATCGTCGCTAATTTAAAAAATTAAAAAAATTATTATTAGGTCCTAGCGGCGGATCGCTATCAATAAAACAAAAAGTGCTCCGTGCAAAATAGTAAAAATAAAATGAAGCCCATTTCCACCATTTTGCTTATGCTTCCTTCTTCTCCCTTTTAAGATTTCAATTCGATTTCTCCACTTTTAAATTGGCGGGTGTCAATTGAAGCTAAGTGGGACAAGGAGCTTGGGTGGTCGATCAATTTCATCCTTCTGCTATTTTTACATAATTTGAAGGTATTATGCTAAACCCTAGCTATTCTAAATTTGGGATTTTTGATAATTTGGATATTGTATGTTTGTAAATAATTATGGTAGCTAGTAAATGTTATATAAGTAGTGGGTTAAACTTGGGTTGTCAATTGATTGATTTTGTTGTGAAATTTATTTAGTGTTTGATGTTTGATTGATTAAGCTTGATTTTCATGTTTGATGTTTTGTATATGTATTCACGATTAGTGTTTGAAACCCTAATTTTTTACAAATTTAGAATTTTGTTAATTCGACTAGTTTAATGTTAAGTATATATATCAAATTAGTATTACTAGTTAATTAGTATAATGTTAAGATTTAGTAAATTAACTTTGAGATTTTTATCACTTAGATTGTTAATTAGTATAATGTTAAGTAGTTTTGATTTGATAAATTAGTATATGTACTACATACTTGAGGATTTAGTTAAGTGTTTGAGACCATTTTGATTATATTAACGTGTAATTTATAATTTATAACTCGTAGTAGTAAGTGGTTGAAATGGTTAAAATACATGGGAAATTTTGTAACATATCGAACACTTAATAATTAATCATGAAATTATAAGGAACATATAATAATTAACAATTAATCTCTACAATCTCGGCGGTGGAATCGATCTAATAAATTCATCTGATCTAATCAATTGGAGCATTAGGAGTTACGAAAGTATCTAATGAATTATTTGTTCATGGATGTCACGATCGTATGGCGGTAAATAAGCGAGTTTGTAGGAGTTTTGTAAAAGGGTTAAAAGGTTTCATCGCGTTTGCCATGGGACATCGACTTGTGCAAGCAGAGGGGTTGATAAAATGTCCTTGCACATTGGAAACTGCGAAACAAACAATTTATGACTCTACGGTATTGAGCACTTGAGGCGTAATGGATTCATGCGAGTATCATGTATGAATTCATCATGGTGAAGCTGCCGTCCTTGGCATACCTCCAAGCGGAGGCGAGGCGGAGTGCAGGGCGCCTATTGATACGTTTTTGGTTGTGGAACATGTGCATGGTGTATTGGGAGGAGGATGTAGATACATTTGGAATGCGAGTTACATGGTAGGGGCGTCACAAGTGGTGAGGAGAGGCTGCGAGAATGATGAGTTTTATCGGTTTTGTCTTTGAAGCATATAACTAGTAATCATTAGTTGATATATGAAACCAAACATTATGGTAAAATTGAAGTTAATGTAACTTATATTATGTAATGACATAACAATTGATTGAAGCTAATATAACTTATATTATGTAGTAATTGATTGAATTATTATGCAATTGATTTATTATAAGTAAATGATAGACCTCGATCTAATGAATTCAAATGTGAGTTATTATCTAATTATTCAATGAATACCGATCGTTCATGGATGTATTATGCATTACTATAAATGGCGAGTTCAATGAGTTTTCGATAGGGGTTGAAGGTTTCATTGCATTTGCAATCTCAAATCCGGCTTGTAAGGGACGGGTTGATAAAGTGCCTTATACAATGAAAATGTGCGAAACAAGCAATGCACGGCTCCTCTGATGAGTCGGCCTTGAGGAAAAATGGATTCCACCCTCGTATCGGTATGGAATCATCATGGTGAGGAAGCGGCGAATCAATACATATGACCGATAAAGGCGGTGTGGAAGGAAGAAAAATGATCAAGTCGGAACAAAGTACTTGGCGATGCTATTAGCTCGAGTCGAACAAATGGTGTATGATCTTTGCGGCGAGTTCATGGACACAACTAACCTTTGAAACAGGGGAGGTGGAGGAACCACGAATCCGGGATCAGTGTTCTTTGACTTGATAGAATCATCGAGGAAGCGATTTATCCAGGTGTAAGCTCTTGAGTTGTCTTTGTTGGCTCGGCTAATGAGTTGTAAGGCTAATGGCGCAATGCGAAGCGAGCTTCAATGAATGGAGTTGGCGTAATGTCGGCCCTTTGTCTGAAAAACCTAGTTCCACTTTTATAGCGAAGAAAAGATCACGGGGTTTGGTGTTGCCGTGGTAACCATAGTATTGTCCAAAATGTGCATGATCTATTGGGAGGAGGATCGGATCTAATACAATGCAAGTTACGTGGTAGAGAGCAGTACAAAGCGTTACAAGGAGGGGCTGCAAAGAAGCGAAAAAATCTCCCACATAAGAAAATGTGGTACTTCCCTCTAGCACCTCGTTTGAAGAGATTGTATGCTTCAAGTGTACGGATAAAATGTGGTGGCCTGAGGGCGAATGTCTGGGATAATCACGAGAAGATGGTAGAATGGACCATCCATGATCTCACCGCATGGAAATGGTTTGATAAGACATATCCGAGTTTGCGGCGAATCTAGAAATGTATGATTGGGACTTTATGCGGATGGTTTCAACTTGGTTTGGAAGTGAAAAATACTCTTGTTGGCGATTATGCTCTGCCGTACAACTACCCGGTGAGTGCATGAAGGAGCCATTCATGTTTACGACTACGTGGTGCACAGGCGAAAAGATCTGGGTGGCGTTGGATGTTTCTTGACCCTAATCAAGGAGGATCGAGTTGTGGGCGGATGGTATCCACGCATATGATGTCGACCATAATGTGTTTGACTTTCCTGCGCACTCCATGCTATATACGGAAGGAAAACAGCGAGAAATATGCATGTCCACATTGCTTGGAGGATCTTGATGCATTTAAATTTGAAGGGTAGTGGAAAATTTTGTTGGTTTTGATTGTCATCGTGGGTTTCTGAAAGTGACCATTAGTTCGGGAAGAACAAGGATCAATTCTTGAAAAATAAAATTAAATAAACAAAAAGCCCAAACCAAGACTTAGGTGCCTGAAATTCTTGCGGAGATTGATAGGTTGGGTCTTATGAAGGTGGTGAACTTGGGTGGATGAACCATAACGAGAAAATTGGTAAAATTGTGGTTGGAGGAAGAAGCATCTTTTGGGACTTGCCTTATTGGAACGGTCTTCTTATCGAAATCAAAACTTAGATTTCATACATTAGGAAGAACGTGTTGAGAACTTTTTCAATAAACTTTGCAACATTGAGGGAAAAACAAGGACAATCTGCAAACGAAGTCTAGAGGAGTTAGATACGTGGTGTAAAAGGCTGAGTTGACAAACAAGGATGAGAAAGGTAAGTGGCGGCGTGCTACACAATTGTGATACATCTAGGTCAATTTTGTTTGATTGGGTGAAGGCATTGAGTTTCCCAGGATAATTCGCCTCAAATTTAGAAGTGTGTGGATTTGAAGAAAATGGTTTTTGGGATGAAGAGCCACGTCATCATGTGTTCGTGAAGAGCATTAAGGTAGCATTTCTAGGCGCTAACTAAACATGTATGGTAATTCTATCAAGGTTGAGCTTATTTTTAAAAATTTAGGCACTGGTGGTTCATGACAAAGTGTTGGAAAATCTTGAAAAAGAACATACCATTGATTCTGCAAGCTCGGCGTATCTTTCCACTAAATTTGGTTTGATTCTATGGAGCACTTAGGTTCAACTTCCCGTGAAGCAAGACTTGCTGGACGGTTCGATGTCGATGTATGTATCCATTAAGAGATACTTGGGAAATTGAAGAAGTATGTGAACAACAAAAGGTAAACTGAAGGATCGATTGCCGATGCCTACATTGAGAGAAGCGCAACCTTACACTCTTATTACTTTGATGTACGCGTCCCTACGAAGACATCGAAGTAAAGCAGACACATTCGAAGTTCAAGCGGATGATGAGTTGTCCCTATCTATCTTTAGGGTATCGGGGAGACCTCTTGGTGGAGCTAAGAAAGAATATCTTCACGGGAAGGAGTTGAAAGCATTTCAATATTATGTCCTCACAATTGTCTTTGAGGTTGACAAATAAGTCTTTGCTATTTGCGAGGTGAGCAATACTTACTTTAAATTTTAATATAGCTCGTAAGTCTCTACTTCAATTATAGAGTTATCATCGAATCAATGTTTGCGGTGTTTTCAAAAGCGTTGTTTGGAAGAAAATCCTCGGATGTGTGGAGGATACACTAGAGGAACTACTTGACTCAAAAATGGAATCGAATTTCAGTTAGTTCGAAAAGAGTATGTCGAAACCTATTAACAACGTCACATACCTATACTTAAAGGCTCTCGGAGGGCCATTCAAAAGATCTACACATTCCAGTTATATAGTCAATGGCCTTAGGTTCCTTTTGACAATGTAACACGGCCGTGGCGACAAACTGACTCAAGGTGTGTGTTAAGGGTCGCGATTATGGAACCTTTGCTTTGTTGATTTCCACGGGAAGCTAAAATGAATAGTGAGGATTGAATATCGGCTTGCCATTAAAAGAACCTTCTTGTTTGATGTTGAGTGGTATTGATCTAATCCGAGTCTGAGGAAGAGCGAAGCGGTATGAAATGGTTGATGTGAACCCGAAAAGAAGTGCGAACCAAGTATGAACCATTTATTTTGGCGACTCAAGCACGACAAGTGGTGTTCTTGAATATCAGCGGAAGCGAGAGAAGCGGAATGTTAGGCTACGATACCTATTGGTGCTTTCGCTCGAAAGTGGAGTACATTGAGAAAAGGCGATTTCGATTACAGACTCATACGACAAGAGGATGTCGATAAACAAGCGAGAAAATCCATAGAAGCGGATGATGAGTTGTTTGATACCTTACGAGGACAATATGTAGACTTAGAAACCTGGCGATGACGGTATATGTGTATTATAACTAGTTAGTAGTTGATAACACTTGAGTATTACATTACGCATGAAAAATGGTTACATGTGTTATTTATAATTTATTTTATTATAACTTCGTACTAACACATTTTATTGTATTTGTTACATGTTTTGCGGATGCCATGACGGAGACCACCCACTATCTTACATGACCATCTACATGATGGTCTTTGGGTCGAGGGCAGTCGAGAGGGGTGAGGGCTCTATTGGTCGAGCAACAGTCTCAATTCTGAGACCCCCCACCGACCAGTCATAGCGGCAGGGCTGCAGTCGGCCGGACCTGATGAGGAGGAGGATGATTGTCCTGCCTTGAGTGGGAAGCTCTGAATCAGCGTTCGTGGGACGGGTTGCTGTGATTTTTCCTCTTGCTCCACGAGTAAGTACTATACATTCTTCTTAAATATGTAAAACATAACTTATGATAGTTGACAAATATAAATTGTTGTACTAAAGTAATAAATATTTGTTTCTTGTATCTTATACATTGACAAGGTTTATGGCCTCGGGAGGTCCACAACAAACTAGGTGACATCTTCCGGAGGAGAGAGCCACAGGCGGGTGGTGGTGTTGGTCTCACATCTCGTCGCATGGGGCCGGTGCTTTGATAATTGCGGGTAAGTTAAAATATGACATTCCTTTATTGTTATTATAACCGTTTTAATATAGGTGGTATGTTAGCCACTGTATGTGAGTGGTATGTTAGCCACTTTATTTGGGTGATATGTTAGTCTGCTTGTGTTAGTAAAATTTAGGACAATGTGAGTGGTATGTTAGCCACTATATGTAGATAGTATGTTAGTCACTTTGTTTGGGTGATATATTAGTCACCATTGTGTTAGTAAAATTTAGGACAATGTGGTGGTATATTAGCCACTATATGTGAGTGGTATGTTAGCCACTTTGTTTGGGTGATATGTTAGTCACCATATCTGTTATGTTGTTGTATCTTATTAAATTGATGTAACATGGTGACTATATATATATATATTAACTTTGGATGTTGTATGAAATTGGGAATGTAGAAGAGTACTTCATTCCTAGTAGATTGATCCCAGATCGCATGTTTATGATGGGATCTAAAGCATGTCTGGGATATGGTCCGTACTTGGAAAGCCATTTGGGATCGGAATGGCCAATGCCTCCACTGAGTTGATGCGAGGAGTGGGCCCTTTGGGATGCCCTCTTGGTCTCGGTGATGTGAGAATATTGCCTACATCAACAAATGCAAAGGTGTCTCGATCGATCTGGCGGGAAGGGCCGTTCACCACCTT
Organism: Plantago major; assembly: GCA_026545765.1. Classification (NCBI taxonomy): domain Eukaryota; kingdom Viridiplantae; phylum Streptophyta; class Magnoliopsida; order Lamiales; family Plantaginaceae; genus Plantago; species Plantago major. The sequence continues at coordinate 92,186,373 of CM048839.1, forward strand.
GGGAAGCGATCTACTCTCCGATTATTACCAATCAATAAGTATATATATGTTTTTCAATCTAGCATTACATTATGTATTGTGTCTCTACTCTATTACTTGTGTGAGATGATAAATTGACTATATATATTTGTTCGGATGTCACGGGGAGGTGAAATCCAGTATGACATCTGAAAGGCTGACATAAGGCGGGGTATGGGTGATTCAGGCCGAGTCTATTGCGATATGTTTATGTTGCTTAAAGTTCATATTTGTACACTATTACAAGTTATTTTTGAAAAACAATAGCGATCATGATACCCTCACATTTTACAATTTGAGGTGAGGTTGATGCTCGGTGGCGAGTGGAGGAAGAGGCGGGTGATGTGTTTATCAGTCATTTGAACAAGTTGACAACATCTTCTTAAGGTCAACAAAATGGACAACAAAGGGCGAATATGGACTCAAAGAGCCTCGGTTTGAGCTTGGCTGGTCAAGGTGCTCTCATCATCATCCAGATCTAGGCGTCCGATTTTCACCACGAGCCCGGTCTGATATAGTGTGCGATGAAAGTGAGAACATGTTGCCTAACTTTCGAGAGATGGGCGGCCGACGAGAGAACAAAGGAGGAGATGGGCGGCGAGAGAAGCGAAGGAGGAGAACGAGCACCTTGATTCTGAGATGGAGCTTTCATGTCGATTCGGACACCACCCGTCTGGTAGATAGTTATGTATATGTACTATTTATGTTCGGATATATTATATTTAGACTTGTTGGATAATCTAGACTTATTCGGATATTACATTTTTGATTTATCATTTATTTAAATATTTTCCGTAATTGATTTATTATCGAGCATTATATTGATTAAATAGGTGAAATCTGAAAAGCGAGTTAATATTAAAAAAATTATTTTGTGGCCAATTGGTAGCGAATTTGAGATTCCGTCACTAATTCCAATAATGATATAGACGGATAGCATCTATCCAATGCGCCCCATCTACGACAGACGAATCTATCGAAGTCGCGATAATCGATTTTGAAAAATAAAAAAGGTCAAACAAGATAATCCGTCATGAATTGGGCGTATTATCTATCCGTAACCACAACTCGATTAGGCGGCGACATTATTATCCGTCGCCGTCCGAAATCGCGGGGTAGGCGACCGGTTGCTATTCTGGAGGGCGGATAGATCCAGCTACTGAACATATTCCCCATATTTATCACGGACATGAAATGCATGAATCCATCATTAAATGACATTCTAATAAAAATGGATTTGAAGATCAAGTGTAGTAATGTCTAGTTTTCACAAAATCGAATGTCTAATAAACACCATAGTTGAGAACATAACTATGGTAAGCACTTTTGGGTTCTATCTGGACTTATTTCATACAACCACCCACTTTGTGAGTTGCCAAATTGAAACTTAAAATTGAAGCTAGCTTTGGTTACTGAGACATGAATTGCATGAGTCCAACATTAAATGATACTCTAATCAAAATGGATTTGAAGATCAAGTGTAGTAATGTCTAGTTTTCACAACTAACATCATTAAAACACGAATAGACAATGCTTTCATTGGTCTGCGGTCGTCCTAGAGCACATCAATTGTAAGAATAAAAAATGGATATTCAAATCAAGTCTAGTAATGTCTATTTTTCACCCAAATGGGAAAGGACTCAACTTAGCATGGCATTTTTACATAAGTACACTACATATTTTGGTCTTACATGGTCGATTAATCCAGCTACATACCTCTGAAGATGAGTTGGTTGTTGTGGAATTGAACACAAGTGTTGAAGATTGTAGTAATGCCAAGTGTTGAGTTGGGGTTCGACCAAGTCACCCTCTAACCCCTACTATATAAGATGGCGCATCTTGCTTTTGAATCCACATCAAAACACGAAAGCACAGAATATCGAAAACACATTTGCAATGTCTCCTACCTCGAATACTTTGAGGGCAACCCACCCGCAAGGCGCAAGACGCGATGTTCTCTGACAATAACTTTGCTAAGGAACATGTCGAGCGATTGGTGATTGGAATTGAAGATTGCTCTTGAACCATACCATAGGATTATCCCATAGAAACCAGGTTTGCGAATGACCTCATGATCACGGAGTTGAGGGAGAAGTTTAGCGTCTCTTACAATTTCTTGAGGTTGGAAGATGGTGCTCAAGCTTTGAATCACGCCCTTGGTTTTCTGAAAATATTGAAAACAAAGGGAATGCATTACGATTTGGTGATGAGCAGGTTCTCTGTTGATGATGGGTGTGGGAGAAACTAATGAAGGTTAGTGTTACTTTATAGTTGTTAATTAATTTTGTGTATCTCATGTCAATTAATTGTAACTCGTATGGTCTTATGATAGGAGGATGGCGGTGCCTATGGTACTTGAACATTGGTGATCCGTTGTGGAATGATCTTGGATGTGTCTTTGAAGGTCAAACTTTGGGATGCTTGTGACACTTATGAGTTTAAGCGGAAGCCGATGAGAACTCCGACTTCGGTTAAGGATGTGGCGTCTATAAACTTGAGAATGTACTAACCGCTTCACGAATCGACCATTGCTTCCTTCACTGCGTGCTCCATACCATTGCAATTTGTTTGAATCTCCGATGTAAAAGATGTGCTTGGATCTCCGGCAAGTTGGAATGGTGTTGATCTCCATTAGTGCGACAACCCTTGAGGTTTGAATCTCCGGGTAAGTCAGAGTTTTTGTATCGATAAGCGGGAGGAATGGAAAGCCATAAAGATTGCGAGTCTTGGAGAAGTCCGCCACTAAGAAGAAGCTCATGTTGGATTTCACACTTTCACTAGGTGAATCCAGAGCAACAAACCTTGAAACATAGGTTCTCCTACAAGTTTGAGAAAATCTTAAAAGTTCATCACGAAGGAAAAATGAACAAGTTGATGTGTGGTTGCATAGAGTAAATCTCCACCATTAGGATGTTTTGAGCCACATTGCTCTCATTTTCCATGTGAGAAGCAATTAATTCGTAGTTTCGGCATTGTAGTGTAGCTTCTTTAGTAACTTGTTTATACGCTGTCATTTAGAGTCTTTTTGTCATATGAAACCACGTCGAGTCTATTGTGGTTTGGTCATATAGTATCTTGTCATTTTGTTACTTTATCAATGAAAAGGTGGAAGATTTCTATGCATCATTTTCAATAGTCAAGTTTTTCATGCATGTGAAGCGGTGTTGATTTTCATAGGTGAACCTTACTAATATAAGCAAGATAGCAAATGACTTGAAGAAGGCGTACTCAAACTCCGAAATGTATAGTCAAATTCCCAATCAAGTACAAACAAAAAAAGCGGTATTTGAGGAACTAATTGTGAGGAAATGGGTGGTAATTTCGATTTCTTAGTAGTAGACAAAACAGGACATCATCCTCTCAAATCCAAACTAACTAGCGTAAGGATCATACACATCTCTCATATCATGCCTTTCATTCATAAGCTCTTCATTGATGAAGGTGAACTTATCTTTCTCACTCATGATCCAAGAAGAACTCTAAGTTTGGAAGGTTGTGGAGTAGTGTCTTGCAATATCAATCTTCATTGATGAGGGCATTTTCTGGAACTTGTCGAGTTCATCATTGACAATATAGCATAGTCGATGATGTGGATTTCTTTGATCTACTCTCTTTGTCACTTCCATACCGATTTACTAACTCGATGTGACCTCCTTTGTAAAGTTAACAAAACCATCCATCATCATTTGCAAAACTTTTCATCCATTGTCTGCAACATTCATCCTAGCTCTCTTCTTCTTAGGATACATTACCTTCCACGAGATATCGGAATGTAACTACGGACTTTAGTTTGAGTGGTATTACATTCGTCGCCCTCCATACACTCCACCGCATTTGGAGCGATGTCGAGTTGGTGGAATGGAACCTTGGTCACTGCAGGTTGTAAAGATGCTTGTGTACCATCAGAAGCAATGTTATAGCCTTCATCTAGATCGTCATCGATTTGAGGAATCCTTTCATGTGGCATCAGTTATTCTTGTCTCCATAAGTCTTAGCCCTCTTACCAATTGCAATGTCCTCAAAATATCTCACACCAATCTTCAAAAGTAATCCCTTCTTGTCTCTCAAATTTAATGGCTTATGATCCCACTCATTTGAAGATCAAGAAACACATGACAATTTAATCTACATACAAAGTGTAATCTACAAAAAATAAACTACCAAATCATAATATAATCTATATGCATCACCTCGATGCGACTTTCCATACATGATCCTCACAGTTGAACTTCTTCTCAATATCACACCATCCTATTCCACTTTTCATCTTTAGTGCAAGTCTGATGTGAAAGCCTTCCAGTTTCGAATTCTATTATTGATGTGGGGCTTCACTCTTAGATCAGTTCCTGGGAAACAACTTTGAAGGTAACATTGAATATACATCAAGCCACCAGGTTTGAAACCTTGTTTCGACTTCAATCCAGCCAGCTTTGCCCTCTTCATACCTTAAGCGGCTGAATTCTTCTTTCTTACTCAAATCATAGTTCTTCTTACATTGTTCTTCCCATCTCCACTTACATAAGGTGATCATTACCATATCACCACTTTCATGGTAGGACATACATCATATCCAAAAGAGTCATTAATAAGCAAGTTTATATATACAAACACAATATCACATCAATGACTGAAATCAACTTTTCAAATAATCAAACATTAACATTTAATCGAATAAAGACATCGACTTCAAATCAACTTTGTCAACTCAAAATCAAAATAAACCCATAGAAAAAGTACACAACATCCATAACAAAACACCAATATGAAAATGTGCCAAGGTCATTCAGTTTCCAAGGAAGACTAATCATTAAATAGACAACTAGTAAACAAACTATCAAGATGTGGTGTGTCTAGTTGTTGCGTTAAATACACCACTCTCTTTCTCCAACCAAAGTACATATGACTTTGCAAGAACACGTCCATATTGCTTCCATTCAGGAATCGAACAAGCATCAATTGGTGCATCATCTACATCATCATCGTCGTCATCATCATCATCATCATCATCATCATCATCTTCATCTACAGCCCCCCATTCAATTGACTTCCGTGGTTTTTACGGTTAATTCCTCTTCTTCTAGCAAATCAACATCATCTACCTCTCTTAGGAAGTTGTGTATGAGACAACAAGCTAAATTATATCATTCTGGGTCTTGATGTGGTTGACCTTAGTATATAGCAACTTCTTCAAAAGTCGAAAGATCTTTCAATTACATTTCTAAGCGGATGCATGTTTAAGGTTGAAATACTCCTTGAAGTTTTGGGCATAGATTGGACTCACCCACTCTTTCAAGTGATAGCGTGTCTTAGGAATGGAGGCAAGAAGCGGTGAATTCTTATATGTAGCATCCATGGATAAGTAGTTCCTTAGACATAAAGAATGCATTATTGTAAGTTTATAACATTTTGAAACCATGTAACAAGTAATAGATGGTAGTTTTTTCTACCGACGAGCTGTGAATCCATTCTTTAGAGCATCCCTCAACACACGGCCATCATTTGCAGAACCTTCTTGATTAGTACATAGATGAACTTCATGTCCTTGTTACAAACAGCAAGGACATTATGAGAATCGTATCCTTCACATTACATTTTATGTCAAATCGACTTTCAGAGTTTGAACACTAATGTAAGTACCATCCGATGCCCCAAGACATCCCTACAAAAAAGCAAGCAGGTTAGTAGTCAAGGACATGGGTACATCATTCATTAAAACACAACATTACATATCAATTACCTTGAAGTGGCACCATGGCTCTTCTTCCCAAGTTCGAGGTATGAGTACGTAGCCATAAGTAATACATCATGTAGTTTCAATCTGATTGAAGCACCTCTTTGAAATGGGGTACTCATGTGTCGGAAGCGTTCAAAGTCATACCAAACAATCCTTTGTTTGGTATGATAACAAATACTCTAAAAATATGGTGACTTTCTCCTCGAACTAACATATAGGCCGTTTTAAGCACTCCACGATCTTTAAACAAAGCCAAAAATGCTTGAATGGTTCCATTCTCATTCTAAGGTTATTCTTGAGTTGGTATCATAAAGTAAGGTAAGTCTACTCATCTTAGCCTCAGCCTTTTCATCTTTGGTATCAAGCGATATGAGCTGGCAATGTCACGTTTACGTTTAATATTACAATTGCTTAACATGCTATATGTAGTACAGTCATAACAAGCATCATGCCATAGACATCACCGTTATTAGCTTTATGAGTTGTTGTCTTTGTGCATTGGACAACATATCTAAAAAATACACAATTATCACTTTACCAAAACTAGAAGAAGGCATCTACATTTCATAACATACAAAACATAGACATTATATTCGGTTATGCAACATTAAAAAAGAACACAACATAGGCATAGTATATTCTCGAGAAAATAGCAACTTGAGCATGCAACCATTGATCTGATTCGATTCCAAGATTAAAAGCTATTAATGGACCGGAACGGTTTGATGAAATACACAAATTTCTTCAATACAATTTACAAAACTAGATGAATTGAAACCGGTCTAAAGGTCGACTAGCATTTACTATAGTAGAGGTTTAGCATTGAATACACTTCAATAAATAGCAAGCAAGTTCAGCTCAACAATAAATGTAGTACTAAAAGACAACAATAAATCCATCTTATCGAGTAAAGAAAACAATATGTGAAGTGGGTGGTTTACCTTCAGCCAGAGCTCTCAAGCTATTAGTCCAGTTGGATGGACCTCGACTTCAAACAACCAACACTTCCTGCGCTCGAATTAGGCACATGCTTTGAAATTGAGGTGAAGATGATTAGATTCAGCAAGTTTGAGGAAAAAAAATCAACTTGGGTATTTTAAATGACCTAGGCGTAGATTCAGAAGTAATGGTGGCTGTCTTTGATTTTGGGTTTATATATGTGTGCCCTAGGGCTGTAAATGGGGGTGGGGGGGGGGTATAATGGTCTATCCATTAAAGTTGAGAAATGCATTTTGACTCACACATCTCAAACACACCACCCAGCTCATGTATTTCAAAACGCAGCTAGAGGTGTGTTTCGAGCAAATGTCTGTGATCTTTTCCAAGCGCATTTGGGCGAAACACACCTTACCAAACACTGATTGACATGTGGTCAACCATTAAATAACTTACCACTCATCAAACCAAGCTGCCCTAAGATCATTACCTCATGGTAGGGTTATGCAATAAATGCTCCCAAATGTCAATGCACAAATCAAAGTAGTACTCGGGTTGGCTTGGTGAGTAAAATAGGTAAAAGATAATATAGAGTGTTTAGCTAAGCATCATTAAAAAAAGATGAGCAAAGATTTGAACAAAGGGTATTCGAGGACTTATCCTTTGGGACATGAGTTCCTTCCTTCAACCGTCTTCTCTCAATGACAAATCTTGACTTGTCCATCATCATCATAAGTACTTCATCGGTTGCTTCACATAGACTACTTGCTCCTTTATTTTTTCTCTTTTTTGGTTTCTTTGACATATTATTTTTTGCGATCGTTTTACCGACTGTAGCTTTGGTTGGCCATAATTGGGCTCTCTTCGTCTCTACATTTTTTGGTAATTATGCATTATGCCCGCACTTTTGTGCATTGGTTTAGTATACATGACATCAACCCTCATGGACATGTAGCTTTTAGGGCCGATATGTAGGTAATGTCGTAACATACCCAACAGCGGTGATCCACAAGGACCACAGATCCACTCAAGAGACTTTTGTACATTTGCATTTTTCGGTACTTTTTACATTTTACGGAGCAAGAGCTAGTGATTTTTGCAATACAAAAGTAGGGCGACAAGGTTACCTTCAGATGATGTCCATCTTCCACTTCTCCCCCAAACTAATTTCTCGAACCAGGGTTAGCGTTTTCTTCTCTACTTTCCCCCAAACCAATTCTCGATCATGATCAAAACAAGATTCTCCTCCATTTCTTGTAACTCGTTGCTTCATTTCTTCGTTCAAGCTCGGTCTTGGGTTGCTGACAGCGCTGAAGTAAAGCATGTATAGGATATATATGGTGGAGTTTCATAAGGGCTCAACTCGAGAGGTCGGTGAAAGGTATGAAAAAAGATTGAGAAGGTAAGTACTACAAATCACATTCATACTGATAAATAAGGACTTCGAGGGTAGCGATGTTCACAATTTACGGACTTAATCGAGTAACAAGTAAACTTCGATCATCAAAGTAGCATGGGTTGGGTTTGGTGGGAGCATATATTCAATAGCGGTGACATGAAAACAAATCCATGACCCCTCATCTTAGTCATAATTTATACTTAGTAATATTCTCCAGATCTTCCTTCTTTTCGAAAAGGCAAGTAACCACAGACGTAAGATAAAGTAAATCTAGTTCTTAGACATAATTAACTATAGCAACTATGTGCGAGATATTTAAAAGCTACTAGACCCGAGCAAGTTAGCAGGACAATAGTCAAATCAATTCTTCCCCCAAACCTAGGAGAGAGCAGATAGGAAGCTAGGAAAGTAAAGAATAAAAAGGAAAGATACTCCCATCTCGGTACTGTGCTTCCATGCTTGTTTAATTAAGTCCCCCTCCGCCTATCATCCTGGTCTCCCAGTTGGTCATTACTCTAGCTCCACAAAGTTTATGCATTGTTAGGAATATCTGTTTAGATTTTGATCGAAACCACAATGACTTATCTTAGCTTTCGGAAAGGTAATAGTACTCTTAGTTCATGAACATTGTAAAAGAGGAAACTTTACGAGTATGTTGAATCTAACAAATCTTGTATAGGATGTTGGAGTCTCTGAATGTAATTTTATATCTTTAAAGAAGACTAAGAAGGAAGCATCCGGAAGAAAGAACTCTTTTATTATTGAGAAGACGAAAGAACACCTAAGATTCTTTGAAGAATAGGGAAAAATTTGTCCTCAAATACCTTGGCTGGGATACCTTGAGCTAAGTCTCTGAGAGACAAATGTTTCGATAGGTTTTACGATGCACTATAGGTCAGCTTGAGTGGACTTGCAAAGCCTCGAGATAGCTTCGTTGTTCCATTGTGATGCGGGACAAAAGTTGGTAAGTGCATTTATTACGAACATAGATATACGAGCAAAGAGAAATCTACGAAAGACAAAAGCTCACTATCGTACTAACCGGATATCGTTAGTTTGAATTTCATTGAGCACAACGGATGAAGTAATGCAAGCGGCCTGATTTTCAACTATAAATATCACCACTTAGAATGCTTGAAAACACACCTTGAACTACTTGATCATACATTACATTCAAGCATAAAAAGCCTTCTTCTATACTCTCTAGCTTACCCATCTTTATGCGACTAAAGCTCTTGAATTCTAAGTAGCACGAAAGTTCTAAGTGTCGATCCTTAACAAAATTGTGTATTGTGAAGGAGTTGAATCCGGAAGATATAATTACGACTCATATGTAGATTCAATCTCTTGAACAACATCAAGACTTGGGTTAGTAAAGAACAAGTAACCATACATTTGTCTTGTGAAAGGAAAGGCGTTGACCATGCCTTTGAGGGAAAAACAAGACCCGAAAGAAATGCATTGGAAAGTTCTTGTAAAAAGAACAACCTGCTTGAAAAGTGTAACCAACCACAATACCATCTCTCAAAAAGGGAAGATTCTTGGAGCTAGAAAATTCTCTAATATCACGTTTGTAGAAAGAAAAATGACGAGAGACTAGTAAAATTCTGAGAGAAGATCTCGATCGGCACCGGAATTCTTTCGAAATGGCATTGGCTATAAAGCCATATTGAAACAACTTGCTCCATGAGTACAAAGCTAGAGCAAGAGCGATGGATGAAAGCTAAGTTGCTTGATGTGCTCAAATTAGTACTTGATAAAATCTGAAATGCTTTCTTCATGATTTGGTTGTAAATAGACTTTTAACTCACGAGATCATTCTCGAGGAGCTAAATAAGACCTAGCTATGATGTTTCCAAGTATCCAGCCCGTAAGAGTTCCAGTATGAGTTTGTAAAATTGAGTTTGATTTGAAGAATAAACTAAATAAACGCTAGGAAACTAAAAGCAGAGTTTTGAATCAGAGAGAGAGGAAGTAGAACCACGGAAGCATTTTCGAGGAGAAATCAAATACGGATTAGACCAAGTGTTCATATCTTTGTCATAGTTATTTGTCGAGGATAAATCACGCAATTTTAGTTTAACCCGGACATTCTTTGAAGATGTAGAAGTTGGAAATCAATCGATGGTTTAGTCGAAACGATTGATTCTTTTGAAAGATTCGAGAAAAGAATCTCTAAAATTGGGGATTTTACGAAGTTGAGAAAAAACTTATACATATAAACAAACCCTAGGTTAAGATCCTAATTGGTTAATCCTACATTGCTACGCATCTCATCCGAAAGGTTTAACTACTCCGTAACTTACGAACAATAGCATGCATGTGAATAGCGATCCGCGATTGAATGAAGCATGATACGGATTACAAGCATAAATTGATCAATCTGAAACCCTGAAAAGAGAAGAATTGCGAAAGAAGAATAATTTGATTGATAATCTTACCTCAAGATCGAAATTCGATATCAAATGATGCGATTACAAGTGAAAATCAAAGAAAAACCAAAGGCGAGAGAAGCAAACTAGAGGTTTATCTTGGCTTGAGAGTGAAAAAGAAGCGTAGAAAGAAGTGTTTTTATAAAATGTCCGAGTTGTCGATTGAAGCAGGCATACGAAAATTTCCACGTGAGACAAATCACGCAAAAGGTGAGGCGGCGTCGCGCCTCCTCGGAATCTTCAATTCATGAAATCTATGCATTGAGGCAATCCACGGATTTACGGGGCGTGTCTTGGTAGATCTGAAAGAGCGGCGTCACTTGCGTCGCTTTTGCACCAGAACTCCTCATGAATTACGCCTATCATTGGAGTTTGAGCTTCTACTCGGATGCGATGTTCCAAAAAGCATCATTTCTTCTTCTCCAAAACATCTCTAAGCACACGAAAACACAGCAATAAAACACAACTAGAACACAAAACACATAAAAGCGCACAAGACACGCTAAAATACACAAATAAAAAGCTAATAAAAAATATTAATGAGAAAGAGACATGAGACCTTTAAAATATGAGGCATCGTAAACCCCCAAACCGAGACCTTTGCTGGGTCCTAGAACAGAAACAAACAAATAGACTCCTAAACACACTGAAACACAAAGAGGTTAAATGACCAAGCTTCTGCCGAGTCAAGCGATTGCTAATGCGAACCAATCCATGTGAAACATTTTGAATTTACACCAACGTTGGTAGTGAGAACAAGAAAAAAATCAAGCAAGTTTTCTTTCCAAGGTAAAAGAACTTAGGCTGGTCAGGGTATGGTCCCTCCACGAGGTAATCAATTAAGCCATGCTCTCTCTGGCCTGGAAGTGTCCGGCCGAGGATTCAGCGCTTCGAAAGTAAAAGGTAGGCGGTAGAATTTAGTTACAGGTAATTACCCTTAATACCTTATGATAAGTTTGCTCGAATAATCGGAATCCGAAAAAAAGGACTTTGGTGAGAATGACTTAATATTCAAGAGTTAAAAAAAAGGTGAAGCTACTCCCATTATTCAAAGGTAAATTTCTTATAGTCCCTGACCACTAACAAAGGTTAAACAATAACAGTTAATCCCTGCGTTTGAAAAATATACTTGGTTTGGTCGAAATGTAATCTGACCGGTATTGACCATCCTTTGAGAAAATGAATTTTCACGTGGATAAAAGGAGGTATTTATGGAAAATGTTGGTTTTGGTGGGGAGGGACTATTAGGTTATTGAAGGAAATAAGAAAGGGAAAGCCCGATTCTCCACTGACCCGTCTCCGTCTTCGTCTCTCAAACCTTTCAAATGGGGTGGTTTAGAAAATTCCACCATAATCAACATCGGTTTGCTTGTGGATTATCGTTTGAAGAACTTCATTACTTTAAATTGATTGCTTGGTGGGGTTGCACAAAAAGAAAACCTACTGTTAAATGAAGATCTGACGATATGGGAGGTAAATCATCTATCCTTTATTTTTTCTTGTTTTTATGAACATGTCACGATTATTGGTATTGTAGATGATGTTAAGTAATTGAGGAAGCTTATAAAATTGTTAAATTATGAAAAAAAACCTAGATTTTTAAAGCTGTGATTCTTACCATTTTGTTGATGTTAATGTATGCCTTTGGTGATGCTAATTCATTGTTAATTTGATGTTAAAACAGGTTTGATTATGAGTTGATTTAGTTGATTTGGATTTTGGATGATGTTTGTTAGTTCAATTTTGAATTTTTGGATGTTGTTGTGATTGAACTTGAGTTTGGTTTGTATGATTAGTCTTTGATATAAGTTGTTTAACATGTATAGGTGATAGAGTTTCAATATCGGATGCACTGCCGGAAAGAGGCGATACGTGGTGCCAGAAATGTAAAAGATATTACAGGGTATATGTATAAGCTATCGATTGAGTAATTAAAGAAGTGCTTCGTGGTGTACCTCGTATGAACACTTTCATGTTTTAATTATGAAATATGTTGTGGAGGGTTTACAGGATATATGATGTGATTCCATTGATGTTGCCCTTATGTTTTGAAAGAAGTGTATTGGGACTAAAGAGGTGGGCATGCATTGATAGTGAGGATGTAGAACTGTAGCTATAGATTTCCAGTCATACTAAGAAGAATTTGGTGGGTGATGATGTTGATGATTTATATATACCTCCACATAAGCCGATTCTTTCAAGCACCCACACAATAGAGACGAGGCCACTTCTCATCTGAGAAATTCTAAACCACTTGAGCCTCTGAAAATGTATTTGTTGATTTGAATAATCTTGATAGGAAAGATGAACAACCTAA